>QEOT01001206.1:43686-174496 GCA_003123785.1 Pterocarya stenoptera
CCCCCCCCCCCCCCAAAACACAAAAACACCAACCTCCAGTTTTGGCCCTTAATTATCTTTGTTCAAGGTTCCCAACTTCCCAATAAGTTGTTCGAAATTAATGGTGATTCATGGAGGACACAGATGTTAAACAGGACATAGATGTTATATATAAAAATTTCATATATAATTATATATTATATATAAAACTTATACATAAAAAATATTTTGTATAATATTAATTTTGTATAAAGCTTATATATATAGGAAATATTAATTTATATATATATTTTTCTCCAACCAGGCCGGTCCGGTCTCGAAAATCACGGAACTAGAACTAAACTGGGTCTGGCCAGTTTGTACAATACAAGAACGGGTTCCGGACCGGACTAGTTCAAAACCGGCCTAACGAGGTCTGTCCAGTCTGGTTTGGACCGATTTTTCAGTTTAAATTTACACCCCTACTCGCCATCAAAAACTCCTAAAATTATTTAAAGCATCCCCTTATTGTCGTTTCTTCATTTGTTGAAGACAATAAGCTCTAGATTCTTCAAACCCGCTGTACCTGATGAGCAAGGATCGATTTTGAAAGAGCTTCAAGCTTGAGCATAATATCTTCTATTTCATTTTTATTGTTGATATGTTCTCTATTTGCGACAAAATGCAAGTTTTTCCCGATCTATTGCTACTAGTAATAATTATTAATTTTGTTTGGATTTTGATTGGGTTCTGATCTTTTTTTTTTCTTTTCTTTTCCCATCATCAAAAGCGAGTTATGATGTGTAAATCCGACTCCACTTTGATAAATCAGAGTCGGAGTCAGATTGGAACCTATGGAAGTCGGAAACGGAGTTTGGAGTCAAATTCCGACAAAGTCAGAGTCGGAGTTGGATTTAGGGGATATCGACTCCGATTCAATCGGTGCTCACCCCTAGATTATGAATCCAATTGGTCACAAATCAAAAAACTAAAAAGGTATGAGTTATAACCATCAATGCTTAGGAAATTAACAAAAGATTATAAACATAAACATAACATTTTCTTGTCTGCTCTAGTTGGAAGAGAGAGAGAAGTACCACTGATAAATGAGCAAATATGTTTTTATTAATACTCTTAATTTGCTGGGTTAAGTAAGTTTTATTGGTTAAAAAGAATATTAATCAAACACAGTATGGTAACTGGGCCTGTGGCATGTGAAATGACTATTTACTCCTTAAAAGAATGAACATGGGCTCAGGTTATTGGGCTTGAATAAAATCTAAACTAACTAAGATTATATACTGTAGGAGTAAGGCCCATGGAAGCTGACCCATGAAGAGAATAAGGAAGCTTCAGGACATAATCATTGAGAAGAAAGAAAGAGAGGAAAATGAGAGAAAAGATTACGGGAAAAGGCATGGCAGGGTAGAAATCAGTGGCAAGGAAAGAGAGCATAATACACCTGATAGTAGGTGTTTGGATGACTAGAAAATATACGAGAAAATACAAGAAAATTACTCACTTCAAGGGGAGTACCTCCATTGAAGAAAAGAAGAAGATGATAAGAGAAGGAGAAGTAACATTTGCATTAACTTTCTGATTACCCAAACAGTGAGCCTTTGGCTCCTTACATTGCAGTTGACCCAAATGGGCCTAAAGTAGTAAAAACAAAATAAATCCTAATAGTCCATATTAAGTCCTTAACACTAATACAACTCACTTCTGCAGCCCATAACAACTGGGCACCTTTTAGATACCCGACATAATTCCATAAAAAGAGACTAAAACTATAAAGGAAATAGCTACTGAAATTGTCTGGCCCTTGGCCCATGTATTCTGTCCATGAACTTGTGACAAACCATCCTCCATAGAAGCACCTTGTCCACAAGGTGCGGTATCCTTGCCCACAATTGTCCAACCACCTAGGTCAAAAACAAGAATTTTCTTTGTCTCAGGAGTGACACAATGTTTCAGAACAACACCACCAGTAAGGATTGCTCCCATACCATCATAGGCCCTATCTTTGAGAAGGCCAGAATTTCCAGCAACAGTCACCACATAATTATCAAAACAAGTCTTGCCAACATAAGTCTCACCCAAAGAACCGCCAGGACACAAAGTACATGGTACTGTGCAACATTGAGAAACATATGAGTAGCATGAACAAAATGCATTTGAATGAGACACTTGGCTTGCAGGAATTGGACATTCTTGATGTGTAGAAGAACTACCCCACTATCCAGCAGGAACATAACCTTTTACAGAAGATTGGTTATTCCAACCACCAAATTGATAAAGCTGCTCCAAAATCTTTTGCTTCTTCTCCTCAAGCTCATAATATTGGTTAAGTACCTCATTATAATCTTCCACGTTTTTAAAAGATGAATAGCCTTTACTAGCCCTTTCCACATTTTGCTTTTGTAGACTATTCAATGAATCTATACAGGGCTCAGGTGCATGAGAATCTACACAACGATTTTCTTTAACTAGTAAAAGATTAGTCTCTCCCAAGTCTGTTGCCGTATTTGATGAAGCATTGTTGTTCTCATCTGCATCCCTTCCAACCTCAAGACTTTCATTGACATTAGTAGAGCCATTTTCCCCATTGCTGCTAACATCCATTTCTCTCTCAATTGAATCATCCCACAAGTCACCTGTCTCTTCTTCCCTTGTACAGCCATGGATAACATCAACAGGTGGGACCAACAATAATTTTGTGTCTCCAAGAAAAGCATTTATGTACTCCAATGGTTCAACTACCTCAAGTGCCTCCATAGCAATGAAATATACTCGAGAAGGCCCCTTGGAGCAATCAATTGGAACACCAACTCCCACAGCAATAGGCCTTGTCACTGATCACATGGTCACAATGATACTAGGAATGGACTTGAATCGGTTCAAGAAGTTGCCAGCCTTCTTAAATTCTGGCTCCAATTCAATAGAAGGATTTTTCCTAGCCTTATTTCGGATAACAAAGCCATCTTCCCAAACATAGCAAATTTGAAGTTGCCTTCACGAAAAGTGTTTCAACATTTGAGCCAGAGTATTTTTCCACAATCTTCAATGAATCATAATGAGTGTCGAATGAGTTCATTAAAAGCAAGGGAACATTGCATCCATATTTTGAATTAAAATTCTCATTCTAGATCACAATTAAGTCGAGAATTGTCAACCCATTCTGAACTTCAATGACAGATTTGGGACCAGTATAGCCCATTGTTGTTCCCACAAGATTTATTTCTCTTCTTCTATGAAAGGGCCTAAAAACAACTTTAAGGGGCAAAACATCAAGCGGTTGATGGGCGGTTTTTGTGTCTCCTAAAACTTGCAAGCACAGGAGTATTTTTCCTCCACCATAGCTTACAACACTCTTCATCGAAAATACGCCAAGCATAAAGGAAGCAAAAAACTTCTTACCTATTAGATTTTCAAGATTGATGGGTACGGTTGTAGGTCGGGGTTTGTGAACACATTGTATTTTTCTCACTTGAAATTCAATCTGCTGTGTGGTACATTTGCTGGGAACAGTGGGCATAGACACTACTCCTTCGGTGTACTTCACTAGCTGGTAGCTCACGAAGTCCGACTGCTATGCCGCTATGCACTGTACGAGCTTTTCATCTTGTAATCCAGGTGGTGATGACTGGCTTAGGGCCTCCTCTACCACCAAAATGTCGTATGGGTTAGATAGATGGTAGTAGAGGGATTTCTTTTTCTGAGTTGTGAGATCGATCTAGGAGAGGGAAATGGTGCATATCGACTGGCGTGGAGAAAATGGGCCACGGATTGCCGTCGTCGATGCCATTGAATCTCGGAGCATCAGACGCATGACAACGGGCTGAGTGGTGGAATAGATTTGGTGCATCATCGTGCGCTTAGGATGGAGTGGAAATGAGAGTGAGTTCATCCTCTCGTCATAGCAAGAGAAAGAAAAGAGAGAGCCGTCGAAGTCTTGAAGGCCGTGATTGACGCCACCGGGATCGAACTCCCGTATGATGGTTGGGCCTCTTTCGATTAATGGGTCTCTGTTGATAGGGCAACCGACAGGAAGGAAGAAGAGAAAAAATAATTTATGAAATGAAGAGAAGGACACGAGATTCTTAGGGAAGGATCAGAGAATGGTAGAAATGGTTCTGGATTTTTGGGAACATAAGAAAGAATAAGCTGAGCGGGCTTGATTTCATCTTTTTCTTTCACAACAATTGCATCTTCCTCTTGTATGTCACATATTTGATCTTTGAATTGGTTGAAGCTTTCCTGAAAGTTGCTAGCAAAATCGTCAAGGGACTTTTGAAATATTTGGTGCATTTTGTTGTGACTCTCCCGAAAATCCTTCAAATGTTGTTGAAGAACATCGAAGCGTTGAAGATTGTGTTCCATTAGCTCTTTGATATTGAGTAAAGATGCAATAATTTTTTCCATTTCCATGGGTTGATAAGCCGATGCCAAGGAAATACTGGCTCTAGATACCACTTGTAACACACATGATAGTAGGTGTTTGGATGACTAGAAAATATATGAAAAAATTACTCACTTCGAGAGGAGCACCTCTATTAAAGAAAAGAAGAAGATGATAAAGAGAAGGAGAAGTAACATTTGCATTAACTTTCTGATTACCCAAATAGTGAGCCTTTGGCTCCTTACACGGCAGTTGACCCAAATGGGCCTAAAGTAATAAAAACAAAATAAATCCTAATAGTCCATATTAAGTCCTTAACATTAATACAACTCACTTCTGCAGCCCATAACCATTGGACCCCTTTTAGATACCCGACATAATTCCATAAAAAGAGACTAAAACTATGAAGGAAATAACTATTAAAATTATCTGGCCCTTGGCCCATGTATTCTATCCGTGGACTTGTGATAGAGAGTAAGGGCAGAGGCTCACGCATAAAAGGGGGAGTTGATGCCAGAGAGTGGAAGGCAGTTAGGAGACAATTTCAATTTTTGTTTTTATTTTCTAGAAACTTTCGAGAATTTTTAGGGTTTTTCATTTTGGTGAAATACCATGTTGATGATGGTAAAGTTAGGCTAATTCTGAAGCGTGGGTTGAAGTAAAAGCGTTCATTTGCTTCCTTTATTTGCTGGAATTTTGTAGTTGCTAATTTATACTCTTCACTTTATCGGAAATCAAATTCTGGAAATGAGCTTTTGTTGGATTCTCTTATTCTCATTCTCGTTCTGTTGTCGACACTAGGCAGAGTGAACCTTGAATCAATCGAGGTTTCTTCCAGCCAAGTGTTAAAGTAAATTTGGTAGACGTTTTAGTGAGGAACTTTACAGAGTCTTGGTACATAACCTCTGAGCTTATATTCTTCAAATTTCATTTTGTCAATGCCTTGATTGGATTAATAATAGATGAGTAGTACCCATAAATCTTTGTGAAGTGTGGAGTCAAAGGAAGTCCTAATCCGCAACCCAGTTGTTTGTTAAATTGTTTCTATTAATTCTATAGTTTTCAAATGTCCAATTAAATTTCTGATTGCAACTTGGTGATGTTAAAATTACGGTTTGTTATAAGCTGAATATTTTAATTTCTTGTGTTTAAAATTTTCATGGTTTAATCCATCTTTCCAAAATTTCCAAACCCGACCTCTAAAGCTCAACCATGCATTTCAATGGCAACAGATCCTTCACTGTAAATAAACAATTTCTTGGGTCATCAACTATTTTCATACAATATTTACTTTCCGCTTGCTTATTCACCCAACTTCTTTCCAAATCTGAATTCTTACATTTTTACTAAATTAAATTGCTCGAGTCCCTTTTGTCTCTGCGGAGATGACCTGGGGTGCTACCTTTTATTACAACTGAACCACTTCTACGCTTGAGAGTGATAAATTGGAAGCCATCAACCACCTCCAACAAGTTTTTAAAACGGGAAAAGATTTAAAAAAATCTCAAGCAGTTGAAGCACTTGTGTGAAGTGCAACTAAGGAGGCATAAACCCCATCCTGGTTTTTAATCAAAGTCTCGTGCTTTCCTTTCTCCACAATAATTCCATTCTTAACCACAGCAATTAAATCTGCATTCTTGATTGTTGACAATCGATGAGCCACCACAATTGTAGTCCGGTTAACCATGACTTTTTCTAATGCATCTTGAACCACTCTCTCAGACTCAGCATCCAGTGCACTGGTAGCCTCATCTAGAAGTAATATCTTTGGACTCTTGATTATAGCTCGTGCAATGGCTATGCGCTGCTTCTGCCCTCCGGACAATTGCAGTCCTCGTTCTCCTACTGCAGTATCATAGCCCTGCATTTTTGCATCAAGTAAGAACAAATGTCTTTAGTTCTACGTATCTGCAAAAGTTGTACCCTTGCTAAGTGCTACAAGATGTACATTGAAACCTATGGTTATGGATCCGAATCTATTAGTAGGGAATACTTTCTTTTTCAAGTGAAATCCCCAAGCATGTGAAAGAGTAAAAGTGCTTTCATTGTGGGGAATAATAAGATGGCTTCGTATTTTAATGCATGTTAATTTATTTGAAGCTAGTACAGTGGAATCCACTTTTTGAGGAATATGAGTCGAAGCAATAACAAGAAGAGAATATATATTTATAATCGTGAATTGTGCAATCGCTGCGTAATCATTTTGAAAAAAGTGAATAAAACATGTGACTCACATGACAAAAAATAATTTTTTAATAGTAGACTCCACTCTTTTTCAAAGTGATTACGCGGCGTTTACGTACTTCATGATTGTATGTAGAATTACTCATAATTGCTCATTAGGCAGCTTAGCTCATGCTTATCCATGAACAAGCATTGGAATGGTTCTTACCTGTTGTAGTCCACTAATGAACCTGTGTGCATTGGCCATCTCTGCTGCAGCTACAATCTCTGCCTCAGTTACATCCCCTCCCTTTCCATATGCAATGTTGGCACGGATCGTGTCATTAAGCAAAATTGGTTCTTGCCCCACAAGGCCCATCTGTTGCCTCAACCACTTCAGTTGAAGCCTTTTGATTTCAATTCCATCGAGTGTAATATAACCTGAATCAGGGTCATAAAATCTTTCCAATAATGCTATTACTGTAGATTTCCCACTCCCACTTTCTCCAACCAAGGCAGCTGTCTGAAAAAGTGCTGAAATTAAATCAGGGGACCAGTCAAAACAAACAGTGGAATTCAAGGCAAGATATCAGAGAATACTACTTTACCTTGCCTGCACGAATAGACAAGCAGAGGTCTCTGAAAATTGGAATATCCGGCCTAGATGGATACCTAAAGCTTACATGATGAAGCTCGATATGTCCCTTGACATTATCTGGTGTCATCCCAGATCCATCACTCGGGTCAATCTTCGACTTCCTATCTAATATAGCAAATATGGAAGCAGCTGCATTCTTGCCTTTCTCAATATCAGCTACAAGAGAGCTTGATTGAGTAACTGCGGTGGCTGCCATGGTCAAAGCAAAGAAAACCTGCAAAGAAAAACCACACATGCGTGCAAAAAATATTAGAAAGATTTTTTTGCAAGTTATGAAGTATTGTAAAAAGTACGCTGGCTACTGAAGACATTTACCTGGAAAACAGACGAGAATTTTGCTTTGCCATGCTTAACTAATTGGGCCCCTGCATAGAAACTCGTGGCATAGACGCAAAACAAAATGAAGTTAGACATCCCAAATCCTATTCCACTGATCAAGCCCTGCTTTTTGCCTGATTTCTCAGGGCCTTCACATTTTTGTTGATATAGTTGCATCACCTTCTCTTCAGCACAGAAAGAAGCAACAGTTCTTATACTGCTAACCGCATCATTGGCTATTTGGCTCGCATCCTCATACATTGCCTGCAACCATGTTCACCCTTGATGAATAATCCATTAGATACGGTTAACTGGAGAAAGTGAGCTTAAAACTTCCATTTTATTGAATTAGGACATTGTTTTCTTACTCCCCTCCTCCCTCAAAACTCATTCTATTTGGCATTTTGCTGCAGTAGAAACTGTGTCAATTGTTTTAGACCATACCTTTGCGTCTGCACAGAATACTTTCATGGCCCTTTTCTGGATATATCCATTAAATCCAAGCAAAGGAATCAATGCAAGGACAACTAATGCCATCTCCCAACTAGCAGTAAAAGCGATCACGAAACCTGCTACCACTGATGCAAGACTTTGAACAATTTGAGACAGTGAATCTCCTACTAGAGCACGCACTGTTGCTGCATCTGCTGAGAGCCTCGCACCAATGCAACCGCTTGAGTTCTCAGGCTCATCGAACCAACCAACCTCCATGTGAACAACCTTTTCAAAACACATTGATCTGATACGTTGAATTAACTTGGATCCAGCCACAGCAAAAAAGTATGCTCGTGCTGGAGATGCCAGAAACGCTACCAGGCCAAGGACTATAAACATTATTGCCCAAAACTTCGAATCCTTTCTTAGTTCGTGGGGTGGTTCGAAGAATGTTTTGATTACTCTGGACATTAGCAAACCAAATATTGGGAGTATTACTCCATTGATGGTTGCAGCTAGAGTTCCAATCAGAAGGACCGGAATCTCTGGCTTATTGAGAGAGGCAAGGCGGCGAATCTGACCCTCCCGAGATTGCTTTCGTGCTACTAAACCATTATCTGGTTCTAATGCTGCAGTATCAATTACATTAAGTCCTACAGGCACTCCAAATGCAGAGGAGAATGAGTGATGGCTGCTATTTCCCACTCCAGATGATCCCCGACTTATGGATCGTAGGATTGATGCTCTTTGACTCTTCTGACGAAAACTTGAATTCCTAAAAGATTCTGCAGTAATTTCAGGCCTGTTTTGATCATCTGATGTATGCTTGAACTTCTTTTTTCCTTCCTGCAAGCGTATAAGCTGAGAGTATGCTCCATCTGGATCCTTGAGTAGTTCTGAGTGCGAGCCTGCTCAATAGCCAAATGAATTATGGGAAAGGTATGTCTCTGCTCTTCCATGATTCAGAAAACTAACAAATTTTTATAAATTTAAATATGATCATAACATAAAAAAGATATGCACTGATGATTCAGAAAACTGCTGAATTTATACACCAGGACTTGATATTTTGCACTCTTCATATAAAATTTAGAATACAGCAAACCTGGAGAATATATATATATATATATATATATATATTTATATTGATTCTTAAGGTACCTTTTTCAACCATCTTTCCTCTGTGAATGACTGCAATCATATCAGCATTCCTCACTGTGCTCAAACGATGAGCGACGATGACAGTTGTTCGGTTAACCATGATCCTATCCAATGCCTCTTGCACTATTTTCTCTGATTCTGCGTCAAGTGCACTTGTAGCTTCGTCCAGAAGTAGAATTCGTGGGTCTTTCAAAATTGCTCTTGCAATGGCAATCCTCTGCTTCTGTCCACCAGACATCTGTGTTCCGTGGTCACCAACAGTGGTGTCTAGTCCCTGGCAGTAAAAGTCAAAATCCAATACCAAAATAACAATTTTCTGCCGTTAAAGATGAACACGGAGGTCTAAAAGTATGAAGATTAGAACCTGTGGCAATTTATCAATAAATTTAGCAGCATTTGCAAGTTCAGCTGCAGCTCTTATCTCTTCAATACTTGCACCATCTTTTCCATATGCAATGTTATCCTTAATGCTGGAGGCAAACAACACAGGTTCCTGGCTAACAAGACCAATTTTCCCTCTAATCCACTTGAGCTGAAACTCTTTGAGGTTAATGTCATCTATACGAACTTCACCAGCTTGTGGATCGTAGAATCTCTCTACAAGACTGATCACTGTTGACTTCCCACTTCCACTTTCTCCAACTAAAGCAGCAGTCGAGCCACAAGGGACGTAAAGAGAAAATCCATTGAATATTTTCTCATGAGGTCGGCTTGGATAGCTGAAATAAACATCCCTCAATTCAATCTCTCCACGAAGATCATCCAATACTTTTCCGCTTGTGTCAAAAGAACTTATCTCTGGCTTCCTCTTGATTGTCTCAAACATCTTGAAGGCTGCAGCTCGGCCGACAGAAAATGCACTCAAGGGGGGAGATAACTGGCCTAGGGACCTGAAGCATCCATATGATATCGAAAGGCAAGAACATATAAACAAATAAACCAAGAAAAATCATAATACGTCGGGTAAATTCATATATTCAGTCATATAAATAACTTCAAATATTTATAAACATATGTCAAGATTCAAAAAATTAAAAAATAAAATAAAATTGTCAGTTTATTTTTTTTTTTAACTTCATGAAAGTAGGGAAAAATATTGAAAAAAATCCCAAGTGAAAATGAAGAAAAACTACTCATTGAAAAGTGAAAGTAAAAGAGAATAAGGAAAAACTTAGAGAAGATTTAAAGGAAATTGAGAAGAATTTGGTGCAGTAAGCCAAAGGAAAAAAATACAAAATACAAAATGCTGCTCACATGGAAGATGTTAAGACAGCAACAAGCACGTTCATCACCTCACCCCCTTTGTACCCTTTCTCAATTATCAGCTTTGCACCACTATATACAGCCAACGCATAGCTGCAAAACACAACCAACATTACTGTACCAAAACCTGCTCCTGCTGTAAATCCTTCACGAACCCCAGCTTTGTAAGAATGTACAAGACATCTGCCGAAACTTGCTATGGCTTGCTTCTCTCCTGTGAAGGATGCAACCTACAATGGAAGCAATTAATGACATATTTCGTACTTTTGGATTCATTAGTACAGATCAAAATCAGATTAACTGTATCAAGATCTCTGCTATGATATCATGTTAAAATGTTAAATTATCATAATACTTTCCAAATGTATATTTGCTTTTGATAGATTGACGTACGGTTCTGATTGCGCCAATTGTTTGTTCAACAACATTTGCTGCCTCTGCTGAAGCTTCTTGTCCTTGGGATGCCGTTTTGGATATAGCAATGGCCACAGCAGCAGAAGCTGCCGCAAGAAGAGGAATAGCAGAGCAAAGAATAACGGTAAGAAGCCACCCCTTTATAAATGATATTATGAAGCCCCCAATGAAAGTTGATATCAGCTGTAGAAACTTCCCAACCTGCAGGAAATAGGCAGATTTAGTTGACTACAAGATTGCCTTTAGAGGGATGAATATTGGCACATTATATTGTAAAACTCGTTTTACTGTAAATAAGCAGATTGATCTGGCGTACTACGTCATGTCATGTCAGTTTGTAAAAAAACTTTTTGTAGTAATTATCTTTGATGTATTATAGCAGATGTTTAATACCTTCTCACCCATGGCATCCTGTATGGAAACAGTATCACCAGACATTCTCCCAACAATCTCTCCAGTGTTAGTTTCCTTGTCAAAGAAAGTAACATCTTGTCTCAATATAGCTTTCAGATACAAACCCCTTATTCTTGAAGCCTGTCTTTCCCCCGTGACCGTCCAGCATGCCACCTCTGACAAACAACAAAGCAGAGTTCATAAATCTTGAAGAGGTTATGCATAGCAGACTGTCTATGCACCTTGAAAAATATAGAATGATTTTGAACAAGAATTGTGCTTACGAAGGTATGCTGCACAGCCCATCCCCAGAGCCAAGTAGACATATTCTAGAGCGATCTGTAATATTTCACAAGGTGGGATAATTAGCGTCTTCATATCAATAAAACAAATACATCAAAGAAAATAGAAGCTTTTTTTTTTTTTAACCTTGGAAACTACATCAACGGTTTCTTGGACATTATTTTGGTTATTGCCAAAACTATTGACCAGTTTTCCAAACAGGATTGTCATAAGCGGCGTGCCTAACCCATTTGCAATGGCTCCAATTGTGCCAACAATCATCAATGCAATATCAGTGGAATCTGCAAACGAGAAAAGCTTGAGAAAAGGAACTGTCTTTGTTTCTTGATGATCATCTTCTTTGCTTCTCTGAGAATCTTGCAGCTGGTTGCCGTTTATGCCGGCCGGGTTTTCCACTGTTTCGGCATTGCCTTTCGAAGTGGTGGCCTTATTTATACCTGTATCGCCTTCCAGGCCATCCTCCACCACCATATTTCCTAGTCCAAGAGATCAATCTAGCTTTCAGACCTTCAATTGCAGCTGCAGAACGAAATTGATGGCTTAAATTAGCAACATAAATATAGATAAACCATATATAAAAGTTGGATCAGTGGAAGAATATACGGAATTCTAAAGCTACTAGTAGTCTTGAAAGATGTCACAAGAAGGAATGAGCTGGTTTCTTCTCCTTGAAATGAATTGCCTAGAAGACTCCCCCTGCATTAAAAAAGACATCCTAATTCCCATGAGTCTTTGAAATCTTAAAGATGTAGCCTACTCAAAGGCCACAAAAGTCGACAAATGTGCCGACTTCATTGCGCACAACTTAGCAAAATGCAAAATGGGCCGCTTCCAACAACATACAAGGAAGCATCCCCATCCTGCACACCATCCTCATTTCATATCACTGAAATGAACAAAACCAAATGCCAAGAGATATTCCCAAGAAAAATGAGAAAGAAGAAGAAAAGACAGATGAGAAGGGTACCTGAAGTTAGCAACTTACTCCAGCTTAGTTCCCTTTTGACATGCATGCACGTTGGGAGCAAACGATAAATGCCAGGCGCAGCATAGGAATTTTAAGCGAAGTCTGGTGGGAAAAACGACTGATCATTTACCAAACACTGAAAACAAAAAACAAAAACTCCACCATAATAAGAAATTCATATATAGAAACGGCAAACTGTTCAACGAGTCTACTAGCCTTGTACTGTATCTCTGGTCCAAACCCCATATGCATGTGCAGCCTGATCTGCATGCATTATTAATGTACGCACAAATTAACTTTGACATTTTTTGATTTCTGATTAATGAAAAGTTTATGATAATAAAGACATAGGGTGCGTACGTCCCCTATTTTCTAGCCTGCGGCCATGATGCCATCTTCTAAGGGTCGTTTGACAATAAAATTGCTTTAAAATATTCTCAAATTTTGTCAATTTATCCTTCTTCACGTATAAAATACTATTCAGTTTTAAGTTTCTAATTTTTCATTTAATTATTATCTAATCATAACAACTTTTCAAAACTTTCAAACAAAATACTTTCAAACAAAACACAAAAAATAATATTACTTTTTCAAATTTCAAAACAAAAATAATATTAAAAAATAATATTTAAATAATTTTATAATATTTTTATCCAAAATTCGTTTTCTCGTTTCTGAAAACAATCATTACAATTTTTTTAAATTTTTATAAAAAATATAATAAATAATTTAACTTTTCCAAATCTCAAAACAATAATAATGTTAAAAAATAATATTCTAATAATATTTATTTAACTTTCAACTTTCATATCAACTCATCTTATCTTATCTCAACTCGCTATCCAAATGGCACCTAAAACATCTTAATTCAAATCATTTCACTATTACTCACATATATATTGAGATATTCTAAATATCCAAACAGGGCCTAACTCCTAAGGGCTTGTTTGGGAATGAAATCTTATCTCATCTCAAATTTTCTTAGGAGTTGTTTGGAAGTAATTCTCATCCTATCATATCCCATCTCATTTCATTTCATCTCATATCTATTCCAAATATCACTCAAACACAAATGCTTTCAAACTAATCATTTCAACTTTTTCAAATTAATCATTACATGAACTTTCCTAAACTTTCAAATAAAAAAAAAAATCAAATTTTCCGAATCTCAAAATAAAAATAATAGTAAAAAATTATATTTTGAAAATATTTTAACTTTATAATATATTTTTTCAAATTTTTCTCTATCTAATTTTTCTAAAACTCAAAAAATATTTAACTCAAATTATCTCACTACTATTTATAAAATTCTCATCTCATCTCATTTTCCAAGCATCTCTTTATATATAATTTCATTTCCAAATATTACTCAAGCATAAACACTTTTCAATTTCAAATATTTTACTTTTTCATCTAATCATTACTTATTTATTACAATTTTTTCTAAATTTTAAACAAAACACAAAAAATAATACTATTTATTTAAAATTTCCAAAAATAAAAAAATACAAAATAATATTATAATAATATTATAATTTTATAATATTTTTATTCAACTTTTTCTTTTTCCTTTTTTAAAATTCAATAAAATATTTTAACTTAAATTATTTCAATATTATTCAAAAACAATTTCAATACTATTCACAGGATTCATCTCATCTTATCTCAATCCTTAAACATCCTAAATCTAACCCCCCTGATCACGTCATTGGGCATGTGCTTCTTTTATTGATCTCCTCTCAAGTCTCAAAATTCTTATTCAAATTTGACTTCTTTAAACAAGAGAAAAATTAATACATAAAGTAGACACTGCATAAATGTTATAGAATTTCTCATTTTTACCCCACAATTGCAATTGCTTAAAGCTACTTGAATTCTTGCACCGAAATATTGAGTACTCTAAATTGAACAACTACACCAGCCTTCTTTTGTGACCGGTCAAACCTAATTAGTACTGATCTAGTCTGCAGTTTGATATACAATGCTAGCTAGCTAGGGCCATATAACTATTATTTAATTGTGGCCGTCTTTTTCTTTTAAATGTCATTTATAACTATTAATTAGTTTGATTACGTCGTAAATCGTTCGGAGAATAATAGCGATTTTACATAAATTACTATATGTGGTCCTCACATGCCATTCATTTTAATAACTCTTCTCACTACATACGCCTGATCATCAGAATCGTCATCATCAAATCTTTCATATATGATTTTTGTGGCTAAAAATAGATAAACTTGTTACCTTTACTCACCGTTAAAATCTACTAGAGTTAATCCTTCATTTCTATGAGAGATGAGATTGAATATCTGTTTAAATAGAATGTTATTGCTTGGACGTTTTTATCTGTAGAGAGTATCAATAGTAGTAAAGTCCAGACCAGGCTAATAGTGAATTGGTTGAGCTCCAAATGGTTGATATGAAAATATTCTCGCATACATCCAATCATAGATTTCTTGATGAATGAATGAATGATAGCATTTCTCTTAAAAAAAAAATTCTATATAAATCTTTATTAAAAAGTGGACCCTATCTTAAAAAAAGTATAAAAGAAATTATTCTTTATTAATAATATCCATTTTTTTACAAAAAACAATTTATATAAAATTTATCTATTTAAAACTTATAACTATTACCTAGTATTACTTTTTTAAATTATATATATAACATATCATCATTATTCTTCTTATAGATTACTTTCTATCATAAATACATAAATTTTAATTATAATTATTTTATAGTTTATTTTAAATTTATGGTATTTTTGCAAAACAAATTAGTTATAAGATTATAATTATTTTACTATTAAAAGAAATTGTTAATAAAAAAGTAAAAAAGAAAAAAGAAAAAAAAGGGTAGTAATACTAGATTTCTATTTATGTGCTGAAAGATTATAGCTGCTTTCTGGAAAAAAAAAACAAAAATAGTTACAAAATAAGAATGCTTTTATAATTTTAGTCAAGAAAAAAACGATTTGAGTAATTGGAGGTGTATTTCCGATTTGGGTGGGAAGTCAATACCCTCCCTCTAATAAGATTGAGCCGTAGGCTTATTTGGATAGTGAGATAAAATAAGATGAGATGATATAACTTTAAATGAATTGAATAAAATATTATTAGAATATTATTTTTTAATAATATTATTATTTTAAGATTTGAACAAGTTGAATTATTTATTATATGTTGTATGAGAATTTAGAAAAAATTATAATGATTAGATGAGATGAGTTAAAAGTGTTTCTGTATCCAAATAGATACAAAACCATGGTTTACTGCATACAAAACCATTTGGAAGTAAAACAAAAATGTTAAGGCCTTGTTTGTTTTCACAATCATTCTTATCTCATTTCATCTAATCATTAATTTTTTTTAAAATTTTCACATAAAATAAAATAAACAATTTAATTTTTTCAAATTCTAAAACAAAAATAATATTAAAAAAATAAATTATTATAATATTTTACTCAACTTTTAATTTTTATCCTAACTTATCTCATCTTATTTGCAAAAATAAACGAGACAAATTAATATCATCTTCTGTAAAGGTAAAATATTATCACAATTACCATGCGTTGAAATGAACAAAACCCAAACGCCAACCAATCGAACTATATTCTTGTAACAAATAAAATTTTAGCAGTTCACAATATTTAATATAGAAAAGTGCTACAGACATAATTTTTTTTTTTTTTTTTTTATAAAAGTAAACTCATAAACTGTTGTGACCACTTCATATGCTATGCTATATTTATTTTACAATAAAAATAATTTTATAATTTAATGTACCATATTAAATTATATTAGCTTATAAATTTACTTTTATAAAATCTTTTTTACAAAGCATTTCATCCCTTCAATATACAACAATAACAGCTTTAGTAGTTCAAGCAAGTAGGGTAGATCGAAACGAAATTAAGGCTAGGTGTAAAAATGAGGACATGAAAGTATAGAGCTACAAAATAGAATAGCATCCACATGATTAGGTTTTAGCAGACCATACAATATATATGTATATAAATAAAATTTCTGTTTATAATTAGGAAAAAACCCAGAATCGGTTGGATGCCCTTCCCCACTTTACACAAGCCAATAGAATCTCACCATATAGGAAATTTATGTATCTTATAGTGTAAGCTAGTTTATTGTATCAAATCTCTGTCTCTGCTTTCCTCGCGCCCTCTCATGTCTCCTCTCCCCTGTTCCTTCTCGTCTCCCATCTTTCCCTTTGTCTCTAACCTACCCGCGCCATCCCCCTTCTCCTTTCCCCTCTTCTTTCCCCTATTTCCTTTTAATAAAACTATATTTGTGCCGTTTAAGCTAAAATATGTACAGAAAAATTTGAATTGTTACTAATTTAATTTATGGTTTTTGTTTGACTTTAAACTTGCTATGGCTATTAATGTGTAATTCTTGTGGTTGAACTCATATGCATGCGAATGCTTTTTGAGAAGTGCTTTCACCTCAAAGAAACGTCTGGGATGAAGATGTAGGTCCATTTTTAAATCATGCCCAAGTTTCTAAATATGCTTTTGAATTCAGGTTAAGCATTGTGATGTCCATGGCTATTAATTTTGACATTTTGCAGGTTTAGTCATGTTTAGATGAGGATAACTTTGTTCTTGTTGTGAAAACGATAACAATAAAGAAAGTATAAACGAGAAATAATCAGGCAATCAATCACACGACACAAATTTTATGTAGTTCGACAACGTGCCTACATCCATGGAGCTGTAGATAATTTTATTAACTTAAGGAATCACAAGGCACAGTGTTTGGGGTGCATTACTGTGTGCACCGTACGGTCACAGTATTTAAAACACATATTTATAGGGTTACACGGCAGAAACCCTATTTTCAATTTCCTGCGATATTCGTTCGAGCGACGTATCGAGTGCGTATCGAGTGAAATCTCTACCTGGACTTCACTTGAGCTATCAGTCAAGTGAGTAACGAGTGAACTCTCTACCTGGACTTTGCTTGAGCCATCTGTCGAGCTAGGCTCGAGAGGATTGGGCCAGGCTCCACAAACCTAACAATTCTATCACTTGGACACTTGGAGAATAGGACAGCTAATACATCACCATCTGCCTAAAAAACTGATATCCTCCACCCCTGTAACTCATAGCTTTTGTCTTCAAGTTAGAAGACCAACTGAAGTTGCACACAACTTCATATTCTCAAGTGTAACACCATTTGTCAACATATTACCAGGGTTCTTGCTTTCACAAATCTTCTCAAGTGTCAACTGGCCATCATTAAGTAGGGATCGAATGAAATGATACTTGATCTGAATATGTTTAGTCCTGAAATGAAATATAGGATTTTTGGCAAGGAATATGACACTCTGACTATTGCTGTAGAGAGTGCATTTTTTATTCTTCTTACCCAACTCCTCTAAGAAACCCTATAACTAAATTATCTCATTTGAAGCTTCTGACATAGCAACATACTTAGTTTCTGTAGTAGACCAAAAAACTATCTTCTGCAAGTTAGAACCCTAAGACACGGCGGTACCACCCAGAGTGTATACAAAACCTGTGGTACTCTTTCTACTATCGGTGTCTCCAGCGAAATCAACATCAACATAACCATGTACCTCTAGACTCTCTCCAAAGAAAAACAAGCATGCTTTTAGGAGCCTCTCAGGGACATCAGAATCCATTTCACAGTCTTCCAATGTTGTTTTCCTGAGTTGCTCATATATCTACTCACAACACTCACTACATGGACAATATCTAGTCTTATGCAAACTATAACATACATAAGTGAACTAATAGCTGAGGCATAAAGAACTTTACTCATGTAGTCGTGTTTCTTTTCTGACTTGGGTGACTGATCCTTGCTAAGTCTGAAGTGACTGCCCAAGGGTGTACCAACTGGTTTGGTCTTGTCTATGTTGAACCTGTTAAGTATTTTTTTCACATACTCTGCCTGTGAAAGTCTCTGTAACATCCCGTATTTTAGCGTAATTTTAATAAATGATTAATTTAAATTATTTAGTGTTTGGTTCTCTTATTTTAAATTATGGGAGTTTTAAATATTATTTTATAATATTTCAAGTTGTGAAAATTTATTTTTTTATGTGTTTTCTTAGTATTATTTATTATTTTGTATTTAAAGTGATCTTTAATTTAAATTGGGTTGTTTTTTGAGTTTAAAATTATTATTGTTTTAATTAAGTATTTCACTGCATTTGAATTATTTTATTTAACTAGTAGTTTTAAAATCTTCTTCTTTGGATCATTTCGAAACCCAAGATGAAGTCTGGATCTCTCTTTTTTCCCTCATCTTTTCTTCTGTCTTCCCTTTTTCTTTCTTTTTTCTCCTCTCCTGCGTACACACTCTCTCTCCCAGCCCAACCCTCTCTCTCTCCTCTCCTCTCCCGTGCTCTCGGTTTCTCTGCCCCAGCACCGCCGCTGGCCATCCGTGGCCCTCACCACCGGACTCCCCATCTATTGGCGAGCTAGCCCACCAAATTTCAGGCCACCCCTTGCCGCCGTTTGCCTCCGAGAGCCGTGCGAAGCCGTGGCACTTCTTCACCCATTTCGCCGCCGTCCGGCCACCATTGGCCACCATTTCTTCGCCACTTCTTCACCGGCCCTCTAGCAACATTTTAGACCCAACCCCAGCCCCGATCCGTCGCCAGTGAAGCCCAGCCGAGCTCAAAACCGTTTTTGACTATCCGGCCTTCTACCGCCGTTTCGGCCACCACCCACGGCCAAAGGCCACCACCATTAGCTTCACCACCTCCCATAGGCCCTACCCTACCGTTCCCAAGTTTTCGTTTGACCCCGTGTAAATTTTGGGTTCTCTGTGTTTTCGGCCACAGTGTTTTTACACTGTGAAGTTATGGCTTTTGTGCTTTCCAGCTCTTCCGTGATCCTCTGAAAATATTTTTATAACGCTGTAAGTATTTAATAAACAATCTTTTAAAATTTAAATATATTTTTGCACTAATTGTTTATATTGTGATCTGGTTAGTACCGGACTGAGTCCGAGGAGAATTTGGGGGTGGATGGATTGAGGACGGAGAAATTGTGTATTGATTATGTTGTATTCTGATTGGTTGTTGGTTGTGATTATTGTGAGTTGGTACATTGCATATTGCACGCATGTTCATGTTTGTAAAATGAAAACTGGGTTTTCGTGTAATTGCATTCATGATCATGTAGTTATTTTAAAAACTGGGTTTTCATAAGGAAATGAATTTTTGAGTGCGTGTGTATCATGACCCCAAGTTGAGATGGGGCATTATTTCGGTGGAGCTCTTCTGGTCACTCGGGAGCGAAATATACTGAGTGACGTCCCCTGGGTTGTCGCCGGGCGACAACGGGATCGGACGTGACTCCGTTGCCCTTCTGCTGGCGGGGGCTAAAGGATGACCTGGCCACGAACGCACCGGGTGCGGAACTGGGCATCGCTTGTAAATTAGCCAGGACATGCGGATGGTCCATAGAGGAGACCATGGTGCATATGAATTAATGGATAAATAAAAAAATGGCTGTTTTCTGAGAAAATAGCGTGAGTTGCTTTTGTGTGTCATTTTCTGGAAAAATGATGAATTAATGTTTTTTTGAGCCAAAACGTGATTTTTGGCGTGTGTTGCATTTAATGTATACTGCATCATGGGCATGCATGATTAGTTAATATGTTTTTATTTCAAGATTGGTTAGGTTATAACTTACCTGTGGTACCATTTAATGGTACTACAGATTTTGATTATAATGATGCAGGTGCCGAGCCTAAGGATTTGGCTCTGCCGGAGGAGTGATCTGGGATCACTCGGGTTATGTTTCTATTTTCTGCTTTTGTATATTTTATGGGACATTTGGTTTATGTTTTAAACGTTTTGTATTTGGATATCTGTATTAAACTAAAATTCTGGTACTAGTGACTTAATTATTATCTGCTGCGTATTTTTATTGTGCACTGTTTATTTGTTGCACACACTTGGCACTTGTCGTTGGGATGTGTGACCGTGTGTCATCATCCTGACGTCACGATTCTCAAGACTTTTTCTGTACATGGGAGTCGGGCATCACAGTCTCAACGTGCCATTGACTCTGTCTCTGACAATTTTCATGCCAATGATTTGTTTTGCAGCTCCAAAATCCTTCATTGCAAAAAGCTTTGACATCTGTTTCTTCAGATGATTGATTTCATCAATGATAAACCCTGTAATGAGCATATCATCTACAGTCAATAGTAAAATAATATAAGAATTATCAAAGTGTCTGACATAGCAACAATGGTCTACTTGACATATGATGTACCCTGAACTGTACATGAAATTGTCAAAGTTCTTATACCACTGTCTAGGAGCTTGTTTTAGGCCATACAAGTTCTTCTTCAATTTTCAAACTGAACTCTCATTCCCTTGTACTATGAATCCCTCAAGCTGGTGCATATAGATGTTTTCTTCTAGATCCCCATGAAGAAAGATTGTTTTTATATCTAACTGCTCAAGATGCAAATCTTCAATAGTCACCATTGCTAGTACTAACTTGATGATCGTGATCTTCACCACAAGAGATGAGGGCTCAGAGTAGTCAATACCCATTTTCTGCTGAAAACCTTTTACAACAAGTGTTGCTTTGGATCTTTTGCTACTATTATGCTCGGTCTTCACCCGGTATACCCATTTGTTGTGCAACGCTTTCTTCCCTGATGGAAGTTCTGTTAATTCTTATATTTGATTCCCTAACAAGAAATCGACATCATCCTTCATGGCTAACTCACATTTGCTTGAATTTTCATCTTGCAAGGTTTTCTCATAGCTCTACAGTTTTTCACCATCTATCAACATAATATAATTCAAGTGGATGAAAATCACTATGGGGGCCGGATAGTCTTGGTAGACTTGCAAACTACAATTGTAGATGTGGACGGCTCTGGATCTGATTGCGGAATAATAGGAATGGGTGCTTTGAGCCCACTTTCTCCGTCACTCACATCCCTACACTGCATGTGACCTCTGGTAGGTCATCCAGACTCACGAACTTAGACTTTTGAAAAGTTGTATAAGCTATTGTACTGGACGGTTGATGAATAGTATTTGTAAGTTATATTATGGGAATGAAGCACTATTTGCATAAAAAAAAGTCCAGGTCTTCGCTTTTTCTCTCTATTGATCTCCTTTTATGGCTAAATGAATTTATAAAAGCGAACATAAAACTTTTTTCTTTTTCCCCTTAAAACATTCACAATAACTCGAAACTTGGCTTTTAAGATATATACTTTTTGTTTGAAACTCAAGAAACATACTTTTCATTAATTCCAAAACATTACATAATCTGTCTATAAATAACATCAGGACACTCTTCCATCCAACAATAATCAATCCCCTTGTTGTTGTAAGATAAACTTAGCTAATTGGTGTGCAACCAAATTTCCTTTTCTGTATGTAAATCTAAGGCACCATTCTTGGTAGTTTCTAAAAACTAGTTTCAAATATTCAATTATTTGGCCATACCATATATACGAAGCACTTTTCTTTGCTCTGAATATAGCCCTCACTACTATTAAAGCATCTCTTTCAAATATGACTTTTCTGAGACCCATATCAAAACAAAGCTCTACTGCCTTCCACAAAGCCATACTTTCAGCTTTAATTGGTTGACTCACTAAATTTTTTTGAAAACAAGTTGTAGCCATTATTTGCCCCTGCCAATCTCTAATTATAACTCCAATTCCTACTTTCTAATTAGCCTTGTCAACAATTGCATCAAAATTTACCTTAAAATTCATCTCTAGCTAGAGGTTGTCATTGCTTCATTACTTTAGTAAAACTTGCCCTTACCAGGCTTCCATCCTGAGTTTGTGCTTCTTTAAAAGCTTCCAAACTATTTGCTGCAACTTCTACAATCATTCGTGGACTTGCAAAAAGAGACTCATAAATAAATTTATTTCTTTTGAACTATATCCCTTACATAATTGACCCAATCCCTTCCAACTGTTCTCTATTAAACATACTACTTAAAGAAAACC
This sequence comes from Pterocarya stenoptera, assembly GCA_003123785.1. Taxonomy (NCBI): domain Eukaryota; kingdom Viridiplantae; phylum Streptophyta; class Magnoliopsida; order Fagales; family Juglandaceae; genus Pterocarya; species Pterocarya stenoptera. Next base: position 66,105 of record QEOT01001206.1, read on the forward strand.
AAAGCTGCATAAAATCAGTTTCAGCACTAGATCTCTTTTGAACTAAACTCCCTTTCTTTGCCCACACATCTTGAGTAGATGGGTAACTCCATATAGCATGCATTATTGATTCCTCTTTCAATAGACATATCGGACATAAAGATGAATCAACAATATTTCTTTGAAATAGATTTAGTCCTGTAGGCAAGATATTGTTACCTGCTTTCCACAAAAAAAATCTAACTGATCCTAGTAGTTCTAATTCCCATAACTTCTTCCATAATCCATCTTTCTCTTGTGCTATTGAGGATTCACCTTTACATTTTCTTTTCACTGCTTGTGTTAAGTGATAGGCACTCTTAATAGTAAACATATCATTTTTGTTGTAATTCCAAATCTGTTTACCCCCCCAACTTGCTAATAGGCATATTGCATATTAGTTGAACTGCATCCTTCTTAAATATCTTAGCCATAAGTGGCTCATTCCATTCCTTAGTTTCCTCCACCCTTAATTCATGAATTGTTGCTATAGGGTCCAAAACCTTAATAGGAGGCTGAATTTTGAATGATGACTCCTTAGGAATCAATTTATGCTGCCAAACTTTTATCGTTTTTCCATCCCCAACTTTCCATAACAGCCCTTCTCTTGACAAACTAATTGTTGAACTTATACTTCTCTAGACAAATGAAGATGATGACCTTGTATTTTCTTGCAATATATTAGTGTGCCTAAAATATTTACTTCTAAACACTCATCTACCAATGAGTCAGGTTGTTGTAGAAGTTTCCAGCACTGTTTGGCAAGCAAAGCTGTGTTGAAATCTTCTATATCTTAAAAGCCAAGTCCAGTACCCCTAGATTTGGATATCCCTATATTTTTTTTTCTTTATTAATCAATCCTCACTCAGGTGGAGGAAAAATCGTGGAACAAAGAACCAACAAGTACAAATCCACAAAAGAAACAATTACTTCACAGCCTAAAAAAAAAAAAAAAAAAAAAAAGAGAAGCTAGGCCAACGCTTAGAACACATTTATTTGGTCTCAACTATTTTCGAAAACTAGCCAACACCAACTTTTTCATACCAGGATCCCTAGCAAAGAACTCGGCAAACTCTCATCCACCCCCAACCTGTAAACCAATCCAGCTTCACCACATCGTGCAAGCAGGTTCGCTGTTTTATTTCCTTCCCTAAATTGATGCATCACTTTGTAGCACATCCCTTCCAAGGTGCAGTAAACTCCTCCTAGAAATCCCATAAATACTAGGCATTGCATTTATTGCCAACCAACCAGTTCACCACCACCTTGGAGTTACATTCAAGTATCACATTTTGGTAGTCCAGCTTCTTACACAAAAGGACCCCTTGAAGTAGCACCTTTAGCTCGGCCTCATTGTTAGTGCTATCCCCAAAGTGATATGAGAAAGCACCTTTAACATCCCCACGATGATCCCAAATAATACCACCACCATAGCTTCCCGGATTTCCCCTATAGTTTCCATCAAAATTTAGTTTCAACCATCCAATCCGAGGCTTTGTCCAAGCCACTAAGACAACTCTTTCAACCAGTCCCCTCAGAAAATTGAATATTCAATTCACGAAGAACCTTAGCATCAAAAGACGACAATGCCTTTTTATCCACCATCCCATTCACCAACTTTCCTAACCATAAACGAATTAAGCGCCAAACTCCTTTGGCATTTTCATAAACACCTTCCATCCTTGCCTTACATCTCTTCTGCCACAGACGCCAAGTCAGAATTCCTCTTTCGAAAGACTTCTTCGCATAAGCCATCCAAAGTGTTACTTAGTTCCACCACATCCTAGCCTGCATGCATGAGATGCCTAGTGCCATTGAAGCTAACTACCAAATCTTAGTAGCAACTTCACCTGAAGCAAAAACATAATCTAGTGTTTCCTCATGAGGAGAAATACAACAATCATATCTTGAAGCTAATGCAATGCCCCAAGTTTGCACTTTAACATCCACTGACAAACAATTGAAACGAACTTTCCACATACAAACCGAAATTTTCTTAGGAAGAATTTGATGCCAGATCCAGTCCAACAAAGGAGAAGGTTGTCCTTTGACAAGAATCAGTTCCCATGCACTAGCCGCTGAAATGAACCATCCTTGGTAACCTTCCAAATCAAAATATCATTTCCCTACCTACCAAAGCAAGCTTGCCTCATCACATCCTCGATAATCTCATCTCCAACCAACTGCATTAATATATCCATGTTCCAATCCTCCACAAGCCAAACTTCCTTAATAAGCAACTTCGGGTTCATCACGAGGTGAACTTTATCGCACAAGGGACCATCTGAGAGCTATCTATCAAACCAAAATGAAAGTTATCCTTCTCTCACTTTGTATTTCATCTGATCACATACTTCTGAAATAATTGATACCATTGATCTCCATATTCTAGTCACATTACTTGGTTGAACCGCCAAAGAGACATTTTCAATTTCTGACATAGCCAAGAAAAATTGTGTCCATAGACATTAGTCTCCAAGATAATTTCATGTGCATTGCATGCTGAATTTTCGAGAATTCCCTTATCCCTAAACCTCCCTCAAAGTATGACTTACAAATTTGTGACTAAGAACACCACTTTGTCTTCATTCTCCCATTTTGCTCCCACCAAAAAAATGTGGAAAGCATAAAGTTTATTTTCCTGATGACTACCTTAGGCACATCCATGACAACAAGTATATGAGAGGCCATACTGGGTAAGACATGCTTAAGCAAAACAATTCTACCACCCTGTGACAGTAATTTCTCCCTCCACCCTACCACTTTTGAACGAATCTTAGCAACCAAGAACTCCAAATGGGATGCCTTAAGCCAACCATTCACTAGAGGAGCTCCCAAATAAATCACTAGAAAGTGGCTTTATACAAAACCCAAAAGCCTCACCAATCCTCTTCGTCTTGCTGGACTAATTTGATTTGAAGGAAACAAGGCCGATTTTTCTTTACTAACAAGCTGCCCTGACCACTTCTCATAAGTATGTAAGATGTCAACAATCCTTCTCAAAGACCTATTTCCCCCATTAAGAAAAACCAAAACATCATCCGCATAGAGCAAGTGTGAAATCAAAGGTGCTCCCCTTGAATGATAGAACCTCTCTATGCGTTCCTCCTCAAATTGTTTCCATAATAAACATGATAAAACCTTTCCATCAAGATAAACAAATAGGCAGAAAGAGGGTCTCCTTGGCATAGCCTTATTTTCACCTTGAAAAATCTCTTGTAAGTCCTATTCATCATTACGGAAAACCAAGGTGACTTCACACACTCCACCAATTTATAGAACTCATTAGAAAAACTAAAACCCTCAAGCTCCGCTAAGAGGAAATCCCAGTGCACCCTGTCATAAGCCTTTGCCATATCAATATTTACCATAACATTACCACCTTGGACCTTTTTGTTAATGGAATGAACCATTTCTTGAGCCAGAGAAATGTTCTCAAAGATACTACGCCTAGGGATGAAAGCACCTTGCTTAGGGGAAATCAAACGAGGTAACAGACAAGTCAATTTTTTCACAATGATCTTTGAAAATTTTTTGTAAGCCATTGAGCATAGACTAATTAGCCTGAAATTGTCAAACTTTTTAGGTTTAGGAATCTTTGGGATGAGAACAATATAAGAAGAAGAGTAATACCTCAGTAACTCAATCCCACTAAAGAACTCTTGAGCCGCCTCCACAACATCATTTTTGACAAAATCCCACCAAGAGATATAGAAGGAGGACCCAAATCCATCCGGCCCTGGATTGCTTTGCCACAGAATAGAAAACAAACCTCCTTAACTTCATCCTCCCTGGGAGCCTAACATAAGTCCAAGTTTTCTTTGTTAGTTACCAATTTACCCAATAAAGAAGAGATATCAACATGTTCAACCTCCGGAATTGAAGAAAGAAAATGCTGAAAATAAGATGTCGCCCCCTAATGCACTTCTTCTGGACTCTCCAACAAAGAACCATCCTCAAGCTTCATGTGGGAAATAAGTGAAGTCTTCTAATGTTGATTCACAAACGCATGAAAAAAATCAAGAATATTGATCCCCTTCCCGAGTCCATTGCTTTCTTGCTATTTGTGACAGCCGTACCTCTTCTCTTTTTTCCCACACATCCAATTCAAGTCGTGTAAGAAGGTACTCTACTTTCAACCTCTTGTGAGAACTCAGATTTCAATTGAAGCTTAAGTGCCTCAAGTCTATCTTCAAGGCTCTTGATATCTTGATCTACACGACCAAAAACCATCATGTTCCAATTCCAAAGCTCCACCTTGGTCCTTTTGAGTTTTGCCGCCAATTTCACTAAGCCCGAACCATACTTCAGCTGCTCCCAAACTCCTTTCACAAAACTGAAGAAAGACTCATGAGAAGACCACACATTCTGAAAGCAAAAAGGCGAAGAACCATACCTCGTCCCCATCTCAGATAACTGAATTACCATAGGACTATGATCTGAAGATTTCTGCTTAAGATACTCCAAGCTCGCCGAATCAAACCTGGTTGAGAAAGACACATTTTCTAAGGCCCTATCCAACCTTTCACACCTTCTTGCAGTACCCTCTTGACCATTGCACCATGACATATTGTTACCATGACACCTTAGCTCTACAAGACCACAAGCCTCAATACATTCGTTAAGATCATCCATCGCTTGGGAGGCCCTTAGACAACCTTCAATTCTTTCACTATCCTCCCTAATAATATTAAGATCCCCCACAATAAGCCAAGGATGAGTCTCCAACTGAATATATATCCAATAATCACAAAGCTTCCTTCTTTCTAACCATGTGTATTTAGCATAAACAAATGTAATAAGAGTTCTCGTATTGTCCAAAGAGACCCAACCAGATATTATCCAATAAGAAAAATTCATAACCTCAATAGCATACAGCTCCTTCCACAAAATTCATATTCCCCCCATCTCTTAATTATAGCAAAAGCTAGTAAAACCCAGAAAACTTACTAACTGAGGCAATTTGTTTTCTTTAGCAAAAGGCTCAAAAAGAGCAACAACAGAAATATAATTCTTATTTATCAAACTGCATAGCCTACTTCGAGATCTTCCCAATTCCCTTATATTCCATGCAAGTAATCCGTTCATCATAAATTCAATTTAGTAGTGTGAGTGGACACTTGTTGAGAATGATGCACACCCTGAACCATCTTCGCCTTCTGTTTCACAGACGAGATCAGATTAACATTCGACTCGTACCCTTTTTGTTTTGCTAACTCAAAAAAACTCTCATCCTCTTCTCCTTTTGAACTATGCAGAACTCTTTCATGATCATCTTTCAAAAAGGAGATCGGTATTTCTCTATTCTTCGAACCATGCATTGCCTGTGCCACTTCCGAATTTCCACCAGCACCACCAACTTTCAAACTGAGCCTTCCCCAACTAATTCCTTCGTCCCCACATGATTTGACCCCATCTTCTCTCCCTTACTCAAATGAATCTTCCTTGCTCAATCAGCTAGGATAGCCACTGTTTGGATCGAAGGCAACTTGTAATTATTCACCTCACATTCTCGCCCTTCCTTCCCATTCACGTCTTCATCCTCCTTATCCCCACCTGCTTCCTTCATACCATCATCCCCCACCAACATGGTTTCTTGCACCACCAATGGCTCGCTCGACTTCACAACCTTAGTATCCCTTGAGATCCCACTGTTTTCTTTCAGGATCAACCCCTCAACATGAGCATGATCATCCTGTCCACCATTTAATAAATCAGATTTCTATTTCTCTTGCCAAACTCTCTTCACACCCAGCTGGCCTGTTCTTTCTTGTCACGATTTTTATGTTGGACACTCTCACCATGCCTACAAACCACTGAGGTATGACCCTGTCAACAACACTTCATGCAGTAAAAACCTTATTTCCCGTATTGAACCTCCTACCAAAATTTCCTATTAGTAGAAACCACAATGGGAAACCCGTGCACTAGTTCGTCCATAAGATCTATTTCCACACACATACGAGCCCCCAAAACCCTCGTACGATGTAACATTGCATTATCAGTACCCAGAAATCTACCAAATCGGGTTGCCAAAATCTGTAAGCAGTCTGTCCGATACATGTGTATTGGTAAACCAGAAAGAAAATCCATTGAGGTGCAAGGGTGGATTCCTTTCAAAGATCAAACTCCTTTGTCCATTGGAAAAGTCGATAAACACACCCAGCAATAAGCCTTCCTTCACGTGCCCATCTATGCACAAAGTCTCTCTTGCATCTGCACAAGAACGTGATGTTCATCCATAACATTCACCGTAGGAATGTCCAGCAAAGCCCATGATTTAGTAATTGCAAGTCGCACATCATCAATGGTCGGTCTAGAATGCACGAATTTAAGGACAAGAGCAAACCAGGTTCTGAAGCCTTTATCATTTCTAGTTCCAAGAAGACAAAACCAGGTTCTCCATCAATATCAACAGGATAACACACCGAAAGCTTGAAAGAAAAAGAAGTCGCAGCCTTAGGCACCTCCATCAATATCAATAGGATAACACACCAAAAGCTTGAAAGAAAAAGAAGTCGCAGCCTTAGGCACCACTTGAACGTATGAAAGATGACCCTTATCCCCAGCAACCCCCGTTGATGAGGTGGGATCAGAGGGCGTCGCCGTGGGCAAACCCTAGGCGAGGAAGCCAAGAAAACTGCAAAATTGGAAGTTCTTGAATTTACGTAACAAATTCAAAAATCAATGAGGAGGTTCCCCTTGATCATCCCTATCTGACTCCAACATCTCCAATGACTATCTCTTTTTTTTTTTTTAATTATTCCCCACCAAAACTTCACTATTATGGTTGAAATATCCTGACACAATTTTCTAGGCAATTTGAAACCTCGCTTACAATTGATTGGTTAATTTTGTTCATATACTCTACTTTTTCTTCGTTTTCTTAAATGCGTAGGAAATTAGCATAATCTTGACACTTCTTTCTACTAAAATATATATATATATTGACACTGCTTATTTAAAACAGTATAATTACATGCCACTTCTAGCTAATTGGATTAATTTATTTAGAGAAAATTACATTTCAAACCTCAAAATTAACTATCCCTTTGTTGCAATATATACCATATATAAATTACCGTTTTCTTCCGCCGTAAGTAAGATTTTTTTTTTTTAAAAAATTACGAATAATATTAAGTACAAGCTCCAAATAGATAAATACTGTATAAATCCTTTATAAAAAAAAAGTAGGATTTAAGATAATTTGACCCTTAAGATTATATATATAACATGTTTTATTTTTATCGATCTTAATACTCGATCGGATGGTACTCGAGTGCGGTGCAAATTGTTAAATCTTGGTAATTTGGGGTATCAATTGCCAGTTTTAATAATTTAAGGTGCATATTAGAAAAAAAAAAAAGAAGTGGTAGCGTGGAGGTGTAAAATAAATTTTTTTACATATATTTACGAAGACCGATAGAAATTACAGTAAGATGTAATGAAAAGGTTAAAAAAAAGAAAGATCCACGCGCTCGCGCGCGCTTGTATATATATATTTATATATATTTGGAAAGCCCTACAAATACAAAGATGTTTTATAAAACGACACTCAAAAACTTATTTTTATAAATTTTCTTGGTGATTAAAAGATTTCTCTGTATCTTTTATTTTCACCATCTTTTAGTTCCCAGATGCTCGATAGCTACGCAGTCGAAGCATTAGTGCTACTGGTGTGAATTGAAACCAAAGAGGCATAAAAGCCATCCTTGTTTTTAATCAAAGTCTCATGTCTCCCTTTCTCTACAATAACTCCATTTTTAAAAACTGCGATTACGTCGGCATTCTTGATTGTGGATAATCGATGAGCCACCACCACCGTAGTCCGGTTAACCCTTACTTTATCTAATGCATTTTGAACCACTCTTTCGGACTCGGCATCCAGTGCACTGGTAGCCTCATCTAACAGTAATATCTTCGGACTTTTGATCATGGCTCGTGCAATGGCTACTCGTTGCTTCTGCCCGCCGGACAACTGGACTCCCCGTTCTCCTACTATGGTGTCATAACCCTTCATTTTGGAAGCCAAGAAGGAAATCATATTAGGGTATGATAAGGTTAAGGATATAAAATAAATCATAAAATTTATATCTTTTCTTCATCTTAATAAATAAGTAGTGATTTCACTTGATATCAAAGTCAAGCTCCAGAAAAAGCTATATTTGGGGCTGTTGGAAACTCGCCGCAAATATTTTTATTGCAAAAGACTATATTTGTTGTAGGATCATTGAACAAAACTAAATAATAAAAGATTTAGATCTGTTTGGGAACACAAGTATTCTTAGACTGTCTCAGGCTACTTTACTATTATTTACAAACTATTCACTACTATTTTACTATTATTCACAGATGATCTGATATAATCTTAGCATCCAAATAGAGCCAAGGATCCTTATCATATAAAACAAATAATATCTGCTATGTTCAGAAATGGGGCAGATCAGAAGGGGATTTTCTGCTGCTGTGGGAGAAATTCATGTCTACTTTGAACAAGAGTTAGTTGGAGGAGTTGGCAGTGATGTTTAGAAAGGTATGGCTGCGTAGAAATGGTTTTGTTTTTGAAAAAGGATTGACTTGTCGGAACTTAATCATATATGCTAAGGCTACCCTCAAAGACTATCAAGATGCTCAGAATTCTAGTAAAAATGGAGGACAAGTGCAGAATAATGTGGCTAACAATCTGAGGTGGGAAAAACCAGATAGAGGATTTGTAAAGATCAATTGGGATGCTTCTCTGGATTTAAAAAGGAAGAGAATGGGAATTGGTATTATGATTAGAGATGAGGAAGGGGAGACTATGGTTGCTGTGTGTGATCAGAAAGCAAATGTAGAAGATGCAGCTGTGGCAAAATGCTATGCTTTGAGGAAGGCAGTGGAGTTGCGTAGTGACCTTAATATTCAGAAAGCTAGATTCGAAGGTGATGCAAGGGAAGTCATCTTGGCAGTGTGCAGTGATGAAGAAGTGTTGACCTGCTATAGCTCTATTGCAGAGGATGTCAGAGTTTATTTCAAGAACATATCAAATTGGACCGTACAGTTTGCTCATAGAGAAAAGAACATGGTAGCTCATACTTGAGCAAAAAAAGCATTAGTTATAGATGAAGGAAAAATGTGGATAGAGGATGTCCCGGATTTTATTGTGGGATGTCTGAATAGAGACAACAGTTGTATTACTTGATTTGTTAATGAAATACAACTGTTATATTCAATATATATATATAAAACAAAAAATAAATTCTATACCTCTTCTCATAGATTTTGGAATAAATGGTGTTTCCACATATAATGAGAGAAATTTAAAGAAATGCACTGCTTTGTTTGTCTTGATTACCTTTTGTAAGCCACTAATGAAGCTATGAGCATTTGCCAACTCTGCTATATCTATAATTTCTGTCTCTGTTGCATTTCCTTCTTCCTTTCCATATGCAATGTTGGCACGAATAGTGTCATTGAACAAAACTGGTTCTTGACTCACGAGACCCATTTGCTGCCTCAGCCACTTCACTTGAAACTTCTGAATTTCAATTCCATCAAGTTTAATATGACCAGAATCAGGATCATAAAACCTTTGCAGCAATGAGATGACTGTGGATTTCCCACTCCCACTTTCTCCAACCAAGGCAACTGTCTGAGAAAGAAAAAAGAAAAAAGAAAAGAAAGAACTTAGTACCATTGCGAACAACTTGTTCGAGTCTTTTGTGCTAGTTGTTGAAACACCAAAAGTACTGAACCTTACGAACCTTTTTAGAATGGATAGTCAAGCTGAGGTCATGGAAAATTTGAACATCTGGCCTGCATGGATACTTAAAGCTTACATGACGAAACTCAATTCCTCCCTTGAAATTGTCTAAAGTTATACCAGACTCATCACTTGCATCTATCTTCGATTGCTGGTCTATTATTGCAAATATGGAAGAAACAGCATTCTTGGCTTTGCCAGTATCTGGACCCATGGAGCTTGTTTGAGAAACTCCCGTGGCTGCCAAGGTCAAAGCAAAGAAAACCTGAAAACCAAGTACCCACCATTATTTAACTTAACAAGGTCTCAAGAGTTCATGCCCTTGTTAGATTTCTTGTATTACTGTTCAAATCGTTGGAAAGCCTGTTAAAAGCAGAGAAGGAGTTCATACTTGGAAAACATCTGAGGATGTTGCTTTCCCTGCCTCAACCAGTCGAGCTCCTGCATAGAAAAAGGTAGCATAGGCAAGAAACAACAAGCCAAAAGATGTCCCATATCCTGTTCCAGTGATCAAGCCTTGCTTTATCCCGGCCTTCCTTGGGCCTTCACATTTGCTTCTGTATAGATTCATCACCTTCTCTTCAGCACAGAAAGAAGCAACTGTTCTTATACTCCCAACTGCATCATTGGCAACTTGGCTTGCTTCCACATACATCATCTTCAACCATACAATTGAGATTTTGAGGGATCACTTTCCAAATAATAAACTTAAGAGTGATGAAAAACTAGATATATATAGCTCAGTTTAATAATATTATAATATGGCCACTCAGAGTTTTTATTTTTTAATTTTTAATAAAAATCTCAATTGTATACAAAAAATTGATTTAAGAAAGAGAAATGCTTTGCATCTGCACTGAATCCTTTCATCTGTAGTCACCAAAACAAAAAGAGATAAAAAGGAGATGATTAGTTTTAGAGCAGACCTTTGCATCTGCACTGAATCCTTTCATGAACTTTAATTGAGCATATGCATTGATACCAATCAGAGGAATCATTGCAAGGATAATAATTGCCAACTGCCAACTTCCAACAAATGCAATGACTAAACCTGCAACTGCTGAAGCAATAACATCAAGAATCTGACCAAGTGAATCTCCAACAAGAGCTCGCACTCTAGCAGCATCTGCTGAAAGCCTAGCACCAATCGAGCCACATGAGTGCTCAGGCTTATCAAACCAACCAACCTCCATGTGAACCAACTTCTCAAAACACATCAATCTAACTCGTTGAATTAACTTGCACCCGGCCACAGAAAAAAGGTATGCTCGTGCTGGAATTGCAAGAAACGATACCACACCAAGGATCACAAATATTATTGACCAAAAATTTGTGTCCTTTCTCAGTTTTGGAGGTGGTTCGTAATAGGATTTGATTACCTTGGAGAGCAGCATACCAAATATAGGAAATAATGTGCCATTTAGGATTGCAGCCATAGCCCCAAGAAGAAGAATGGGACACTCTGGCTTGTTGAGGTAGGCAAGGCGGCGGATTGGGACCTTTGGAAACTTTTCTTCTGGTTCTGTCCACGTATCATCAGGGATGAGGACTTCTATGGGCAATCCAAAGGCTGAGAATGAACGGCGGCTGCAACTATTAACAGATGATCCCTGACTTATAGATCCTAGGTGTGACATTCTTTGACTGTATCTCAGACTTGAGTGTCTAGAAGATTCAGCAGTAATTGATCTGTTTTGATCGTCTGATGCCTGTTCCAACGCCTTGTTTACTTCTTTCAAGTGTATGAGTTGCGAGTATGCTCCATTAGGATTGTTGATTAGTTCCGAGTGTGATCCTGAGAAATTAACCAATATGTTTTTTGGTTGATATATATGTAATATCTCTCCCATTGTGGCATAATCCAAGGTTCCAGAGAACATCAGGAAATGATACAATGAATTAGGTATTTTCAAGAAGTTTTTACAGTACAAGAAGAAAATTTCTTTTTCCTTCTCCAAATTGTAGCCTTCAAATAGTTCAAGAAGTTACTGATCTGTACACATTTTTGTGGGCATTTATTGTTTAGGACTTCAGAATTCAAACTTGTCTATAGAGTGCAAAGCAATGTAGTTAGAAAGATGACAAATTTAGGCAAAGAAAAACCACTGAACACTCTGTCAAATTAACAGATAATTGGCTCAATGTGAATAAGCAAATGGATAGAGTCATAGCTATGCTGTAGCATACCCTTTTCAACTATCTTTCCTTGTCGAATGACAGCAATCATATCAGCATTTCTGACTGTACTCAAACGATGGGCAACAATTACGGTAGTTCGGTTGACCATGATCCTGTCCAATGCCTCCTGCACAATTCTCTCAGATTCTGCATCAAGTGCACTTGTAGCTTCATCCAGAAGTAAAATTCGAGGGTCTTTTAGAATTGCTCTTGCAATGGCAATTCTCTGCTTCTGACCACCAGATAGCTGCATTCCATGCCCGCCAACCACGGTATCTAGTCCCTGGATTGAAAACCAAGTTATTAATTAAATGTACAATTTCTATGGTTATGAGGAGGAATATTACAATGTCTAAAGTTCCAGTGGAGGCTAAAACTCAAAAAACCTGAGGCAATTTATCAATAAATTTAGCAGCATTTGCAAGTTCAGTGGCAACTCTTATCTCTTCTAAGGTTGTACCATCCTTTCCATATGCAATATTGTCCTTAATGCTGGATGCAAACAACACAGGTTCTTGGCTAACAAGACCAATTTTCTGCCTAATCCATTTAAGATGGAAATCTTTGAGGTTAATGCCATCTATCAGAACTTCTCCAGCCTGTGGATCATAGAATCTCTCTATTAGACTTATCACTGTTGACTTCCCACTTCCACTTTGTCCAACCAAAGCTGAAGTTGTGCCTCTATTGATATAAAGAGAGAACCCACTGAATATTTGCTCGTTGGGTCTGGCTGGATAACTAAAAAAGACATCTCTCAACTCAATATCTCCATGAATATCATCCAAAATCTTTCCCTTTGTGCTATACGTATCTATCTTTGGCATCCTCTCAATAGTCTCAAACATCTTAGATGCAGCAGCTTTACCGGCAACAAAGGCATTCATGCAGGGAGATGCCTCGCCTAGGGACCTGAAACATCCACATGGTAGAAAAAGGCAAGAAATGAAAAATGAAATAAACAAAATACGTTTATATAAAGACATCTATTAATTAGAGAGTATTGGGAGCTAAAGAATATTCAAAGTGCACGCAGCTTACGCAGATCCAGTCAACACAGCCGTAATCACATTCATCACATCACCCCCATTGTATCCTTTATTCAGTATCAATTTTGATCCAAACCATACTGCCAAAGCAAAGCTGCCAAATACTACTAACTTAAAGGCGGCAAAACCTAACCCTGAAACCAAGCCTTCATGAACACCAGATTTGTAATCTGTTATTAGGAACCTTTTATAGTTCATTACAGCTTGTTTCTCCCCAGTAAATGATGCCACCTACACAAGAACCAAATGGTCAAGGATATCAGTAATTTGCTAGAAATAACTGCAATTTCAACTAAATTTTACTGAGAGATAAAGTTGAAATTAATTCCACAGGGATATATATATATATTTATAGTTCCAACAACATGACATACGGTCCTGATTGAACTGATTGTTTGTTCAACCACATTTGCGGCATTTGAATAAGCAGCTTGTCCACGGGAAGCTGTCTTAGCTATGACAATTGACATAAGACCACCAGATGCCACAAGAAGAGGAAATGAAGCCAACATGACAAGGGTAAGAAGCCAGCCTTTGGAAAATGCCACAACAAAACCTCCAATGAATGTTGATATCAGCTGCAGAAATTTCCCAACCTGCACATGCAAAAAACTTATGGTGTTTTTTTTGGGCCAGTTGTGAATTTTGATGTACAAATAAAGACAGCAGTATAGTACCTTCTCACCCATCGCATCTTGTATAATAACAGTGTCACCAGACATCCTCCCAACCACCTCTCCAGTGTTCGTTTCTTTATCGAAAAAAACCACATCTTGTCTCAAAATAGCCTTCAAGTACAAACCCCGTATTCTCGCAGCTTGTCTCTCCCCTGTGATCATCCAGCAAGCCACCTCTGACAAGAACAAGACAACTTTCTCATTTTTCAGTACCACCTGATGGATAGATTTTTTTAAAGTTCAGTAATTTTCTTGTAATATTTTGTTATAGAATCTACTTACGGATGAATCCTGCGGCACCAACCCCAACACCCACGTAGACTATTTTTAGACAGACCTAAAACATTACCAGGAAACTAATCAATGTCATCTTCATCTGATCAACAAATTAGCAAGTTAGAAACGAAGAGTGTTCAAATGCATTAATTCTTCTAAAAACAAGATTAATTAATTTTCAATAGAAGCGCTAGACAAGCGAAAAACAAAGTGAACGTTCAGCTACACTTTTCCAGTGACAGATTGGAATTGAACTCGGGGAGCGTAGTTTTTACCTTGGAAACTAAAGGAACAAGGTCTTTAGTACTTCCCAAACTATTAATCATTTCCCCGAAGAATACTGTTATAAGGGGCAGACCTGAGCCATTTCCAATGGCACCCATTGTACCAGCGATCATCAGGAAAACATCAGTGGAATCTGCAAACGAGAAAAGCTTAAGAAATGGAACAGTTTTGGAGTTCTGATCTCCTCCAGTACTCTTCTCGAAGTCTTCTCGATCACCGATCACGTTCGGGCTATTATTCTCAGCTATTTCTACGTTGTTTTTTAGTTCGGCGCCCACATGCGTGGTTGTTGTTCCGACGTTCAAGCCTTCCATCTCCATTTACACCGTCCACTAAAATAGCACCTTCACAACACAATTTACTACTTCAAAAATGGGGACTAACAGAATCATGGATTATAATGACAAACAGATAGATCAGAGGCAGCGAAAGAAAATAACGAGTACTTGTATACATGATTTTCGTTTGTCAGAGTGAGTTATAACATATAAGCAAAACATACCCGCAAATCTCAATTTTAAGTCGAATAGATCGCTCAAGACAGGAAATTCTAGCTCACTAAAGTCATAAGAACAATAGAACAAGTGACAAGGGGAGAGAGACAGAGACAGAAATAGAGAGATATGCGGTATGTCATTTGGTGGTCATGAAACATAAATGAAAAGAAAAAGGAAAAGGAATGAAACTTCAGAGCCCAAGTGATAAAAGATTTTTTCAATGGAAAGCCTGCACAACAGATAACAGTTGCTATTTACTCAAAGCTATACAAAATTTGGTTGGAAATTCCTCGCTCAAAGAACCATTCGTGTTTGTGAGTGCCATGGGAGTTATAAGTCTCCACTCCACAGCAGATTGCTTTCTGCTTAGTATCACCAAGTTGATGAAATTTCAACTGGAAATTGCCATGCTTATTTAAAAAAAGAAAAAAACGTATAACCAGGTTGGTCTGGCTATGGTGTTTGATCCTCATGAAACTCCTGGCAATATTGATGCACAATACTAACAATCAAGAAAGACGTACGAAATGAGCTTTACGTTGAGAAAGACGTGTTGTTTGAACTACTGCTACATACGGCCAGCGCAGGCATTATATACACTTTTTAACGGATTGCTTTAGTTTTAACCCCAAACTATCCTGTATTTAGATCCTAGGATCGAGATCGAGTTAAGGGAATGCCCTCATGATATCCACACGAATATAACCAGTGCACAATCAATAGTATTGATCCCGTACGTGGATATGAAGATAATAAATGATGACAGAGACCACTGATCGTGAGAATATAATAAATGCCAACTCCCAACCGCTGTCTATACGCTGCGGTAGTGTTCCGATAAGGATGAATGGATGATCAGACTGCGAAAATTAAGCTGCCAAATACATTCAGTAATTCATTTTTTTGTCTTTTTTTGTTTTTTTTAAACATTTGTTTTAAATTCAGTAAATATTTTAAAAAATCAAAATCAAAATCAAAAATTTATTTTAAAATCTTTACTTAATAATTAAGTAAAAAAACTAAAAATAAAAAAATTCAATCGGTAGCTAGAAAAGCATTTCCCATACATTATTTACTATGATCAAATGATGAATATAATTAGATAATTAGAGTTGTACTAAGCTGTCGTCCAACTTTGACTGTTGGCTTCCTAGCACAAATGTGAGTTTTTTTTTTATATTTAAATATTTTTTAAAAAAAATCAATACATTAAAAATTACTTTTTTAATTATCAAATAAAAAAATTAATATACGAACAGTCAAAGTGAGAGAAGGTAAGGGGGCAAACTAGCAATTTTTATATAAATAAAGAAAAAGTTAGGAATCCCGTTGGGAGCTCCCGCTCCAATTTTTCTTTATGTAAGTTTTTGTTTTTTTTTTTTTTTAATTTAGTCATTAAAAAAATATTGTTTAATAATATTATAATTTTTTTAAAAAATATTTAAAAATATTAAAAAAATAAAATAAAAAATTTAAAATAGACTAAAGCTTTCGGCAGGAGACTAGCGGTAAGACAATGATAGTGATAATAATAATGATAATGATAATGATGAAATAGGCTACACCCCACCCTAATTAATGGGATAATGATAACACATCAACTAATTTACAAGTTGTCAACAATCTTAGAATAAATTTAATAAGTTGTAACTAAATGGTAGATAGGTTGTCATTGTATCATTAACCTACGTCCCTACTGATCTAGATATATATCTCTCCTCCTCTTATCATGTTGACCATTTGCCTAATCATGTCGATACACTCGTAATTAATTTTACAATTTTTTATACAGAGTAATTATATATAAAATATTATTAATATTTTTATAAATTATTTTGCAAAAATATTTCATATTTAAAATATGATGGTACAGAGACGAGTTATTTATAAATTAAAAGAATTATATATGTATCATTTTCTTATATTAGATATGAGTTAATCTTTTATTCTTAAGTCGATTGGTGTGTATAGTACATTATTCACATCACTTAAATAATAAGATTTGATTTGTATAATTTAAAATTTAAAATTTAAAATTTATCTTTAAAATTAAATTATGCCATATAAACAAAATGTAATGTAGAGACTTTAAAATAACATTACTCAACATAAATTGATCATCTCGTTTTTACTTCAGAAGACTATGGAATCCAATATGAGTTGTGCATCAAATGCTAGATGTACGTGTGTGTGTATATATATATATGTGTGTGTGTGTGTGATTTAGAACTCATTTTATGTGTCTTTCTCTCTCGTTTCATACACTCAAATCCATATGATCAATACTTAAAAAGGGGTCTTTTTTCTCTACTATATATACACCCCATCTCACTCTTATCACACTACAACAAAAACAGTATTTGCTTATCAATTTATCACAACTAAAAGACTATTCGTAACCAATTTTAGTTGTAAATAGTATTTTGATTACGATAAATTAGTCGTAAAAGGCTGTTTTTATTATAGTGTCACAACGGATGATCGATGCAACATTGTTCATTAACCTTCATATATAAAAGACAAAAAAAGAAACTGAAATAAATTTTTTTTTTGTTCATGTGTTTCATGTCATGGATATAGTAGCTAGTGGCTGTTACGTACAAACATTGGATGTGGCAGTCGGTAAAAATCATTAAACTCTTTAAATATTGTAAGTTTCAAGTCCATTAGCCCTTCATGATCTGCATTCTAATCATGTATGGTTTCAATCGAGTAAACGAATTAAGAGAAGCAAAAAGGGATCAACGTAAGGTGATCTTCTTGTCTCAAGAAAAAGTATTTCTCAATCACAGATCATGATAATGTGATCATCGATCTCTTATTTGCCGGTATGGGATTCGCCGGTATCTCCCATACATGCAGTGGGGTACTGCGTTTAATAACTTTAATTCAAGACATGATAAAGAAGTCAAACTTTATATTAATTATTTCTGAAGGTGTAATATCCCATAATTTCATCAATATGGCTCCATAACTTGTGTTTGGAGATAAGAAAGGCCGGAACTTCCATGAACGGAAGATCAGCCAGGTACAGATCTAGACTTGAATACCAAAGCTAGCTAGGAATTAAATTGAGGTACCGGCCCACATTATATAGTAATGAAGGATGGGCAATTAATATATAGGGCATGCATGCATGCATGCATGGACACGTACTAGTTCTCCACAGAACCGTGTACAAGTGTGAATGAATACTACTACTGCAGTAATTATGAAGCATGATCATAAGGAACTGATCTGCAGGCACATGGGTTTCTTCAGAGAGTCAGTAGTACTACTCACATCATGTATATGACTTGTCTGGCCTGATCCTAATTAAAGTTTTGAAATTTATTTCCTAGCTGGCTCCCCTTCTTCCTTTTTATATAAATTTGGAAAAATCCTTAGCTATAGTCTCTTCAAAATTAAAAAAAAAAAAAAAAAAAAAAAAAATCCTTTTCTCTTGCTTTTTGTTGGACTAGAAGATCTCTCACAGGTTCAATCCAAAATACATGATACATTATTTACATACATATATAGATATGAAAGAGAAATTACCAGAAGAAGCTCATGCATTTGAAGCAGTACTTGGGTGAACTGCCACCAAGGAGGCATAATATCCACCCCTGACATTAATCAAGGTTTCATGCTTTCCTTTCTCCACAATTACTCCATCTTTAAAAACTGCAATTAGATCGGCGTTCTTTATTGTGGACAATCGATGGGCGACAACAACAGTGGTCCGGTTAACCATGACTCGATCAAGTGCATCTTGAACCACTTTCTCAGACTCAGCATCCAGTGCACTAGTAGCCTCATCTAACAGTAAAATCTTTGGACTTTTAACTATAGCACGTGCAATGGCAACACGTTGCTTCTGTCCTCCGGACAACTGAACTCCTCGCTCTCCGACCATGGTATCATAACCCTGCATTTTGCATTTAGTAGGAAGGCCAAAGGATTAATGAAGCATGTTAGAGCTGTCTTAGTGATCATGATCATGAGATGGACTCTGAAAAACAGATTTGCATTGATCTAACCTGTTGTAAGCTACTTATAAACTTGTCAGCATTGGCCAACTCTGATGCAGCTATAATTTCTGCCTCAGTTGCATTTCCTTCCTTTCCATATGAAATGTTGGCACGAATGGTGTCATTGAACAAAATTGGTTCTTGGCTCACAAGCCCCATCTGCTGCCTCAACCACTTCAGTTGGAGCTTTTGAATTTCAATTCCATCCAGAGTAATATGACCTGAATCAGGATCATAAAATCTTTGCAAAAGCGAGATCACTGTAGATTTCCCACTCCCACTTTCTCCAACCAGGGCAACAGTCTGGAAAGATATTCAGAACAATGTGATGAATATTTGAACTTGATCGGTATGTATAAAATGTTAATACTACCTGAGAAAGTTAACACTGAACTTTACCTTGCCAGAATGTATAGCCAAGCTAAGGTCTTGGAAGACCTGAATATCTGGCCTAGATGGATAACTAAAGCTTAAATGATGAAGTTCTATTTCACCCTTTACATCATCCAATTTCATGCCGGACTCCTCACTCGGTTCTATCTTCGACTTCCGGTCTATGATCCCAAATATGGAATCAGCAGCAGTCTTGGCTTTGCTAGAATCAGGACCAAAGGAGCTAAATTGAGAAATTCCAAGGGCTACCATGGCTAAGCCAAAGAAAACCTGTAAACAACACATCTCGAAATTATTAAAAGATAAATTGGCCTTTTCTTTGTTGGTGCCTGTTGGAATATACAAAATCACATAGAGAAATTGGAATTAAAATCCCAAGAAGCCAAACTAAGAGTTTCATCTACTAATGAAGTTGTTAGTTGACAGTTAAGTTAGTTATGCAGATAAGTTGAGTTGGCCAGATGTCAAGCATTGTATAGTCAGTATAATTAGTCACAAGTCTATAAATAGATTCATTTGTATAGTTATGATCAATACGAATTAATGAGAAGTAATTCAGATTTCTTCCTTCAAGTTCTTAAGTTCTCTGTTTTTCTTCATTTTGATTTCTGTTTCCAGATATTTTTACATGATATTTTACATGGTAATTCAGATATTTTACAGTGCCAAATATTTTTTGGATTTAATATGTATAAGAATATATATTTACCCGGTAAACGTCAGAGAATGTTGCTTTGCCATCCTCAATGAGTCGTGCTCCTGCGTAGAAACTCGTTGCATAGACAGAAAACAGTAAGAAGAAAGACATCCCAAATCCTATTCCACTGATCAAGCCTCGCCTTATCCCTGTCTTCATAGGGCCTTCACATTTCTTTTTGTACAATTGCATCACCTTCTCTTCAGAACAGAAAGATGCAACTGTTCTTATACTTCCCACAGCATCATTAGCAACCTGGCTTGCTTCCTCATATTTCATCTGCAACCATCCAAATTTACTTCTTATTGAAAAGTTTTAAAATAAAGTGATAAATTCACTCTAATGAGGAATTCCACAACAATATTTGAAGAAATTCATGAGCCTAACTCATCTCATAAAGCCGGTTCAACAAGAGAGGATTGCTCATTCCTTATGAACATGCCCAAAATCTTATCCACAGACAATGTAGAATTCCTCAACAACATCAACTTCAAGTGAAGTAAAGCAATTTCCATATCTCTGCCTGGACACGTAAAATCATAAATATGTGTTTGGAAATGCTTTCCCCTGAATCTAGGATAATGGTTTAACTTTTCAATTTTTTTCTTTAAATTCTCAATGTATTAATAAATGTCAAAGGCATTAGTCTTACAGCTAGCATACCTACCTTTGAATCTGCGCTGAATCCATTTATGAACTTCACTTGAAGAAATCCATTAACTCCGATCAGAGGAATCAATACAAGGATGATAAAAGCCAGCTGCCAGCTTGCAACAAAAGCAATGACCAGCCCAGCAATTGCTGTAGCAGCATTTTCCAAAATCTGTCCAAGTGCATCCCCAACTAAGGCACGGATTGATGCTGCATCTGCTGAGAGCCTTGCACCAATTGCACCACTTGAGTGCTCAGGCTCATCGAACCAACCAACCTCCATATGAATCACCTTCTCAAAACAAAGTACTCTAATGCGTTGGATTAATTTACACCCAGCGACAGCAAAGAAATACGATCGTGCTGGAATCACCAGAAATGAAGCCAGACCGAGGACCATAAACATTATTGCCCAAAATTTTGAATCCTTTTTCAGTTCATTTGGGGGTTCATAAAATGTTTTGACAACGCTGGAAAATAGTAAACAAAAAATCGGAAGTATCATGCCATTGATGATTGCTGCTACAGCTCCAACTATAAGCACTGGAATCTCAGGCTTGTTGAGGTAGGCAAGGCGGCGAAGTGAGACCTTTGGAAATTGCTCTGGGGGCAGTGGAGAGGTTTGTTGTTCTGCCAGTGAAATTTCAGGTACATTTACTCCTGTAGGGGGCCCAAATGATGCAGAGATCGAGTGGCGGCTACCACTTCCTGATCCAGATGATCCCCGACTTGAGGATCGCAGGACAGACATTCTTTGGCTTGACTGTCTAGAAGGTTCAAACGTAATTTCCAGTTTGTTTTGATCATCTACAGTTCGTTCCAACTCTTTGTTTTCTTCTTGCAAGCGTATGAGCTGAGAGTATGCTCCATCAGGATCCTTGATTAGCTCTGAATGTGAGCCTGAGCAATTGAGATACACCATTCAGAAACGTAAGCTAACCCAACTAGCATGTGTAATCGTATCCAGGACATGAACCAATACAACATAAAAGGTACCAAACCTCAAACAACATGCATGTATTTGTTAGATACCTTTTTCAACCATCTTTCCTCTATGAATAACAGCAATCATATCGGCATTCCTTACAGTGCTCAAACGATGGGCAATAATGAGAGTTGTCCGGTTGACCATTATCCTGTCTAATGCCTCTTGCACTATCCGTTCAGATTCTGCATCAAGTGCACTCGTAGCTTCATCAAGAAGTAAGATTCGTGGGTCTTTAAGAATTGCTCTTGCAATGGCAATCCTCTGTTTCTGCCCTCCAGACAGTTGTGTTCCATGCTCACCAACCATGGTATCTAGTCCCTGAAAGCGAGATTCAAAAACACCAACATATATTGACAAATTTTCTGACCATTACTGTGAACACATGGACTTCAAGTGTAATCAAGTCGATAGAGAATTAGAACCTGTGGCAATTTATCAATGAACTTGGCAGCGTTTGCAAGTTCAGTTGCTGCTCTAATCTCTTCTATAGTTGCACCATCCTTTCCATATGCAATATTATCCTTAATGCTGGATGCAAATAATACAGGTTCCTGGCTAACAAGACCAATTTTCCCCCTAATCCATTTAAGCTGATACTCTTTGAGGTTAATGCCATCAATAAGAACTTCACCAGCCAGAGGATCATAAAATCTCTCTATCAGACTAATCACAGTTGACTTCCCACTTCCACTATGCCCAACCAAAGCTGCAGTTGTGCCGCTTGTGATACAAAGACAGAATCCATTGAATATTTGCTCATCAGGTCTGCTTGGATAACTAAAATAAACATCCTTTAACTCTATATCACCATGAAGGTCATCTAATATCCTTCCCTTTGTGTCATAAGTATCTATCTCTGGCTTCCTCTCTATAGTTTCAAACATCTTAAATGCTGCAGCTTGACCAGCAGCGAATGCACTCATGCAGGGAGATGCCTGGCCTAGAGACCTGAAATATGCACATGGAAACAAAATGCGAGACACAAATTAATAGTTATGAAACTAAGATTTACAAACAAATACCAAAAAATGAATTTTTTTTATGTTTTGCTTGCTTGTTTTGACACAAAAGCAGGAGGAAATTTCCTTTTTGTAAGGAACAATGAGAATAATAAACAATATTATAGCACATGCATGAACATACTATGGAAGAAAACAAACGCAAGAAATGCAACTCACATGGACCCACTCAACACAGCAAATATCACATTCAGCACTTCACCCCCACTGTATCCCTTTTCCAATATCATCTTTGCACCAAACCATATCGCAAAAGCATAACTACCGAATACCACTAACATAACCATGCCAAGACCAAATCCCGAAGCCAGACTTTCATAAACACCCGATTTGTAAGATTCTACAAGAAATTTGTTGTAATTAATTATAGCTTGCAGCTCACCTGTGAAAGATGCAACCTGGATAGGACAATTAGATATCCCACTTCAGATAAATGTAAACAGAAGAACTACACACTACCATGATATATCTTCTCCAAAAGATCCCGGGCACGTATTAAATTATGACAACATGACTTACAGTTCTGATTGAACCAATTGTCTGTTCAACTACAGTTGCTGCTTTTGCATAAGCACTTTGTCCAAGAGATGCCATCTTGGCTAGAATGATGGAGACAAATGCACCGGATACCACAAGAAGAGGAATAAAAGATAACATGACAAGGGTTAGAAGCCACCCTTTGATAAATGCTATTACAAAGCCTCCTATGAATGTAGAAATCAGTTGTAAAAATTTCCCAACCTGCACAAACAAAACTGTTATGCCCCAGATCATGTGCATGAATATGTTTGGAAATCAGGATCATGGATTTTGATGTAATTGTAGCAGCACTGTAGTACCTTCTCGCCCATTGCATCTTGTATGAGGACAGTGTCACCAGACATTCTCCCAATAACCTCTCCGGTGTTCGTTTCCTTATCAAAAAATGCAACATCTTGTCTTAATAGAGTCTTAAGATACAGACCCCTTATTCTAGCTGCCTGTCTCTCCCCTGTGACCATCCAGCAAGCCACCTCTATAAACAGCAAACACAAATGCCTCCACTTAATAGCTGATACTGATGAACAGAAGAATATCTAACCAATAAAGTTTTGGAGTGATTGGAGGGTGACATCTACTTACGAAGAAACGCTGCAACAGCTGAGCCAATCGCCAAGTAGACAAATTTTAAAGACACCTATGATTTTTTAAGGAAGTCAATTTATAACAATTTCATATCAGGAGTTTAAGATGTCAGAAAACAAAGAACGAGGTTACTGATATGCTGGAATATATTAAGTGCTTACATCTGAGAAGTATTTAAAACATAAAACCGAAAATAGAAATCAAGTCTTCCATTGAAAAGTTGCAAAACATTTTTACCTTGGAAACAGCAACAACCACTTCGTGGTTATTCTGGTTATCTCCAAAAGAATTGGTCAATTCACCAAATAGCACAGTCATAAGGGCCATACATACACCATTGCCGACTGCACCAATTGTGCCAAGGATCATTAACAAAATATCAGTGGAATCTGCAAATGAGAACAGTTTCTGAAAAGGAACAGTGTTAGATTTCTCATCTCCTTTGCCCTTTTTTATTTCTTCCTGCTCCTCATCACCATTCGTGGCGGGGGTTTTCTCCGCTTCTGGATTGCTTTTTGATGTGGTGGCTTCATCTGTATCTGTTTGGCCACTGAAGCCACTGTCCACTGCCATATTACTGAATCTGAGAAGCTAATCCAGTTTTCAGCTACTTTATTCTGGATAAACAAAGCTTAAATAGTTCCTGCAGGACAAAGTTGATGGCTGAAACAAAATCTTATAACCAAGCTGGAAATTTTGAAGTTCTGGTAATATTAAAAATACTAGCCAAGGATTGCAACAACAAATCTTGTTCAGACTTTGAAAGAACCAAACTGATTCCTACCAACCTACTCATACAGTGCAAAGAAACAAATCTTGTGTTAAGAGAGAGAGAGAGAGCAGAATCACCATCAGTTTATCATCCAACATCATTGTTTTGACACGATTAACCATTAAATGAACAAAAGTACAAAAGCCCGTCTTCAAAACAAAGGACAAACGGGCATTGAGAATGGTCAATCCTAAGGATAAATCGATACCTTAAAATGAACGGTGTCCAAGACCTACGAGGTGCTGAAGTACTTCTTGAACTTTTAAGGATGCTCTGATTTCGAGCTGCTCAATGACATTAAAAGCGCATGGTACCATCGTCTTTGCTTGAAGTGCATGCATGACTATTTACAGACGAATGAAATGAAAGGGACACAAAAGTCAGAGCTGTTCAGTGTTGACAGACAAAAATATTCAGCCTTTTACGGTCAACAAGTTAAATAAAATATTTTTTTAATATTATTTTTATTTAAAAATTTAAAACTTTTGTTCGGTTTCTTTTATTTTATTTTAAATGTAAGGTTGAAAAAATTATAATGATTATATAAAATAAGATAATTTAATTTTATATAACTAAACTATCTCTTAATTTCTTAATTTCTTTGTTCTTGAAACTATAATTCATTCATTTTTTCTATGTTTTCTTGGACTCCTATATTCTTGGATTTATCATTTTTTTTTTATCATCCTCTTATCATGTTATAACGTGACAAGTGAAATATAATAAATAGTTTCTAATTATCTAATGTTACTGTTGGAATAATAATAGAGTCCTTTATAGGCTAAAGAACTCAGATCCGAAATTTAGAACAGAACATATACAGGTATCAGAGATAAAATGTCAAGATCAACAAGAACAAGTAATAAATCAGCAAGAACAATAAAAGAACGGAAAAATTAAGAGATACAAACAGGGATTACGTGGTTCGGCCCTAATGGCCTACATCCACGGCAGGAACAGCCTCAGAGATCATTCTTTATTGAGTAATCTTCAAAGCCAATGTATCATACACACATTTATACTAGGCACCGAGCCAAAACAAGCCTCAAACTCCCTTGCTTTCTCCCTCAGTAACAAAACCCTAGCATAAACTCTCTCTGTACATTTAGCTCTCGAGGACGACAACAATCCCAAATGAAAACTGAAAATCCCGTAACCCTAATCAGTACAATATTACATATATATACATGCCCAGTAGATTACAACACGTGTATTCAACCAACGGCTGTTATTCCAGTGAAGCCATCGAAAGCTCACGTGCATAGCACAAGTTTCCTTCACTGCATAGTTGATAAAAGCCGCTGCTTATCACCAGGTGTCAACAGAGTATAGGCTGCATAAACATCCGTTAGATTAAAGAAATCAAAGAGGTAGAAAATTGACACATTATTCACAGTTACATTATAAAATAATAAAAATTAAGATAATGAGTAATATTACGCTTCTTGAAAATAAATAAGGAACTTCTCTCCATTTAGGGAAGAAAACAATGAATCACGATACGAATAGCCAGCAAATGGAAGAAAAATTCTATACATCATACTATTATTTTATTTTTATGTCATTATATAAGATGTGACATATTTATTACTATTAAATATTTTTTATTAGATATTTTTTTTTCATCATAATGATAAATGTGTCATATCTTATACAGTGATATGAAAGTGAGATGAGAGTGTAGTGTATAACATTACTCTTTATAAAAGCCACATGATTCATTGAAAATATTTTTTAGTTGAGGAAGTTTTTTTAAAAATATTTTCTTCGAGATTTTAAAAGAAGTGCTACAGATAGAGATAAAACTCATGAATTGATATGAATTTATATAATACGTTAAATCTATTTTACAATTTTATACATCACATTAAATTACGTCAATTTTCGAGTTTAATACTTTTTTATTGGATCACTTTGTAGTTAAAGTTTTTCTCTTTAAGAAGTGGTGGAGTCTATTGAAAATATAAATGAAAGAACATTTTTGTGAGGGTTCTTTTTCTCAATCTTTTAAAAATTGTGTTGGTTTTTATATGTTACATAAAGAAAAATAGCATTTAGATGTCTGTTTATTGACGCATCAACGTACTACTAATATAAAAACAAATCTCTCAATGTAATTAGTATAAAAATATTTTTGACTAGTACGAATGTCATGTGATTGATTTCCAAGGTCATCTGAATAATTATCCATACTCTTAGGATTTGTTTGTTAATTATTCTCAAATTATTTTATTATTATTCATAAATTATTTCACTATTATTCACGAATCGAGATATATCTTAACGGAACCTAATTATCATAAAGAGACCAATATCCGTTAAAAGAATGTGAGGTGTGTTTAGGAGATATTTTTGTTTGAGGTTTTTTAAAGTTACGGGGTCCATTGAAAATGTAAATGGAAGAAGAACGTTGTGAGTTTTTATTTTTATTTTTTATTTATCAAATTTTAAAAATTATTTTGATTTTTATTTGTTAATATCATAATTCTTTTTATCTTTTTGACGAGTTTGTAATTAGCAAAACTCGTACAAAATGAAGGCAAATGAAGGCAATTAGTATGAAGATGAAACTTTGAAACATTGCTTTTCAATTTGGACCAACCATCTCTCATCTAGAAATGAGAGGCTAATATTTTTGTAAGAAATATTTTCTTATCAGCTATTATTCCTTTGCCACACCTCATACCTTACGTGGACTTTTTGTTTTTGTTCTATCTCTTCTTCCTATTAACAAAAATGAGAGAGAACTTGACAAAAATGAGAGAGATGGGTCTGATGAGATGAGAGAGAGAAGGGGTCTGATGAGGAAAAAAGAAAAAAATTAAAAAGAATTTGAAGAGAGAGAGTGAGGAGTCCGATGAGATGATAGAGAGTTTAAGGAGAGAGAGTTTGATGAGAGAGAGGGGGTCTGATGAGATGAGAGTTAGTGAAATGATGGGTGAAAATGATGAGAGAGAGAGAGAGAGTGAAATGATGAGAGAGAGATGGGGTCTGATGAGGAGAAAAGAAAAAATTGAAAAGAATTTGAAAAGAGTGAGTGAGGGGTCCGATGAGATGATAGAGAGTTTAAGGAGAGAGAGTTTGATGAGAGAGAGGGGGTCTGATGAGATGAGAGTTAGTGAAATTGTAACACCCCATATTTTAGTGTATTTTAATGAAGGATTATTTTAATTAATTTAATGATTGATTCTCTAGTTTTAGTATTTTGGGAATTTTAAAATATTATTTTATAATATTTTAAGTTGTGAAAATATTTTATTAGGCTTTCTTCTTATTAATTATTATTCCAGATTTAAATTGATCTTTGATTTAAATTGGTTCGTTTATGGGTTTTAAAATTATTATTGTTTTATTTAAAGCATTTCACTGCGTTTGATTAATTTTAATTAGTGTTATGCAATTTAATTGCCTTTTATTTTAAAGTATGTTATTGTTAGAGTTTAATATTTTATTTTAATTAGTTTTGAGTTTATTTTGTTTTATTTAATTTACTGGTTTAAAAATAATGTTTTGAGGATCAGTTGTGACTCGAAAGTGGTGAGGATTAGACCTCATTTCTTTTCCCCTATCTTTTCTTTTCCTCTTTCCTTTTTCTCTTCCTTTTCTTTTCTTTTTCTTCTTTTTCTCTCTCCTCCCGTTCGGCCAGCCTCTCCCGCGCGTCTCTCTCTCTCTTCTCTCTCACGTCCGAACGAACTCACCGCCGCTGCACCGCCTCCGGCCGGTCGTGGCCCTCACCGCCGGCACCACCGGCTTCCCCACCTGCCGGCGAGCTACCCCTCCAAATCTCAGCCCACGCCGCGCCGCCGTTAGCGTCCGAGAGCCGTGCGAAGCCGTAGGCTTCTCCTCGCCGTTCCGCCGCCGTCCGGCCACCATTGGCCACCATTTCTTCACCACTTCTTCACCGGCCCAATACCAAGCTTTTCCACCCAAACCCAGCCCCGATCCGTCGCCGGAGCCGCCCGTGTGAGCTCCACTTCCGATTTGCTATTCTCGGCCTTAAACCACCATATCGGCCGCCACCCACGGCCAACTTTCACTACCATTAGCTTCACCGACCTCATTAGGCCCTCCCCTATCAATTTCAAGTCTTCGTCTGACTCCGTGCAAATTTGGGTTTACAGTGTATTCGGCCACAGTGGTTTTACACTGTGGAGTTGCTGATTGGGTGCTTCCAGTTCCTCCGTGATCCTCCTAAAATCATTATCAAGCGCTGTAAGTATTTCTCCAAAAGACTTTTAAGACTTTAATATATTTTTGCACTAACTTGTTTTATAAACTGTGAATTGGTTATCTGGTTGTGCTGATAACTGTTGGTTGTTGATTTCATGGCATTGTGCACGCATGCGTGGGTGTGTGTGTGTGTTTTAAGGAATTATATTTAAGGCTTTTTGGGTGCGTGTGTATCACCCCCAA
This sequence comes from Pterocarya stenoptera, assembly GCA_003123785.1. Classification (NCBI taxonomy): domain Eukaryota; kingdom Viridiplantae; phylum Streptophyta; class Magnoliopsida; order Fagales; family Juglandaceae; genus Pterocarya; species Pterocarya stenoptera. The sequence continues at coordinate 94,895 of QEOT01001206.1, forward strand.
GCCGAAATGGGATATTATCTCGGTGGAGCTCCTCTGGACACTCGGGAGCGGAATATACTGAGTGTCGTCCCCTGGGGCTTTTGCCCGGGCCTTGGACGGGATGGTAGCGCTCTCGTTCCGACTCCGTGACTCCTCGGGCTGGCGGGGGTCAGAGGATGCCTGGCTATGTACGCGGTGGGCGCGGAACTGGGCATCACTCATGTATAACTTGCACGGTCGTTACCCGTAGGGTGAAGATGGGAAGCCAGAGTATGTGGATGGTCCCTAGGGGAGGCCACGGTGCATACGGTTAAAATTGGAATTAAAGGAATTATTCCTGGATTTGTTAATTTGTGCCAAATGGTGTTTTTGGCGTGAGTGAGAAAATTGTGTTTTTCGGAAAATGTGTTTTCTCGAGTTTTTACGCTTGGGTCATCATGTGCATGCATAGCGTTGGTTGTTTAAATATATTTATTGTCTTTGCGTTTTCTGGGTTTTACTTACCTGCGGTTCCATTTTTGTGAAACTGTAGGTTTCGATGCAGGTTTTGATGAGGCTGAGCCCGAGGATGCGGCTCCGCCTGAGGAGAAGGGACATGGCTATATTTGTGTTGAAGATTATTTCTGCTCTTGTTTATTGTATTTTATTTGATTTGATGTTGTTTTGTAAACAGAATTTGTATTATGTTGACATGTGGATTTTCAGTACTCTGATATTGTATTAAACTCTGGTACTTAGTTATTTGACTTAACCGTTCCACTGCGTATTTTATTGTACACGTGTTGCACTGTACACACTCAGCACATGTCGATGGGGTGCGTGACCGTGTTGTCATCATCCCTGGTGTCTCGATTTCCGTGTGTGTCCGTACATGGAAGTTGGGGGCGCCACAGAAATGATGGGTGAAAATGATGAGAGAGAGAGAGAGAGTGAAATGATGAGAGAGAGATGGGGTCTGATGAGGAGAAAAGAAAAAATTGAAAAGAATTTGAAAAGAGTGAATGAGGGGTCTGATGAGATGAGAGAGAGCTTGATGAGAGAGAGGGGGTCTGATGAGAAGAAAATAAAAAAATTGAAAAGAAATTGAAGAGAGAGAGTGAGGGGTCTAATGAGATGAGAGAGAGTTTGAGGAGAGAAAGAGCTTGATGAGAGAGGAGTATGATGAGATTGAGAAGAGTTTAGGAGAGAGAGTGAAATGTGAGTTGTTTTGTATGGGGTGTGGGGTGTCTACAGTGTATGTAGAGTTACTCTTTTTGTATTTGATGCTTTGGCTAAGTATGGTGCTTGTCAACAAACTTCTTTTTCATAAGTTACTCAACTTTCAAAAGCATTGATAGGTATTTTGAACACAAACAAATGAGGTTTACTTCTGTGGCCATGAATGTCTGGGTTGGCTACATGAATTTATGTGGTCATTAACTATCCTGAGTTATACTACTCATCATCCCACACTGTACACCATACATATTTTAATATTTTTTTTATTTTATTTCTGCTAAACTAATTGAGTTGTTCTATTTATCATTCATACACCACATACTTATTATGATAAGTATTTGGAAGGAGGCAGAGTGATAGTACTCCTCCTCCTTGGAAGACGGGGGGTGATAGTACTTCTCTTCTTTTGGAGATTGGTTGTTTAGTTCTGTTTTTATAGAGTACTATTCTCTCAAACAAACCATAAAGTTTGTTAGAAGAGAGTTTATAGAAGTTAAGACAATGTCATTCATAAAGAAATTTGTGTGCGAGGGTGCTCCAGAGCAGATGCGTAGTTTGGCTTGTAGTTTAGATTTTTTCTTGTATTGATAAGTCACAACTGTAACTTCGGTTTCATTGTATGATGAAATCTATTTCTATAAAAAATAAATAAATAAAGAGAAAAAGGAAAAAAAATTAAAAAATGTATGGTGTGTGAGATGCTAAGTAGAATTAGTCTAACTACTCCACGGCCTGCTGGGGTGGTCGGGCCACCCTGAAAGGTTTCTGGAGGTGGTTGCCTTCCAGGAGTGGTTCAGCCACCTTGTATGCATTGATAGTGGTTTGCCATTATGTATTTTTAATTTTAAATCTAAAATAAAAGTAATGGGTTCTTTTTTTTAAAAAAAATGTGGAGCTCTAATATTTTAGGAATTTACTTCAATTTCATTGTTACGAAACAAAAAACTAGGAATACTCATTCCCATTGCCTATTCCGTTTCCTTTAAAAATGAAAATGGTCATTCCAGAAGCAAAAGATATCTGCAGTTCTTTACGTCATAAACCATTCAGGAAATTCTTTATGAGGTGACTAAGAAATAAGAGAAAAATTTATTTATCATAGTTTTTATTACCATCCTCTCAACATTCTTTAACGTGGTATCAAATAATTAACTGGAAATATAATAACTAATATCTAATCATTTAATGTTTATCATAGTTTTTATTACCATTCTCTCAACATTCTTTAACATGGTATCAAATAATTAACTGGAAATATAATAAATAATATCTAATCATTTAATATTATATCATAAGATGATAAAAAGATGATAAAAATAATGATAAATATTAATACTACCCCTGAAAAAATAACCAGATGTGCAAGTCGTGACGAGGCTGCCTTGGCTGTGGCTTGAAAAGTTGACGAGGAGTTTGGAGAATGCATCTAACAATATACACAACACAGTCTATCCGTACTATCTCTTTTTTAATTTCCCTTGCTTTTTTACTCATATTTGAAGTATTAAAGAGGCTTTCTTTTAATATATATATACATATATATAAAGTGTGTAAAAACTTGCATCCGATGTGGCAAGGCGATTTCTAACCCTCTGCTAGGGTTCGGTTTCGTGCGGCGCTACTTGTTGCCTATGGCCATGTTGGATGGCCATACGGCGGCTTCTGGGAGCGGGATGGGAGGTGCTGGGGATCCCCTAAAGGATGGAACAATATCGTTGGGAAGGGCTGGTGAGAAAATGGCTGGAAAAGGAATGGGTTTTGGAAGGGGTGGGCGTTCTTTTGCCCAAGCCCTACAAAGATCGGTGCCTACTGCGAAGTTCAGACTTCCATTGAGGAAGCCAAAGATGATAAACGGTGATTTGGGTTTTGTTTTCTCGAAAGTGGAGATGGCAAGGGTGGTCGAGGAATTGAAATTTGCTCTGGTATTTTTTTTTTTTTAAAAGACCATCTATTGATGTATTGAGATTACAGATCATAAAGACATGGGGTTTTGGTGAAGTTCCGATGGTAAGCTTCATTGATGAATTTCATGTGCTGCTGCACTTGGCAAACGAGAAAGATTATTTACACACTTGGGCACGAGAGGGAAGGGTACTGGCAGGATGCCAATTTAGGTTGTTCAATTGGCCAGTGGATTTTGATGTAAACAAAGAACCGTCCATTGCACCTCAGTGGATTTATCTGCCAGGTTTGCCTTTGCATTTATACAGAGTAGATTGTTTGCAGATTTTGACTTCTCGGTTTGGTAGATTCCTAGGCACGGACAATGCGACCTTGTACAGAACGAGGGCGACAGGAACAAGAATGTGTGTCAAAGTGGACTTGCAAGAAGAACCTGTTGCTGGGTTTCCTTTGGTAACAGGTAAAAAACAGGTATGGCAGCGAGTTATTTATGAGAAGAAAGGTTTCTATTGTAAAAAATGCTTTAAACAGGAGCATACAGATGTGGCGTGCAGAGTTGGGGAGGGTAAAAAAACCAACAATAACATAAAGGAAGGGAAAATAGTGGTTGATAAGGAGGGAGAAGAGATGGTTTGGAAGGAAATAGGAAGAAAACATGACAATATACCTTCAGGTGGGGATACTAAACTGCTTGTGGTAGATATGGAACAAGATAATGTGAAACAGGGTAGGGAGTCTAGTGTGGGATTTGCAAACCAAGACAGGGATCTCGAGCAGGAAACAAACAGCCCGTTGAGAATTGAAGAGGTGGAGGGAGAGGAAAACTCAATGGAAGAATACATGAAACTAGTGGAACAAGTGGAGGCGGGGGAGTTCCGAAAGGAGTGGGGCAACTCTGTTTCAAATAATAGCACTTGTATTATGGAGGAGGTGTATGATAGTGATAAGGAAGAGGGGACTTTGATTTGCAGAAATAGTTTTTTGGTATTGTCGAAAGGGGAAATTGAAATTGTAAAGGAAACCCAAAAGGATTATTGTTCAAACCCAGGGACAATTCCTCAATGTGATCCGGGAACTCAAGATTCAGAAGACATGCTTGTGAGGAAGTCTAGAAGGGCAAAAGCTTAACCAAAAAAACTAAATCTATGATTGAAAAAATTATGGTATGGAATATAAGGGGGTTGGGCACATCGAAAAGAAGAATAAGAAAATTGGTGAGAAAATATGATGTTTCAGTTTTGGTTGTATCGGAACCTTTCCAAGAGGTATTGAATTTACATAAGTGGGCGACTAGTTTACAATTCAACAATGTGTGTTCTAATGTGGAAGCTGGAGGAAAAATATGGGTATGTTGGAAGGATAAAATAAAAATGGATGCTGTGGTTGTGAATAGGCAGTCGTTGTTTCACAGACCCAAGTGGTCCATTGTTAGCAACTTTTGTCTATGCAAAGTTGGGGGTAGACCAAGATCCCCTTTGGCAATGGAGGAATATAATAAGTGCATAAACAGTTGTGGGTTAATGGATTTACAGCTGGAAGGAAGACAAATGTTAAGTGCAATGGGTAGTAAGGTTTGTGTAGAAGTTGGGCGAAGCTTGATAGAGTGTTAATTAACTCTGATTTTGGCTGAACTCATGGCGAAGCTACGGTGAGTTTGTTAAGTAGGCGAACATCGGATCACTCACCGATTCTACTAAAGCTTGATTCATAGGAAGGAAGGTATGGATCGGCTCCTTTCAAATTTCAGAACATGTGGATTTCACATGATGGATTTTTAGAAGTAGTGAAGAAGTCTTGGAATGAACCAATGGTATGGAATTCGAGGCTAAGTAGGCTGGCTGGAAAATTAAAAAGGCTCAAACAAAAGCTGAGGCAGTGGAATAAAGAGGTATTTGGTTGAGTAGGTGGAGTGATCAAGGAGCTAGAAGAAAGGTTAGAACAATATGAGACGGCTTTGCAAGCTTCCTATAATAAGGATATTAAGGAGAAGTTCCTTATTACCAAAGCGGAACTAGATATCTGGTATAAAAGGGAAGACACGAGATTGGCTTAACAAGCAAAACAATCATGGCTACTAGAGGGAGACTAGAATACTAAATATTTTCACGCAGTCATTGCCTAGCGTAGAAGAAACTCCTATGTAAAAAGCATGGCATTGCCTGATGGTTCGGTTTTAGAGTCCACAAAAATGGTACATGATGGAGCTGTATGGTATTTTGAAGATTTCCTCTCCCTGGAAGATTCGGTGGAATTACCGAATTTCGAAAACCTGTCCAACCTGTTGTGTCGAAGACCATGAAGTCTAAGCTGAGGGAAGAACCAACGGAAAGGGAGATATATGAGACGATCTCATCAATAAGAGTTGATAGTAGCCCGGGACTAAATGGGTTCAGTTCGGCATTTTATTTGTCGTGTTGGAGTATTATTAAGGAAGACGTGAAGGAGGCAGTCAAGGAGTTCCAGAAAGGCCAGGTACTTCCGAGATTTTATTCCTCTACTTTTTTAGTCCTCATTCCAAAAATTAGAAATCCTTAGTGTTACGACAAGTTCCACCCGATAAGCCTATGTAATGTTATTTACAAAGTGTTCTCCAAATTACTAGTGAATAAAATGTCCACGATACTCAGAGATATAATATCTCTGGAATAAGGGGCCTTTGTGAAAGGAAGAAACATTTTGGAAAACATCACACTTACGCAAGACATGTTAAAGCGAATACATTGGAAGAATAGAGGTGGAAACATACTCTTAAAAATAGACATGAGCAAGGCATATGACAGGGTGAACTGGAGATTTTTGGAGCATACTTTACAGACGTTTGGATTCCCAGAGTCCTTTTGTAGGTTGATTAAAAATTGTGTAACTACACTGTAGTTCTCAGTTATGATGCATGGCACCTACAAAGGTTACTTCAAGTCGAAAAGGGGGCTTCAACAGGGCGACTCACTATCCCCGTATTTATTTATTATCATGGAAGAGGTATTCTCAAGATTGATAAAGAAGAAGATATCAGAGAAGAAGATCATGCCTTTTTCTCAATTGAGTGGGACACCTTCTATCTCCCATTTATTATACGCGGACAACATTTTTGTATTCACTAATGCTAGCAAGGGCTCTATTCGATGCCTAACAGAGGTGGTTAAGACATATGAGAGATGGACACGGCAAAGAGTAAACTAGGAAAAGTCTGCTATATTTTGCTCAAAGCAACTGATCTGTCGAAGGAGGAGAGAGTTGTTGATGGAAACAAGATTTACGGATGGTCACCTTCCATTTACCTATTTGGGAGTGCCGATTGTGGAGGGCAAATTGAAGGTGAGACATTTTGAAACACTGATTATGAGTATAGGCTAAAAGTTATCAGGGTGGAAAAGTAGGTTGTTCTCACAAGGGGGTCACTTAATCCTATTATGACATGTACTCTCAAGCATGCCGCTTTATCTCATATCGCCCTCCATGTTCCAAAAAGTATGATACAAAAGATCCATAGTTTGTTTTCTAATTTTTTTTTTTTTTTTTTTTTTGTGGGAGAACAGGGGGCAAAGGTAAAAGAAAGTGGAAGGCTTGGAGGAAACTATGTATTCCAGTGGAGGAGGGAGGTATAGGGGTGCGGGATGTGTCGGAAGTGCAGAGGTCTCTCTTCATGAAATTTGGATGGCAGATATTGACCCAAGAGTCCCTATGGGCAAAGTTTTTTAGGGCCAAATACGTGAAAAATGGACATCTCGTGATAAACTTAGATAGCAGGTCGAGGTTGATGTTTTGGAAGAAAATAATGGAGGGAATACCGGATTTATTGACTAACTCAAGGTGGAAGGTTCGAGAAGGAAATCTCTCATTATGGTATGATAATTTCTTAAAAGAGGGCCCTCTATTTGAAACAGTGACTGAGGTGGAGGAACCAAACATAAGATTGCAAGAATTGCTCACAAACAACAGATGGGAGGCTGAAAAATTACAAATGCTGTTGGGGAGACAAAAGGCGAGTGAGGTAGTGGAGACAGTAGGATCTTTGAGAAATAATAAGGATATACTAGTCTGGCTACCTGAGAAGAGTGGGATGTTTGCAACAAAGTCGGCATGGGAGGTCGTGAGAGAAAGGAGGCCGAAGTTTGAATAGGCTAAATGGGTGTGGCACAAATTATTACCAAAAAAGATTGCAATGTGTATATGGAGGGTAGTATTTAATTATTTAAGCTTAGATGAGCAAATCCGTAAAATAGGGATCCCTCTTGTTTCAGGTTGTAACTGTTGTAAGAAGAGAAAAAATGAGGACTTAGAACACTTGTTTAGCAAAGGAGAGTTTGCGGTAAATGTTTTTGAAAAGTCTCGGCAGAATTTGGAATACCATTCTTCACTCAACAAAGTTGGAAGGAAAGGATAAATGTGTGGTTTAATAGGGCATCTCGCACATCTCAACTGGGAATTTTGATGGGTTTAACACCTTGTATAGTAATCTGGAGACTATAGCGTCGGCGATGTACAACTAGGATGGAGGGGAAAATTGAAAGCTACATGGAGGTATGGGCTTCGATTAAATACTGGGTAGGTACTATTGCGGCTAGAAATAACAAAGTCAACATTGTATCCTGATGGGAGGCTCGGATGCTGAGGAAGTTGGAGGTACCGATAATGGAAGTAAAGAAAACAGAGTTGCATGTAGTGAGATGGAGGATGCCACGGTAAGGACGTCTGAAGCTGAACCTAGATGGAAGTATTTTCGGCAACCTAGGGCCTGCTGGAGGAGGTGGTATTATGAGGGATGATGATGGGAAAGTAGTTTTTGGTTTCTCAAAATTCTTTGGCGCTTGCACAAACATGGAAGCTGAATTAAGGGTGGTGATTGAAGGAGCAAAACATTGTCAGAATCTGGGGTATACAGAAATAGACATAGAGTGCGATTCTTTAGTTGTAGTAAATTGGATCTTGACTCACAAATGCACAGTATGGTATCTCTGGGACTTTTGGGATCAACTACAGATTATTTTGCAAGATTTGGTTTTTTCCATAACACATTACTATAGAGAAGGAAATCACGTGGCTGATTCTTTGGCTAGACAGAGTGCCTTGAGTGAGACCAATCTGTTCTCAAATTGGTCGCAGCTACCGAAGAAGACTAGAGGATTAGTTAGATTGGATAAAATGGGTACAGCATACATTAGACCAATCGCTACTGTATAGGTTATTTTCTTTTGGGAAGGGAAGGATAGTTCTTATATTTAGGTGAAAGTGATATTGTAAATGTTTTTAGAAGGAAAAATATTTTGTGTTGAAGGTTTTTCTTCGCCACAAGTGAGGGTTGTAATATAGTCGCGGAAGTTCTGTCCTTCTATGAAAAAAAAAAAAGAAAAAAAAAGAGTAGAGGCTTTCTTTTATTATGGCTTGCACCCTTAATATCCATCTGGGTAGTATGGTATCGTATCTCAACTGCTAACGAGGACAATCATGCAGCAGTTTAAATATGACAAAGGATTCCCATGAAGCCCTTCATTTATAACTAATATAATTATCAGATCATCACTTCCTTTGCTGACTGAACCCTACAAAATTGTCACCGGGAGCTGACAAAGTTGGACCGGCAGTTCTCACAGATGCCTTCCAAAATACATGGCACATTATTTAGAAACATAAATATAGTATGTCAACAACCATTTATAAAAAGAAAAATCTCCAAAAGAAGATCATGCAGTTGAAGCACTTGTGTGAACTGCCACCAAGGAGGCATAAACTCCACCCTTGACATTAATCAAGGTTTCATGCTTTCCTTTCTCCACAATTACTCCATTTTTAACAACTGCAATTAGATCGGCATTCTTTATTGTAGACAATCGATGGGCAACAACAACAGTGGTCCGGTTAACCATGACTCGATCAAGTGCATCTTGAACCACTTTCTCAGACTCAGCATCCAGTGCACTAGTAGCCTCATCTAACAGTAAAATCTTTGGACTTTTAACTATAGCACGTGCAATAGCAACATGTTGCTTCTGCCCTCCGGACAACTGCACTCCTCGCTCTCCGACCATGGCATCATAACCCTCCATTTTGCAATTAGTAGCAAGGGAAAAGGATTGAAGCATATTAGCAAACTAATTTTTTTTTCCACACGAGCTGGCTTAGTAAAGGGACCTAGAGGTTATTCTAAGAATGAATGATGAGATGGACTCTGAAAAACATATTTGCATTGAGCTAACCTTTTGTAAGCTACTGATGAATTTGTTGGCATTAGCCAACTCTGATGCTGCTATAATTTCTGCCTCAGTTGCATTTCCTTCCTTTCCATATGAAATGTTTAGCACAAATTGTGTCATCGAACAAAATTGGTTCTTGGCTCACAAGCCCCATCTGCTGCCTCAACACTTCAGTTGGAACTTTTGAATTTCAATTCCATCCAGAGTAATATCACCTGAATCAGGATCATAAAATCTTTGCAAAAGCGAGATCAGTGTAGATTTCCCACTACCACTTTCTCCGAACAGGGCAACTGTCTGAAAAGATATTCATATGATTTGAACTTGATCAGCATGTTTAAAATGATATTGCCACCTGAGAAAGTTAACACTCAATCGTATTAATTTGATAACTATCAATTAACTTTACCTTGCCAGAATGTATTGCCAAGCTAAGGTCTCGAAAAATCTGAATGTATGGCCTAGATGGATTCCTAAAGCTTAAATGATGAAGTTCTATTTCACCCTTTACATCATCTAATTTCATGCCAGACTCCTCACTTGCATCTACCTTTGACTTCCGGTCTATTATCCCAAATATGGAAGCAGCAGCAGTCTTGGCATTGCTAGAATCAGGACCAAAGGAGCTTGATTGAGAAATTCCAAGGGCTGCCATGTTTAAGGCAAATAAAACCTGCAGATAACACATCTCAAAATTATTAAAAGAAAGATTGGTGAGCGTAAATTATCTTTTGGATTTGATATGTATGAGAAGAATATTTACCCGGAATACGTCAGAAAATGTTGCTTTGCCACCCTCAATTAGTCGAGCTCCAGCATATAAACTCGTCGCATAGAGAAGAATGACATCCCAAATCCTATTCCACTGATCAAGCCTTGCCTTATCCCTCTCTTCATTGGGCCTTCACATTTCTTTTGGTACAATTGCATCACCTTCCCTTCAGCACAGAAAGAAGCAATTGTTCTTATGCTTCCCACAGCGTCATTTGCAACTTGGCTTGCTTCCTCATACTTCATCTGCAACCATCCAAATTTACTTTTTATGGAAATTTTAAACAAATTTACTTGTAATGTGGAAAACAACAATAGCACCAGCTTCATGTGAAAATAAAGAAGCATTTTCCAATATATCTGCCTGGATATGTTAAATTACACCAACATGTGTGAGTGTATGCAAATGCTTTCACCTAAATCTCGGACCAAATTTCACCTTTTCAATTTTGTGCTTGAAATGCTCAGTCATGCTGCAATAATAAATGTCGGAGGCATTAGTCTTACTGCATACCTTTGCATCTGCACTGACTCCTTCATGAACTTCATTTGAAGAAATCCATTTACTCCAATCAGAGGAATCAATACAAGGATGATAAAAGCCAGCTGCCAGCTTGCAACAAAAGCAATGACCAACGCAGCAACTGCTGAAGCAGCATTCTCCATGATCTGGCCAAGTGCATCCCCGACTAAGGCACGGATTGATGCTGCATCTGCAGAGAGGCTTGTTCCAATTGCCCCACTTGAGTGCTCAAGGTCGTCAAACCAACCAGCCTCCATATAAACCACCTTCTTGAAGCACATTACTCTAATGCGTTGGATTAAATTACAACCAGCCACAGCAAAGAAATAGGACCGTGCAGGAGTCACCAGTAAAGAAACCAGACCAAGGACCAGAAACATTATTGCCCAAAATTTTGAATCCTTTTTTAGTTCATTTGGTGGTTAGTACAATGTTTTGATAAAGCTGGAAATTATCACACCAAAAATTGGAAGTATCATACCATTGATGATTGCAGCTACAGCTCCCGCTATAAGCACAGGGATCTCAGGCTTGTTGAGGAACACAAGGCGGCAGAATGACACCTTTGGAGATTGTTCTGTGGGTAGTTGAGGGGTTTGTTGTTCTGCCAGTGAAATGTCATGTACATTTACTGCTATAGGGAGACCAAATGATACAGAGAAGGAGTGGCGGCTACTATTTCCTACTCCAGATGATTCCCGGCTTATGGATCGCAGGGCTGATATTCTTTGGCTTGACTGTCTAGAAGGTTCTGCGGTAATTTCCATTTTGTTTTGATCATCTACATATTGTTCCAACTCTTTGTTTATATCTTGCAAGAGTATAAGCTGAGAGTATGCTCCATCAGGATCCTTGATTAGTTCTGAATGTGAGCCTGAGCAATTGAGAGACACTACTCAGAAACATAAGCTAACCCAAACTCCTTCACACAAAGGTGTGAAATCTAAGATCCAACTATCATGTGTAATCGTGAACAATTTAAGATCCAAAAGTTAATCAGGAAACGCCATAACAAAGTCCTCAAATCTTCAAAAAAAGACCTTTTAATTAGCAAAAGCAATGAGTTGCAAAAGACTAGCATCTGATAACAAATTCCAACACATGAACCAATAATTCCAGAAATATAGTATCTTCTTAATTTAAGATTCAGAAATTGACGTATTGGAGAATATGAATTGATTTGAAAAATACAACATAAAATATACTAAATCTAAAACAACATGCATGTACTTGTTAGATACCTTTTTCAACCATCTTTCCCCTATGAATGACAGCAATCATATCGGCATTCCTTACAGTGCTCAAACGATGGGCAACAATGACAACTGTCCGGTTGACCAATGCCTCTTGCACTATTCATTCAGATTCTGCATCAAGTGCACTCGTAGCTTCATCGAGAAGTAAGATTCGTGGATCTTTTAGAATTGCTCTTGCAATGGCAATCCTCTGTTTCTGTCCTCCAGACAGTTGTGTTCCATGCTCACCAACCATGGTATCTAGTCCCTGACAATGAAATTCAAAATCTCAAACATATGTTAACAATTTTTCTGACCATTATTATGAAAACATAGACTTTAAGTGTAATCAAGTACAATGAGAATTAGAACCTGCGGCAATTTATCAATGAACTTTGCAGCATTTGCAAGTTCAGTTGCTGCTCTAATATCTTCTATAGTTGCACCATCCTTTCCATATGCAATATTATCCTTAATGCTGGATGCAAATAATACAGGTTGCTGGCTAACAAGGCCAAGACCAATTTTACCCCTAATCCATTTAAGTTGATACTCTTTGAGGTTAATGCCATCTATGAGAACTTTACCAGCCAGAGGATCATAAAATCTCTCTCTCTATCAGACTAATCACAGTTGACTTCCCACATCCGCTTTGCCCAACCAAAGCTGCAGTTGTGCTGCTTGGGATACAAAGACAGAATCCATTGAATATTTGCTCATCAGGTCTGCTTGGATAACTAAAATAAACATCCTTTAACTCTATATCACCATGAATGTCATCTAATATCCTTCCCTTTGTGTCATAAGTATCTATCTCTGGCTTCCTCTCTATAGTTTCAAACATCTTAAATGCTGCAGCTTGACCAGCAGCGAATGCACTCATGCAGGGAGATGCCTGGCCTAGAGACCTGAAATATGCACATGGAAACAAAATGCGAGACACAAATTAATAGTTAGGAAACTAAGATTTACAAACAAATACCAAAAAATGAATTTTTTTATGTTTTGCTTGCTTGTTTTGACACAAAAGCAGGAGGAAATTTCCTTTTTGTAAGGAACAATGAGAATAATAAACAATATTATAGCACATGCATGAACATACTATGGAAGAAAACAAACGCAAGAAATGCAACTCACATGGACCCACTCAACACAGCAAATATCACATTCAGCACTTCACCCCCACTGTATCCCTTTTCCAATATCATCTTTGCACCAAACCATATCACAAAAGCATAACTGCCGAATACCACTAACATAACCATGCCAAGACCAAATCCCGAAGCCAGACTTTCATAAACACCCGACTTGTAAGCTTCTACAAGAAATTTGTTGTAATTAATTATAGCTTGCATCTCACCTGTGAAAGATTATTAATAAATAGAACTAAATTATTAATACTTCCTGCACCACAACGATAAATGCTGAAACAAAATCTTATAACCAAGCTGGAAACTTTGAATTGCTGGTAGTCAAATAAATACTAGACAAGGATGATAAAACAGCAAAATAATAATTAATCTTAAATTCCACTCGAGTAGCCATTAAAAACTTGACAATTGTTTATGTAAAAAAATCCAAAAACAAAAAACTTGGAAAATTTAAGACCCTTGTCTATGTATCGTAGATTTTGGTTGTCAATATATGGAAGCCGCCACAAAGATGATCATTTTCAGGATGGTCAGTTAGAAGCAGGCACTAACAGAAACAAAATCGACTGGAACTAAAGTGTCCATCACGAGCCTTGTTTTTGCAACCCCATGAGCAACAAAGGAAAGTTCAAAAATATTTTTTCTTTTCAGGACACAACAGAGATTGTAGCCAACCCAATTACATGCAGAAGATGCAAATTCAGTATCTTTGCAAAAATTGGTCAGACTTTGAAACAATCAAACTGATTCCTACCAACTTACTCAAATAGTGCAAAGAAACAACAATTATCGATGAGAGAGAGAGAGAGAGAGAGAGAGAGAGAGGAGAAAGTAGGTTCATTATAGTCGTATAAAATCAAAATGCTGAAAATCCGAAAAGGGTGTCTTTGCAGTATATATGGTGTGCTTGAAGAACAAAAAAAAAAGAAAAGGAATGAAACTCAGTTCTGTTTTGGGAGGATCAGAGAAAAGGAATCAGGCCTCCGCAACCCTTTGGTTCTCGTAAAAAAAAAACAAGCAAACTGAATGTTTCCAAGCAAAAACACCACCAGTTGATCACCCAACATCATTGTTTTGTCACGATTACCAGTAAATGAACGAAAGCCCGTCTTCAAAGCAATGTACAAACCGGCATTGAGAATGGTCATTCTGAAGGATCAAAAGGGTTCCTTAAACTTTATCAGAGATAAAAAATAAAAATAAAATAAAAAATAAAAAAAAAAAAAAAGAAAAGAAAAGAAAAGAAAAAGAAGGATACCTTGAATGAACGGTGTCCGAGACCAACGAAGGCTGAACTTCTTGCACTCTAAGGATATTCTGATTTCATGCCGCTCTAGGACATAAAACAGCGCTTGGTATCATTGATTTTAAGAATTAATCTTTGCATCATCCTACACACCACATATCATAATTTTTTTTATTTTTTTTATTTGTTTCTCTTATTAAATATGTATTATATGGATGAAGAATAAAAAAATATAAATATTTCAAGAAGAGTAAAATAAAAAAAAATTAAAAAAAAATAAAAAACACATTAGTGTGTGGTGTGTAGGATGATGCATAGCAATGCTCTGATTTTAATTCCGTACCATACCGCCCCCTAGTCGGGTACGGATTATATTTCGTATCGGTCTAAATAACTATCGATCTGTATTTCAATCTTTAATTTTTTTTATTTTTTATTTTTTAAAACTATAAATTCATTTTTTTTTACTCCAATTAAGATTAGATTATTTATAATTTATATATATATTTATATATAATTTATTTATATATAAACTATTATTTTAAAATATAATTTATATATATAATTTATTAATATATCGACTATTTCAAAATAGTATACAAAACAATATTAATAGTAAAAAATTTTATTTCAATATTTTAACCAATACGACATTCAATACCGTATTCAAAAATAGGTGAAATTGTCTTTGTTTTAAAGTGCGCGCACGACTATTCATGACAGTCTAAACTCAAGCCTCCCACCATTATGGAAGGAACAGAACAGTTAAATGTTTGGCAGTGATATATTATTAAATAATTTGTAAATAGTAATAAAAAAATATAATAGTAGAATATTAAATAATAATAAATAATAATAAAGTATGAATACGAATATGCAAACTACCTGCGCTATTCAGTGTCCACATTTCACAGATAAAAGCTCCAAATTTATACCGCCAACCGAAATTTGTTTGTTCTTAACTATTATTAGGGAGAAAATTTTTGAGAGCTCTTTTTTAAAAAAAAAAATTGTGAAATGTTATAAAAATCAAATTAATATTTACAAATTTATTTATTGACGCATTAAACATATTATTATTAGGAAAATGCTACACGCCCCGCTGTAGCTTCCCGCTGGAAGCTACCGCTGGGGTGTAGAGATGATTTTTAATGTGTTTTTTTTAAGATTTTTTTTTATATAAATTTTTTTAATAATTTTTAATATTTTATAAAAATAAAATAAATTCATAATATTATTAAAAAATACTTCCTTAATCATGAAGTAAAATAAAAAATCATAAAAAAATATTTTTTATTTTACTTTGTGATTAAGGAAGTATTTTTTAATGATTTTTTTTACTTTCTGATTAAGAAAGTATTTTTTAATAATATTCTAAATTTATTTTATTTTTTAAAATATTAAAAATTATTAAAATAATCTATATAAAAAAAATCTTAAAAAAAACACATCAAAAAACTAAGCTACAACCCCAGCGGTAGCTTCCAGCGGGAAGCTACAGCGGGGGCTGTAGCATGACCCTTATTATTATCATAAGAATCTGTCACATCAAACACTGACAATTAACGTGAGTTTTCTTTTTCTTTTTCTAATAAAAATATTAATCATTTTCATATTAATGATTGTGATTATTTTTGTGTTAAGATGATTGAATGGAGAGAAGAAAAGATTGATCTTTTTTTATTGATTTCTAAAATTCTTGTGAATTTATATTTATGGAATGTGTTTGTACTAAAGCATTTCTCTTCCAACAACGATTTCCAAACATAAGTAAAAATAAATAAATACTAAGAGCGGAGAAAAATTGAAAAAAAAAAAAAAAAAATCCAAACATGACCATTACACGGTCTTATTTGATTTTTTTCTCCTATCATATATGAAAAAAATTCTGTTTGTAAGCCCTTCTAGAGACACACTTTCTACATAATTGATTTGACATGACTTAATTTGTAAGAAAAGTTTTATAGTCAAATATGTTGCAAATGAAATCTTGCCATGTAAGTAGGTGTGTCATCTATATCAATTTTTTAAAAAGATTGCGTAAGGTTTGCGTATTCCACGGCCATATATGGTGTTAAACTGTTTTTTTTTAATAGTAGATCTCATTCTTGTTTAAAAGATTACATGGCGCTTACGCACTCCATAACTACAAAACTGAGTCCAAAACTTTTAGTTTTCAAAATCTCTCTTGTGAGTTTCAAGATTGGTGAGGTTAAGAGTAATGCTACATACAGCTGTAAAGTGTACAAGTGCCGCGTAATCGCTTTGAAAAAAAAGTGGGTCTTTTATTAAAAAATTAATTAATTTTTTCATATAGGTCTCGTATTTACTCATTTTTTCAAGGCAATTATGCGACGTTTACATATTCCACGATTATAAATATTATTTCTCATAATAAAAATACTTCACGCTTAAATATGTAGACTTTTAACCTTTCTAATTATGCCTTAAGATATAATAATATGCCTTTATATGGCTAAAATTACATAGTCCCAAAGTTGTATGTTTCCATAGATATTACTAATCGCAAATGATTCTTGCACACGGGAGGGGTACACCCCGCGTACCCGTGGTGTCCACCTCAGCCTTACTGAAACAGTGCGTTCGCACCGCACGTCCACCTCTTTTGTTTTTTGTTTCCTTCGTTTTTCACTATCAAGCTATCAGCCCCTTTCTCTTTTCTTTGTTCTTCCCGATTCCCCTCCTCGAAACCCACTGATTTCTTTTGTTCTTCCCACTTCCTGAAGTCGAAACACACCAAGTCGAAATAGGCCATGGAACCCTGCACGATGCACAACAACTATCCCACCAAGTCGAAATCGGCCATAGAATCTATTTCTGCTCAAACCACAGCCTTAACCCAAGGAGCTTAGAGACCTTCCCGCCTTAATCCAGCTCGAGGTCCAGCAACACCAGTTCATCGGCCCGTTCCCAAGCTTTGCTGGCCATGGCTCCATTCTGATAATCATAGCCCACAACAACCGCTTCATTTCCTTCCCCACCGATTTCTTCACCAACATGAAGACTTTGCAATCTTCAACGATCGGCGACCACCCCTTCTCGCCGTGGACAATCCCTGAAAGCATTGTATCAGCGACCTCGCTCAAGACTTTCTCAGCCAGCAGCGCCAATCTCAAGCACCGGCGAGGTTGCCATTGAGTATGTTGACTTTCAGAATATGCGTTTGTCTGGAACGATTTCTCCCAAGTTTTCTCTTCTTACGTCGATGCTAAGATTGGTTCTCTCTGATAATAATCTGACCAAGGAAAACAGGGATGAGTTTGGCCAAGGAATGAAGCATTGCATGCACACGTCCTTTGCCCAGTCCATCCACTGCCGCAACATGTCCAACAACTCACTGCCTCTGCACAAACCACATGCACGGCCAAGAACCACAGTGCACCTCCTCCCACTGAAGCTCCTTGCACAGCGCAACTGCAGCTCTCCACCAGCCGTGAACCACCTTGCCTGCAGCGAACTCCTCCTCCACGTTAAAACATCTGATGCACTGCACCGCATACACAACAGCACAACCGTGAGCCAGCCGTGAGTTCCTCTATTTTTCTACCCTAAAACAAAGTACTTCATTTTCTACCCTAAAACGGCGTGAGGTGGAGGCTCTAGGCGGTGGTTGGCGGTTTTTGGTGCAGGGTTGGAACGGCAAGGAGGAGCTTGGGTAGTACTGGTGGTCTTGTCCGATTCTCCTCCAACGAAGGTTGATGTGTGCATGGGGCTGCTTCTCATTTGAGGACACGGAGGACCTGGGCCGTGGGGGGGCTGGGCAGTGGACGAAGTGAAAGGCTGGGCGTGGCTGAGTGTGGAGGAGGTCGTGGTTGGTGCTGAAAAGCTGTGGAGCAAGCTGAGCATCAGGCGAAGCACGGCTGTAGACGGCACCAATGGTTTCATTTAGTTTCCCTCTCATTTCGTTTCGTTTCCCTCTCATTCTGCATTTTTTTTTTTTTTAATATGTCACCACGTCAGCCAATTCCCCCAAAGGTACACAACCCCGTGTACCTGTAGTAGAACTGATTACTAATATAACCACAAACAGGAAGTGGGAGGCTTTCTTGTTGTATTTATTCATCCTTGTCCCCTCTCGATGGAGAGTGGTTCAAAGAGGGTGAAAAGTCTAAGGTTAGTACTACTCTGCTACCTAAGTTTGCTTAATTGGTGTGCTCCCCGTCCAAATCGTACTTTTTTTTTTGTTTTTTGTTTTAAATATTTTTTAAATATCTTTAAATATTTTTAAAAAATAAAAATAAAATATTAATACACTAATAGTCACTTTCTTAACTATTAAATAAATAAATAAATAAAATATCTGAGCAGTCAAATTCAGAAAACAAACTTATAAGGTATTCATTTTCCGAAGATCCTAACATTTAATATTAGAAAAATATGGTTGTGAGTGGATTTGCATACCAACACGTGCACTAATGTTGAGGTGGAAAGGTAGACTTTAATGAAACGGTCTCTTTCTTTTTATCTTTTTTCTTTTTAAATAACATTGACAAAATAACCCCGTGTCAATATTGGTGGACATATAACATATTGGTTCACGAATCCACTTGTATGTAGAAAAGCTCTTTAATATTTTGGATCTTTACTACCAAATGTGCGTTGGTTTAAGGGTCCTTGGATTACTGTTAAAGTTGTTAGGTATGTATTAGGTCTTGGGTTTGAATTCGAATATGAACTCACTTTCGATTATTGGTATTAGTTGTCTAAGGATTCATAAGCGGTTTAATCAATTCAATACATTAACAATTAAACAATTAAAAATAAAGATTATTTCTCAAATGAGATTTTATTGTTTTATATTTAAATATAATTTATCATTTTAAATTAAGATTTTATTATATTTATTTGTTTTAGGGTGTGAGTATTTTTTATAGAGTATGGAATGTGAGACAATAAATAGTGACTAATAAAAAGAATTTTTTGATTTATTTATTTAGCTCATTTATTTAGCTAAATGAGAATCATGCCAACAAAATGTTTAGATTATGAATTAATCTTTGCATCAGCCTACACACCACACACCATAATTTTTTTTATTTGTTTCTCTTATTAAATGTGTATTATATGGATGATGAATAAAAAAATATAAATATTTCAAGAAGAGTAAAATTAAAAAAATTGAAAAAAAAATAAAAAATACATTGATATATAGTGTGTAGACTTATGCATAGCAATGCTCATAGATTATAGCTCAAATTCGATTGGAGGGAACGCTTATGGGGTCTTGTCGTATCATCTAGGTCTTTCCTGTCCGATTGTAACTGTAAGCAGGTAGAATGTTACTTTAGTCACCGCCAAGTATCGAGGCCAAGTTTTCTCACATAAAGATCAAAAGCGATAAGAGTCATGCCAATGAAAAATGAGAATCATGGGTTTTGAAATTCTTTTCTTTTATCACATCATTACTGTAAAACCTTTCCGGGTATGCGAATGTACTAGTTTTCGGTCCTCTCACGCCAGCCCAGACATTGGCTCAACAAACTTGACTCCAATACGAAATACTCTAGTTTAAATTCAAAATTCACTTCAACTAATTTTAATTCATCTATTTTTATTATTATAATTTTTTAAAATTTTTATATAAAATATAATAAATAATTCAATTTTTTCAAATCTTAAAATAATAATAATATTCTAACAATATTTATTCAACTCATTTAAACTCATCTTTAAATCTAAAAAGGTAGAAGAGAGTCGAGACATTGAAAACTTCACAACATTTAAGATCTATTTGGCAACACAACCGTTTTCAAGTATTCTAAGATATTCTCAAATATTTATTTTTCAAACATTACTCAAACATAAAACATTTTTAATTTTAAATCTTCAAATTTATCATTTAATCATTACGTATCATTGCAACTTCTCCAAACTCCCAAACAAAACATAAAGAAATAATATTACTTTTCCAAATTTTCAAAATAAAAATCATATTAAAAAATCATATTCAAATAATTTTTTAACTTTATAATATTTTTGTTTAACTTTTTTTTTTCTTTTTTTTCAAAATCTAAAAAAATATCTTAACTCAAACTATTTCACTATCATTAACAAATATACTGAAATATTCTAAGCATCTAAACGGAACCTTTGTTGTGTTTGGTTGTTAAACCAAACTCAACTCATCTCAAACCAATTATTGATAAAATTCATTACTTTTTCAAACTCTCGTAAAAAGGTTAAGCTCATCTCAATCTACTTCATATATTTCAACTTAAAAAGTTAAACTTATTATAACTTTTTAAAAAGTTAAACTCATCTCAACGAGACCCATAAAATACTATTATTCACAACTCAACTCCACTTATCTTAACATCCAAATTAGTGTCCAATTTATTACATTTCTTAATGAAGTGAATCAAAGACTGGAAATATATGTTTTGAGACCAAGTTGATGAACGATGATTTAAATTCATTTCCTGCTATCTACAGTTTTGAAGCTGTCTTTTATGGCCTGCTAGCAATTGCAGAGACTTTCATCAGTGTTACAGAAAAGGGAAACTTCCAAATGATGCACTAACCATAACCAGCAGCTGTGTTTAGGCAAGCTCTGTGTTCTCACTGAACATGTTTCTGTAGACTCGTAGAGAAACCGCTCTGCTTCGGTAAATAGCCCCCCGTTGGTTGCAAACATCAGTTTATGTCTAATCTAACGAGCAGGCTGAAATCAAAGAACCACAAACTCAGAAACCAAAAATTTCATGAATTACAGAAAATTATTAGATACTCTCGAAATATTGATGATCGCAAAACTACCTAATAATTACTTGTAAAGCACAGAACCAATCGACTCAAATGATGAATTAAGATAATTTCATCAAATATCTATGGATGAAACGATTGGATCCATATGGTACACCCATCATTATTATAGCAAACTACTGATCTCTTGCAGCTACTGATTGCAGGCATAAGGCGTCTGTGGCTGAAGATTATGAGCTCTCTGTATCTTTTCAGTTTTTCAAATTTTACACCAGATGGATGGGAAAGCTCGTCTCATTAGAATTTCTAGAGAACTCTAGAGTTTAGACTAGAAAAAAGATAAACACATAGAGTAGTAAACTCCATAGTATTTGTAGTTATCTGAGTGAATTGCTCGGACAACATTAAACCACATCAAATGCTATGGGCCCATTTTAATGTGTCTATCTCTCATTCTAGGCCTTGGAGTTTAGTTAGGAACTTTAGAATATCTGAATCGACCAACAACATACTCCAAGCTATTTTGAAGGAAACAAATGAACCGTTTAGTACAGGCATCATTTTTCACCTTGGCAAAAGATCAACAAATGAAGTAGAGAAGTCGTTGAGCTTTTGAGTTAGAACTCTATGTCTGCAATCCAACTATTCCAAAACAGCAAACCACTCAATCCTTCAATCTAAACAAGACATTCAGATCAAGCAGACTGTCTGGATCTTATGTCCTCTATCTGTTTAAGCCATTAGAATGCTAATCTTAAGCGTACAGCTTCCCCCATCCAAGTGAACGGAGAAGCTGTGAGAATAGGAGGAACGCCAAGTATTATGTAAGTAAAGGCAGTCAGGAATCTGAAAAGACAGATTCAGGGTAGAAAAGCAGGACAGATTGCAGGCTTGTAGCTGACCCAAATAATTTTACTTTGCCTAGTCGAACAGAGAATGTTTAGAACATTAAGATGAGGATGCATTAAGACATTCTTAATACACAGCTTCGAGAATCAAAGATAAGGGATATGAAACTCCATAGACAGGTTTTATTAAAAGATCGTCCTCCCCTTCTTTGGATGAAGAATACATTTCCAGAAGTTTAATTTAATTCAATTGAGAATATTCTGAGAAAATGATAGATTACAGACCAAAGAAAAGAACAAGAAGGGAATATTTCCCTTGAAGACTACAGTAAACCTGGTATCTTTTTTTTTTTTTTTTTATGAGATTGGAACAGTGATAAAGACAAAAAATTGATTCATGAATATACGAAAGACAAAAACAAAAAACGTGAACATGCAAAGCAAATCTAAGATAAATAAAAAGAGAGAGGGAATAGCATACGTGCTATCTTGATCACTCCAGCATATGGATTGAGAATCAACTTCCACACAGGGCTGAGTTTCCCCCAGTTTATGGTCCAGCTTTCCAGATTCTATAATCTGCAAATCCTCCAAAAGGGTCACATAATGTTTCTGGACATCCTCTGCACTTTTGTTGCCCCCAACCATGGCTGCAACCACTTCCCACCGATTTGGGTCCTGTTCATCAACCACTGCCAAAGCCAGCTCAAACAACTTGTTCTCCTCCCAGCTCCACCCACACAAAACCTTCGGAAAATCATCCATATTTCCAGCAGAACTAGACCACAACCTTGGGAGCACTTTGATTCTTTTGAGTAAAATAAGGAAAACCCAATAATTCAGTTACATTTTAGTATTCATCGAAGAAAAATAAATGGGATGAGAATCTTTTATGGTACCTAGTTTGATTCTCCTAACCAGATTCCAACACCCCTGAGTGTTATGGAGGAGGGGGTGTTTGATATCTGTTATGAGCTGCAGATTTTCCTCTGATGTGGTTTTTATTAAGGAGGACTTTGTGTCAGGGCCAACAGGCCCTCCTTAGCTCAGATCTAAAGCAAACAAGCAATGAAATATATATAAAATAGTCGTAAAATCATGGCATTATATTATTTTAATTTGATCCTTTGGGCCAAAACGGGAAACCAATGATCACAAACAGACAAAACCCAATACTTCATTAACCATTTCTTGCAAGACCAAGAATCTCTTTTGTTTATAATTTCCTTTTTCCTTTGCCAATTCTAAATTTGGGTACCAAACGGTAATAGATCTGGCGCTTCCAAATCACATGTAAATCTTTACTTAAAGATTATAACTTGATGAACCCAATAATGGAATGGAAAGGAACGGACAGATTTCACCAACTGCCAGTGGATTATCTTCCAGAGTCCTACGTCTCTGACTCTCTACCTTGTAAGAAAAGAAAGAGACTTTTGTGGGTAGGATTACACAATCCCTCATCTTTTCTAATGAATTCCCAACCCATCACAATTTACAATCCCGTCATTTTCAAGGACTTTTTAGGGTGTAGAGATAGACTTGAGAGGTAGAAAGAGGAGTTGTGATCCCGAGAGTTTTGAATGAACTCCATCCATAAAATGAGTTTAGATTTTTTTTTAAAACAATCGAAATCAAATAGAAAATAAAATAGATAGACACATGAAATGAATCTTATAAAATTTATTGAATATTTAATATAATTCCATAAATTTACTTGGACAATTAGAAATATCGTGAGATACATTTAATTTTTTTTTATCTATTTTTCTTGATCAGATAAAATAAAGTAACCCCACTTTTTAATCTTTCTTGTATGAAAGT
Organism: Pterocarya stenoptera; assembly: GCA_003123785.1. Taxonomy (NCBI): domain Eukaryota; kingdom Viridiplantae; phylum Streptophyta; class Magnoliopsida; order Fagales; family Juglandaceae; genus Pterocarya; species Pterocarya stenoptera. The sequence goes on from QEOT01001206.1 coordinate 118,506, forward strand.
CGTTTTGGGTAAGGTTGCTTTTTGTTAGATATATTCAAATGTCTCCTTCAATCCGGACAGCTCTAGATCAAGTGGATTAGCATCTGATCTACGGCCTCTTAGAAAAATATACCCTGTATAACGCTTGTCCGTATTTTTTAAACAAATTAAGTTATATTTCCTTTTTTTTTTTTTTTTTGATTCTATGACCTCTTCCATACGGCATCTTAATTCTCATTTTAATACACATGATGCGTATTGCAACCAAAGACATGTTTATTGCAGTTTTTATTTCTTCTACGAACTCATATTTTCTTATCTTTTTGGACATGTTGTATTTCATTCTTTAATGGAGTCTTTTCCTTCTACTGTAGAGCCTTAGAGATTAAAGTCGAAGACTTCAATTTTTTTCTTTACTATTGTAAAGGCCAGGAGGACGAATCTCCAGAGATTAGAAAATTGAAATCATCAAGGACAAAATAAAGAAACTAATTAATACGTGGAGCAAAATTATCAAATATTTTTTAGAAAATGATATATACAGTCATAGAATGTGTAAGTATTGGGCACTCTTTTTTTAAAAAAAAAGTGAGTGAGAAATTATTATTACCGTCCTAAGGTGTGTAAATTTCGCGCATTTCTTTAGAAAAAAATAAGTAAATCTAAGACTTATAAGAAAAAATCAATTTTTAATGCTGGATCCTTTTTTTTTTTTTTTAAATGGAGTGCACGAAACTTGCACGTTTTATGACTGTATCTAATATTATTTTACGAGATTTATATAAAAAAAATTAATTTTTTAATGATAGATCCTTTTTTTTTTTTTTTTTTAAAAAGAACAATTTTACACGATCCAAAACCGTAAATATTGTGAATTTACTTTAGGAGTGGATCCGTGCCCTAGCTAAGTACTTCAACTACCAAAACTTGAAAAAGATCCCTAAAAAATCATTTTTAAGTTTTTTAAGGAATATTTCACAACAATTAAATTTTGCAGGCAAAAAAATAGTAATGTTACATAGAATCGTAAAGTGCGTAAATACTGTATAATTATTTTATAAAAAAATAAAGTCTATTATTAAAAATTTAATTTTTTTTATATAGATCTTATATTTATTTATTCTTTTAAAAAATATTATACAGACATTATAAATATCATTTTTCTATAGATTATCCCCTTGGTCATGTTATTCCATTGAAATTGATGGAGGATATCTGACACCCGTGACACCACTACTCAGTTCTTGTGGCTGAAAGACCCTTTGTTCTAGCTCTCTCTTATTTTCCTAGGTTGTGAAGATAAAGATAGGGTTGTAAGAAAAAGTGGCAACAATTTTTCCACGTCAACGTTTAATGTACCCCACAACTGATCGATCTCAGTCCCGCTTTTCCTCTATCTCTCTTTTTTTTTTTTTTTTTTTTTTTTGGGTCCCCACACCCATCTTTGTTGATGCTACTCATGATTTTCTATTGTCTTATTTATATATATATATATATTGAAAAATATACACTAAAATATATATATGCATATGCTTTATAACTTAGAAGAAAAAAGAGAAAATAATTTAGAAAGAAAAAATTCAATATTAATGTAGGTTATGATAAACGCTTTATTTAGAGTAAATTCTACTAACTCTAAATTTGAATATGCAGTAAATTTTTTGACAGCTTACTTCAAAAATACAACAAATGGACAAAAAGTCGCGACTCTAACAGTAGACCAAGGCTTCAGTCATGTGATACACAACATTTGGTATATCTTAATGGTGTTAAAGACAATATAAACTATAAAATTAAAATATTTTAATCATTTTAACCCTAAAATCCAACAAGATATATATGAGTAATATTGTTCTTTATCTTTAATATTTTATTATATTAATTGATGTGTCATATTTTAAATAGCTTTTTATTTAAATATATAGTTGGTTTATAATGTGTCACATTGATACATTGAGGATGGTAAAATAAGTATGATTTTTATATAGATATTATGCTTGTAAGACAGCTAATCATGATTCTAATATATAATATTGTGTTTTGTGGGGGCATACCTTCTTTTTGCATGAGAACGAGAGGACGATGGATGACTAAATAGGAAGGGATAAGGTTGGTGAGTCAGGATAGCAACCTGTTTAATTAAAAAGACAGCTGATGATCATCGAATTGTCTCTCAACCTATTAAACTGAACTGAAAACAACACCCCGAGAATCTCTCAGTCACTCATGTAGCTGGCCTTCCCTCAACTCCTGGAATCCGAATGGACAATTCATGAAATCTCTCTCACAACATGGCCTCTCTCTGTCTTTATATATATATATATATATATATATATTAAAATAAAAGCAACTTAACTGATGCATGTATGAGGCTCGAGTTCATTATTCAAAGAAAAGGCCCAATTAATGAAAAAGACATAAAAGGCAGATTTTTTCACCGTTCACCGCACTCTTTATTTATCATTTACATTTGTATAATTGAGAAATATATGTGGAGTACTACTGTTATTTGAAGGCCTTTAAACCATATATATAACATCCACATGATATAATTTATTTATTTATTTATAATCTTTATGTGTGTATATATCTTGCATTCCATATCGCACATGATAATGGAAATCCACATCAAGCAAAAAGGGAAAGTAAATTAGGGAGAAAAAAAACATGGTAAAGATGACAACTGAGATCAAGATCAGAATCATAGAGTATCATTACTTAGATACTCTTGGAGTACTATGAGTGGCATGGCAGTGATGATCTCATTCTATCGTAACATCATGTCATGTAATTAAAATTATTCATATAAATACTAACTTTGATTGACATGGCATCATATATGATATATAGAATGAAAATATGCTTGTTCAAGAGTATATAATAATTACTCATCACAAAAATCTGAAGATTATAATTAGTGTTGCTGGCGGCTTCACCTATTACGGAAAAAAAAAAAGAAAAATCAAGTAGATTAATAGCAAAAGAGCAATGCTAGATATAATCTTAAGGTGTACAAGTTCTGATTATTTAAAAAAAAAAAAGTAAAGCTAATATTAAATAGTAAGTTTTTTTTTCATGTTTATACTAAATTTGCCAACTTTTTAAAAAAAAATATGTAAAATTTGCATATCCTAAATTAACTATAAAAGTTTTCCAGTAACAAAATTAGGAAAAGTGCATATAACGTGCACTTGAGACCCAAGGCCAGGCCCTTAGCGCGCGCATAGCCTGTACATGATCATGACCAGATGCATCAGTTTAAATTGAAGCAACATGCCTTTTTGAAGTCTTATCATCTGTAGGTGATAACTCACATTACAAAAGTTGTGATATTTTTTTAGAACATCTCATACCAAGTAGTTGAACGATGAAGACTCAGTTTGTAACAATATCTTTCGTGTGGATCTGAGTCCTAACTATCTAAATTATTAGTTAGATCGAGATCACGTGCAAGCATAAAAATAATTGAATTGAAGCCAGACTCTTTTTCTAACAAGCACCACTTCATTTTCCATATATAGATAATCAATCCAAGTTAGCATGTTGTATTCAAATTTTGCATCAAGATTATGGGAGTATGGCTTTCCCTAAGTTAGGCAGGCACCTAAATTTCCAGCATGAAAATCAAATCGCTACATCAAGATGATGAGATTTTATACCTTTTACTTTTGACTTTGATTAAGATTTTGTTCAATAGGGTGTATTCAGAAGTATCTCAACTTTTTGATGTAAAACACAGGACCATGTTATTGCCATTAAAGCCTGCTTACTGCTTACTGCATGGGGTCTTCAAATTACCCAAATCTTTGCTTCATGAAATTAATAGAATAATGCAGCAATTTTGGTGGGGTCATATGACTAATGAGAAGAAAGTGCATTGGGTTTCTTGGGGACAGATGGGAAAAGCAAAGGGGGCTGGTGGACTGGGGTTTAGAGACTTTGAGAGTTTCAATTTGGCTTTGCTAGCTAAGCAAGGTTGGAGACTTATCCAATTTCCTGACTCACTAGCTGCCAAGGTTATCAAAGGAAAGTATTTTCCTAACACTGACTTTCTTAAAGCCAAAGTGGGAGCTAGGCCTTCCTTTATATGGAGAAGCCTTTGTGTTGCGAGAGATCTTATTGAAAAGGGTTCTATATGGAGGATAGGTAATGGTTAGAATACCAGGATTTGGAGCTGCAGATGGCTGCCCCGTCCCTCAAGCTATATGGTCCAAACTCCTGTCCAGATCTTGTCAGTAGAGGCTCTGGTTTCTGAACTGATCATTGAAGAGACTAAACAATGGAACCGAGGCCTGGTTGTTTCTGTTCTTGGGAATGAAGTTGCTGAAGTGGTTCATAAGATTCCCATTAGTGTTACTGGGGCTAAGGACAGACTTATATGGTTAGGGACAAAGGATGGTCAATTTACAGTTAAGAGTGCGTATCATAAGCAGAAGGAGCTATGGGAATTGCATAAGGGTTAGACCTCCAATCACTCAAAAAATGTCAAGGATTGGACATGTTTTTGGAGTTTTCAGATTCCAAATGTTACTAAAGTCTTCATGTGGAGAGCTTGCCTTGAGTCTCTCCCTACTCGACTGAACCTATACAAGAAAAGAATCATTGACTCTCCTCTATGCCCTATATGCTGTAGAGAGATTGAATCTACGACTCATGCCCTATGGAGCTGCTCTTCAGCCATGGATGTGTGGAGCCAAGGGACTAAAATATTTCAGAAAGGAGCTAACTCTGCAGGCGGTTTCAAAGAATTGGTGGAACAACTCTTTTCTGCTTCTGATCAGACTTTGATGGAGCTATTCTCCTTGACAGCTAAATGCATTTGGATGAGAAGAAACACGATGATTTTTTAGGATTCCTTTATGCACCCCACACAGGTTGCAAGACAGGCGGCTCTGTCTTTGGCAGATTTTAAGGCAGCACAGATTGGTTCAAAAAAGGTGGTTCAGCAGTCACAAGACCATCTATCGGTATGGGCTTCTCCTCCAGTGAACTTCATCAAGATTAACTGGGATGCAACCTTGAGTGTTACCAAAAACAAAACTGGAATTGGTCTGGTGGCTCGTGACCATGTGGGCTCTATTTTGGCTACAAAGAAGCTGTCAAAACCTGGTGTCTTGGACCCCCTATTAGCTGAAGCTCTTGGTGGCCTTTATGCAGTTGGTATGGCAAAGGATATGGGGCTGCAATCTATTATCCTAGAAAGTGATTCTCAAACTGTAATACAAGGCCTCCAGCAGTCTACTGATAGATGGGATAGCGTGGGATTAGTCTTAAACGATATTAGAGCTATGTTGTTGAATTTTAAGGAATGGCAGGTGACTTTTGTAAGAAGGAGTGGCAACCAAGTTGCTCACTGTCTAGCTAAGGATTCTCTTGAGCTAGCTAAGGATGTGATTGAACTGGTTAATGGTCTAGCTTTGTAATCTGTTTTCCGCCCTGGTATTTGATATCAATGAAGTTTCTAATTTTCTATTCAAAAAAAAAAATGTTATTGCCATTAAAAATCTTCAATTTTCACAATCTTGTAAAGGGTCTCTAGTACTTTGTAAATGGGATTACTTTTTCAAAGGAAACACAACCTTTTGTTCTATTTAAAGGGCTAAAACCTCCAACATACACTTCTATGGACTTGGCTTCCGACCTAAATTAGAGGTAGCTCCAATCATAAAAGCGCAGGAGTCAACCATAGAAAATCAGGTTATTTAACTTCTCACCATCCTAGCCGTAGGATTCTTTACCACCCCCTCTCAACCCTCCACCTATTCGGCATATATTTAGACTACAATGTGATGGAGTTTCAGATTGAAAACCTGGAAAAATATGCTAGGAGTCTCTCCTCTTGCATGCAATATAAGAATTATGTTGGGAATCTCTCCTTTCACATACTCTCGGATAAATTACGCTGGAATCACACCAATATTGGGACAAATTTATGAAACAATACTCTGCCTTTATTCCTTCAACCCATCTCCTTTAATTGCTACGGAGATAAATTTAATTTGCAACAAACATAGCTGTAAATCAGCTTTATGATACTAACGAAAATTTAAATTCAAACTAACTAAAGTTATCCTTGCGTAACTAACAGATAAAGCTAACTTTTGAAATTTAAAAAAAACAACAGCTAGGAGATCAAATCCAATCTTCAGCCTGGAAGAGTTCTTCGGACAAAGGTCTTCCATCATCGGTTAGCCACCAATTCCCCCCTGCTGAAAAGAATTTGACTCCGACGAATGACGCGCTTGGTAGAACTCATACAAATCTGGATTAAGTCGTTGAAGCTCTTCAGTGCACACCCATGAGCAATCAGAGTATGGTCTGTTTTTCTATTTCACCAAGAACTTTTGATATCCACCACGGCGAGTAGACACAATCTGATCATCAAGAATTTCTTCAATTTCTTCTTTTGCAGCTGTCTTTGTGGGAAGCTTAGGAACTGCTGCTAGAACGTTATCATTGACATGGTGACCTTCATATAGTTGCAAATCTTCAACATTAACAATGGGGCTAAACTGCAAATCATCCGGCAACTCTAGCACATAAGCATTAGTGCCCAATCTCTTGAGAATTTTAAACGGACCTACCTTCTTTGAATGTAATTTCTTGTAAGTGTGCTGTGGGAAACGTTCAGGCCTTAACCTCATCATAACAAGATCACCCTCCGTAAATTCAACGTTCCTGCGATGTTTGTCAGCTTGCCGTTTATAGAAATCGTTGTTGACTGCCAAACGTTGCTTGATTTCTTCATGTAATGTCTGGATGTGTTTAGAAAATTCTGCTCCACTCTCATTAACTCTTGAGTTAATCTGTAGAGGTAGTAAATCAATAGGCTGCCGTGGCTTTATGCCTCAAACTACTTCAAAAGGTGAAACTCCAATAGTCCGATTGACAAAACTATTATAGACAAATTCAGCATTTGGTAGGATTAAATCCCATGCAACAACGTGATCGCAAACCAAACAACGAAGTAAGTTGCCAAGGCTTCGATTGACAACCTCCGTTTGGCCATCCGTTTGTGGATGAAAGGCACTAGAATACTTCAAACGTGTGCCAAGCTTTGCCCACAATGTTTTCCAGAAATAACTTACAAACTTCACATCTCTATCACTCACAATAGTTTTCGGCAATCCATGGAGACGCACGACTTCTTGCAAGAATAATGTTGCAACCCGAGAAGCATCATAAGTCTTTGAACAAGGCACAAAATGTGCCATTTTTTAGAACCTGTCAACAATAACAAACACTGAATCATGACCACGAGCAGTCTTTGGTAATCCAAGTATGAAATCCATACTAAGATCTTCCCAAGGAGCATGAGGGATCGGTAACGGCGTATATAACCCAGCGTTTGTTCTCGACCCCTTTTCAAGTTGGCATGTGCGGCACATGTTGACAACTTTAACAACATCACGTTTCAAGGATGGCCAGAAAGATCAATCTTCCACTAAGGCAGTAGTCTTGTCACGCCCAAAATGGCTAGCCAGCCCTCCCCCATGAAGTTGTCTAACCAAATGCTCCCTTAGGGATGAATTAGGAATACATAATTTGCAACCTTCAAACAAGAATCCTTCCTTCAATGAATAGCCTATATGCGTATCCAGTTTGTTTTGAATAAGTTTTGAAATTATTGGGCCAAAGAAGGAATCATCGGTATACATCTTTTTCATCCCATCAAAGCCAATAATAGAAGAGGACAAGACGGAGAGTACATGGGACCGCCTGCTCAAAGTGTCCGCTACTCTATTTTCGATTCCTGTTCGATGTTTTAAAACAAAGCTGAACTCTTGCAACACATCTACCCCACCAGCATGCTGTGTGTTTAGTTTCTTCTGGGAGTTAATAAATTTCAAGGAATCGTGGTCTATGAATAGAACAAAGTCACGATGTAATAGATAATGCCTCTAGTGCTTCAACGTTTGAATGAGCACATAAAATTTGAGATCATATGTTGAATACTTTTTTTAGCTTCATTCAGTTTTTCACTGAAGAGAGCAATTGGGTGAGCTCCTTGACTTAGGACCCCGCCTATGCCAATGTGAGAGGCGTCACATGCGACTTCGAAGACTTGCTCAAAATCGGGTAGCTTCAAAATAGGAGCATTAGTTAATCTCTTTTTGATCTCTTCAAAGGCTCGCGCAGCAGTAGAATTCCAGTGAAAGGCCCCCAGTTTCATACACTTGGTTATGGGTGCCATAATGGTGCTGAAATTGCGAATAAACCTGCGATAAAAAGTAGCTAGTTCATGAAAGCTCCTCACTTCATGAATGTTTGCAGGTGTCGGTCATTCTTTGATTGCACGAATCTTCTCAGGATCGGCTAGCACTCCTTTTGTTGAGACAATAAATCCCAGAAAAGTGACTTGAGATTTAGCAAAAGAGCACTTCTTTATATTGATGTAAAGCTGCTCCTTTCTCAATATCCGCATGACTTGTCTGAGATGTTCTTTATGCTCCTCCTTGTCTCGACTATAAATAAGGATGTCATCAAAATATACAACAACAAATCTACCGGAAAGCGGCCTCAACATTTGGTTCATTACTCTCATGAACGTACTAGGAGCATTGGTCAATCCGAATGGCATAACCATCCATTCGTATAACCCATCTTTTGTTTTAAAGGCGGTTTTCCATTCGTCTCCTGGTCGAATTCGAATTTGATGGTAACCACTCCTCAAATCGATCTTTGAGAATATTGTAGAGCCATGTAATAAATCTAGCATATCATCCAAGCGAGGAATAGGAAAACGGTACTTAATAGTTATTTTATTTATAGCTCTACTGTCAATACACATGCGCCATGTACCATCCTTCTTTGGAGTGAGTAGCGCAGGACATGCACAAGGGCTCATGCTTTCCCGAATAAATCCCCTCTCTAAAAGATCTTGCACTTGTCTCCTCAACTCTTCATACTCTTTTGGATTGAGTTGATATGCTAGGTGATTTAGTAGTGCTGAACCTGGAATGAGGTCGATTGCATGCTGAATATCACGCATGGGAGGTAGTCGCCGAGGGAGCTCTTTTGGGGCTAGGTCCGAAAAATCCTCCAAAATAGAAATGAAATCTAGTGGAATTTTATTTTCCTGCATTAAAGAAATCTCACGTGAGATTAATAAAAATATAGCTCCCGATTCCTTACTCTCTTCTTTAAACCGACGCATGGACACTGTTCTAGAGGAAAAAGAATCCAGAATTTGTGATCCTCATGAGTTTTAATCATATCTTCTTACTCCCACAAGTCAGTGAATATGAGTTTGAGTACCCATCATATTGAACATTCCTGTCATACAACCAAGGTCTGCCCAAAAGAATGTGACATGCTTTCATGGGCAATACATCACACCATACTTGTTCACTGAAGTCTTTTCTCAAAGAGAAAGAGACTAAGCATCTGTTTTTAACAGCCATTGAAGTATCATCAATCCAGCTAACTCGATACGGTTTAGAGTGAGATTCTTGCTTCAGCTTCAGTTTCTCTACCAAATCAAGGGACACAATGTTCATTCCACTTCCATTGTCAATGATCAAATTCATTGCTTTACCTTGATGCTCAACTCTGGTATGGAAAATGTTTATGCGCAGCCAAGAGTTGTCTTCATCAGCTTTCTGTTTGTGACCTGTTAGGAGTCTTCGAACCACACAGACGAGCAACTCTAAACCTTCTAACTCAACTTCAGGCACCTCTTCTTCTTCTTCACCTTGCATTACGGCTAACTCGCTCATCTTGCATTTCTCTGCATGTATTTTCTCCATTTCATCTTCCTCACAAATAAGTGCAAAGCGTTGATTCTTTGTAGGGCATACGACAGCGAAATGCCCATTTCCTCCACACTTATAGCACTCAATCGGACTTCTTTTCACAGCAACTATTTCTTTTCCTTTGGGCGTACTGCTGTCCCCATTTTTTCCAGTTAAAGTCGCACTGTTTGTTGTGGATTTCTCAGGAAATGAAATTCCTCGAGTGTTGCCATCACTACGCCCGAATAAGTTACCTCCTCGCCTCAGATTGGAAGACTTTTGTTGATCTTCTACTCGAAGAGCAAGCTGGTGTGCTTCCTCTAAACTAAATAGTCGCACCACAGTTAGCTCTTTCTAAATGTCCTCACGTAGTCCAACCTTAAAACGAGTTAGAGATTGCCTATCCGTTTTTATTACCTGACTACGTATTGTGAGTTCATTGAACTTGGCAGTATAATTTTCTACTATCAAGTTTCCTTGCCTTAGTGCCAATAATTCTTCAAAAAGAGTCTCTTCATAATCTAATGGTAGGAATCTCTTTGAGGCGGAGCTTCATCTCCTCCCAATAGGTGATAGGTGGTTGTCTACGTCATTGCAATTGCTCTTTTATACTTTGCCACCATACTCTAGCTTGTCCTTTCAATTTCATTCTTACGAACCTAACCTTCTTCTCAGCTGCCATATTAAACCATTCGAAATAATCTTCTAGTGACATTAGCCAGTCATGAAAGTTGTTTGGGTCTAAGCTCCCATGATAATCGGGCACATATACTCTAATTCACTTAGATGCTTCATCGAAGTGCTCGTGCTCCCTAGGTTGTTGGTATAGCCAAGGGAGACGACCTATGTGGCCACCTCCCCGATATCGATTATTCTCACCATTGTTTTCTCCACATGCACCTCCGTCCTGCTCATTATTGTTGCTCTGGTTCTCTCCATCACCACGATCTTCCTCACGATTCTCCGGGTTAGGAAAGACTTGATTCCATACAATCTCCATTTGTTGAGTGAGGTTGTTGAGTTGATTAGTCACCTGTAGCAACATCGCATCATGTTGCTCTTGCGTAAGTCGGTTACTATTGTTATAGTGTCGCCCACTTCTCGTACTTATGTCTATGATCACCGAATGAACCTGGGACCGATGCCAAAATTGATGTAGTTTCAGATTGAAAACTTGGAAAAATATGCTAGGAGTCTCTCCTCTCGCATGCAATATAAGAATTATGTTGGGAATCTCTCCTCTCACATACTCTTGGATAAATTACGCTGGAATCACACCAACAATGGGACAAATTTATGAAACAATACTCTGCCTTTATTCCTTCAACCTATCTCCTTTAATAGCTACAGAGATAAATTTAATTTGCAACAAACATAGCTGTAAATCAGCTTTATGATACTAACGAAAATTTAAATTCAAACTAACTAAAGTTATCCTTGCGTAACTAACAAATAAAGCTTAACTTTTGAAATTTAGAAAAAACAACAGCTAGGAGATCAAATCCAATCTTCAGCCTGGCAGAGTTCTTCAGACAAAGGTCTTCCATCATCGGTTAGACACCACAATGTTATTTTTTATTTTGAATCTTATTTACATACTTGAATATCCGGAAAGATTTGTATAAATTAATTATTAAAGAGAGAGAACCGGGCGAGGTAACAGGTCGTCCCGAGAAAGGATTGGTAGGGCCACAACTTGCCTTGACAAGGCATTTGTGACCAACTTGGGACAATGGAGGATGTACTCCCACCTACCTTAATAAAATCTAGCTTGGACACTGGGGGCAAATACCCCCCAATCTTCATCCATCCTTGTGGTTAATCACAAGGGAGGACTAAGGTTACTGAGATCATGATTGTTGTGAGGAAAACTTGAGGTAGGATCCGAAGAGGTCACTATCATCTTGAGGCAAACTTGAGGTAGGACCCAGGTAGGGTTACAAGTCAACTTGAGGAAAACTTGAGGGGGCCTAGGGCTATTGAAGTTGCAATCATCCCGACACAGACTCGATAGAGGATCTCAGGTCATTCTGAGACAAACTCGAGTGAGGATCGGGCTAGGCCGCAAGTCGCTTTGAGGTAAACTTGAGGTACTAGGTTGTTGAGACCGCAATCATTCTGAGGCAAACAAGAGGTTGGATCAGGCGAGGCCATGATCATTCTGAGGCAGACTTGAGGGTGGATTAGGAAAGGTTGCAAGTCATCCTAAGGGAAACTTGAGGGCAGATAAGGCAAGGCCATGGTCGTCCCGAGGTAAACTTATGGAAAGATCGTGCTGGGCCCCAAGATGTCCAAGGAAAACTCGAGGGAAGACTAGGTCTACTGATGAGTTTTCTAAACAACGATGATTATAAATGAAAACCCTATGGTTATATTATGTTTACTGCATGATGCGGTTCTTACTGAATATTCGACTCATTTTAATTGTTTTTAAATGTTTTCCTACCCTAGGTGAGGAAGAGTTAGAAGATGTTGTGGGCGAGGATGATGATCAGGAGGTTGATTAAAATATTTAGTAAGGATTTTATTTACGAGATATTTTATGCTTGGTGCAAAGAATTTTAATGTTAGTAGCGTCTGATTTCTCAAGCTCAACGAGCCTTAAAGGGAAGGGGTGTTACAACGAATTTCCAATTAGGGCATCTCGGCATCCAGTTCTCAATGGCCGCGCCTTTGACATGACCCTTACTCATGATGAAATGTTGTGCCTTGACCCCCAAATCTATTACTTCCGATGTTGTCCTCAGCCGGAAGAACATACACCGCTTCTTGGATGCTCCAGACCGATCACATGTTGTGTTTCCCTGTTTCAAGCCACATGGATGTTGAGGTGACTCAAGGTATTAAGAGAGCTGCCCCTTCACCTTCTGACCCAAAGGAAAGAAACCCTACACTGAGGGGGCCGATCGGCACCAAGGTTCCCACACCAGTGTCGGGCCCACTCATTCAAGAGGGGTGTACTGTTTCCAGCCTTCAACTACTCCTTTACTACCAAAGATGGATGGGAGTCTCGACAATCTCCACTTCCATTGCATGTTGACCACCTTGCATGCAGGCGTAGCTAGCACAGGGGCCCAGAACTTGGATTCACTCTTGGACCCCAACTTTTTTGCCACTATTCCAAAGTACTTCCCTAGCTCCTTCTCAAATCCTTTTCCTGAGCAAGTCATGTTCACTTCAACTTCTTCTGAGGACTCCAGTGACTCCGTGGATGTGGTAGAAATGAGAGATGGAGCAGGTGCTTGGAGCGCTACTGAGAGCACGACAAAACGAGTTTGGGCTTGCATTAGCCCTGTTCCTCATGAAGGGCATTCCCTTACGCCCATTGCAAGTGGTTCCGATAAGGGAAATGCTTCCTTAGTCGAGGAAGTATCTTCAGATGCCGTAAGCACCACTCAATGTGGTGTCCATAATAGTGATGACGCGGAATGGCTTGGGAGAGAATGTCAAGCTAAAATGTGTCCGCATTAGATTCATGGGCTGAATGTCCCAACAATGTGCCTTCACCACACCAGGGTTCACCTTCTTTCAATCGTTGTTTCCCGAGGGAGCCCACCCCTATGGATGCGCTATAAGAATTTCCACCTTTTCCAGAAACCCATGCACCAGACATTGTTGAAACTTGAAACTCATCAGTCGATGGGCATAGTGCCAACTCTGAGGCCTTTGCAATCTCGAATGGTGTTTTCCCTAATCCATAGGTCGGGGTCCCTTGCGAATGGGATCTTGCTGAAGAAGGTGGCTAGGCTCTCAGAACGAGTTAACAAGTGACGTGGCCTTCCAAGAGGCTAGGGCTGATGTATTTTGCCTTTCCCCATAATTGTCTATGGCTATCGAAGTCCATGATCTGACGTGGGGAATTGGGTACAATCTTGGTCTTCAGATGCTTAGGAGATTCTTTGCTGGCTAATCCTAAAACTGACATGAGGAATTTGGACTTGAGCGGCATTCTCCCTAGTGAAGTGGCGATGGCCATATTGGATTCCTTGGGTGGCAATGTAACATCGGATGCCTTTTTTGATTGGTCACGTCCACCTCATGAAGGTTGCTTATCTTTCTTGTTTTCAAAATGCGGTTAATGAAATTTGTTACGGTTCACTTTGTTTCCTTCACTTTCTGATGTCTTTACCGTGCTATTTACTTTTACTGTCATTGTTTCTAAGAAGGGCGTCAGCTCTAAAAAGCCTTATTTAATTTATGCTTGGCTAGTTTCTATTTTTCAAATGGGCGTTGTCCACTAGTAGTGTGTTTGCTTGTCGTTGCCCAAAAGGTGAGCATGTGTATGTTAGCCTTAGGTGCCGACTATTGGCATCAATGTTGACCCCGATCACACGTGTGTTGTCAATAGTATGTTGTTTGCCCGAAAGGCAAGTTAGATGAGCGGGAGGTTCTTTCGACTTCTATTTAAGTTGAGGCTAATTCCGATTGCATGTGCGTAAACTAGTCTTAAGCACCAATTACTTATAAAAAAAACAAGAAAGCAAACCTCTATTTATTAGTTACTATGTTATATGTCTATATACTCCATGTTTCTCGTATATCTTAGTGCGTTAAAACATGAGTTTGCAAATAAAGTCTTCCCTTTATTTATTTTAAGAAATATATATTTATATATATATTTAATTTTATACGAGTGACGATTGATATGGGTGGGTTTATTATTTACCATTACAGAAATGCTTTAACTATAAAAAAATTTCATAAAAATAAATTTACAAACTGACGTGATGTGGTACATTAGATTGTAAACTATTTTTTATTGTAAAGTTGATCTAATGTATCATATGAAATTATGTCAGTTTATGAATTTATTTTTGCAGAATCCCTTTATAGCTGTAGTATTTCTCCAAAATTAAAAAAAAAAAAAAAACTGTTAACTTGTAAATATTCATACTATTTTAAAAAATGGTAAGGAATTCCAACGGTCCAAAATTTTTTTGAAGAAAAACTCCAGGCTTGTCATAGGGCTATTTGAGTAGTCTCCATTTCCCACGTGCCTCTCATCTATGTTTCATCTTCTTAACACAGAGAGAGAGTGAGAGAGAGAAGAGAGAGAGAGAGAGCGAGAGAGAGTTCCATTTGAGTACTCTCTTTTCTCCCAGATTGGCAATTTATATCCTCAGGTCAATCCCTCTAGTTTTCCTACAAAGCCCGGTTTGTGTACGGAGCTTTTCTTTACGTGACCTAGAGGCAAAAGATTCTTCTCTGATCTTTTTCTTCTTAGCAATTGATTTTAGGCACCCATTTGGTACTCCATCACTCTTTGTTTGTTTTCTTCTGATTCCTTTCCCAGATCTCAATCTTGCTTCCTTGTAATAAATTTCTTTTCTTGCTTTCTTTGGTAGCACAGAAAATGGGGGAATGGCTATTTTAGTTGTATTCAATGGTACATCTTTTACTTTTGCACACCAATGCAATGTAGTAGTGTCATTTCTAATTTTCATTTATTCTTCTCTCTCTCTCTCTCTCTCTCTATGCTTAGGATCTTTACTTCTCTGTCATTGGCCTTCACAAAGTTATTTTGTGTGACATATGGTTCTTGATTCACATTTTTGTATCTATACTCAGTATGCTAGACATTGTCTTCGAAAATATCCTAAGCATGTTTTATTTGTATTGGCATGATTTGAGTAAAACTTTGTCAAATTCCATGTTTACTTGTTGCACATCCAGGTTTTCTATCACAGTCAAATTTAGAGAAGAGATGAAGAGGAAGATGAAGGAGAAAGCTTGGGAGAGATTCACAGAAGGGGAAATTGTGGAGTCTTAGGGCAAGTTTACTAGTCAAGGGGTTAGTAGTTCAGTTGAGTCCCAGTTCGTAGCCGTTGGATCTAGAAGATGTGAAGCATATGAGGAAGACACGTGGCCAAGGCTGAATTATCTTATTTCATATTATTGTATTTTCAATTTAACAGCAGATCATAGTTTTACTATTTAAACTTCCTTTGTATTTACAATTTCTGTTATGTCCCTTTTAGCTGTCAAAGTTCATTGGTTGGGATCACGGTAGTCAGATTTCGATTAGTGTCACTGTTGTGGTGAACAATATAGCAGAGAGGAGGAATATTGTAAGTTTTTTTATGCAAAAGTAATAGACAATTATTTCCTCTTCTCGTTCGTCTTCTTCTTCTTCCCATATTTTCTGGAGGTACTCACCCTCTAAGTGAGGAATTCACTATTTACAGTACTTTGGTCAATCGAAGTGTTACAACTAGTATCAGTTGTCACCGATCCTTTGGTAATCCAATATGGCTGAGGGAACCCGTAACAACCAACTGCAGGAAAGGCTGAATTCATTGAAGAAATCTATTGATTCTCAACTCAAGAGCCTTGAGTTTGAGATGTCGAGCATGAAGAAGAGCACTAAGATTTCTGCATTTCAAAGGGAGGTGGGGAACCAGCTTGCTGCGTTGACCTTGGAGCTACAAAAGAAAAACACAAGTCAGTGGCAAGAAGAATCATCCTCTGTAATTACATGCACTGAGAAAATCGTAGGGAGTCATATGGCGAGGTATTGACCAGATTTGTTCGTGTGGATTTTCCATCATTCCATGGGGAAGACCCCAATGGCTGGATCTATAAAGTAAATCATTTTTTTGCCTTTCATAACACCTTACATCAACATAGGTTAAGATTGGCTTCCTTCCATGTGGAGGGACAAGCCTCTTAGTGCGGTTTCAAAATATGGAGGAAATGAGCATGTTTACAGATTGGGATTCATTTGTCTGTGCCCTATTGGTGAGGTTTGGCACTAGTGCATATGATGATCCCATAGAAACATTGACTAAACTGCGCCAAACAGGCACTGTTGATGATTTAAGGCTAATTTTGACAATCTGTCGAATAGGTTATGAGGGTTTTCTGAAGTTATTAAACTGAGTTGTTTTCTAAGCAGACTCAAGGATGAGATTCGCTTATCTGTGAGAATTTTTAATCCCCAATCTGCTAGCTGCTTACAACCTAGCAAGGATTCATGAGGAGAATGTGGCCCTATATAGAAGGTATCATCGTAGTCCCATGCTGCCATCTAATGAACCTAGGATTTTGAAAACCCCTCCTCTCCCTAACTCTGAGCAACCCAAAGGTTCTGTAAAATCCCAATTACCAGTACATAAAATTAATCAATCACAAATGAAGGATAGAAGGGAAAAGGCGTTGTACTATTATTACGACTCTAAGTGGAGTCCAGGCCATAGGTGCCAAAAACCTAAGATGTACATCTTAGAAGAGGTGCTGGAAGATAGTGAAGAGAAGGATAAGGTGGAGTCGCGGGACCAAGAACAGGTTGTAGAATCATTGGACCTCATTTCTATTGAGGCCAATCCTGAAATATCGTTGCATGCTATCACAGGCTCCCTTAATAGATACGGGCAGTACGCACAATTTTCTTGATTCGACTGTAGTGAAGAAGGGGTAGTTACTTATTAACCAAGACAAGAGAGTCAAGGTCAGGGTGGCTAGTGGGGAACAACTATTAAGTGAAGGGGAAAGTGTCCACATCATCAAGGGGTTAATTTTGTAGACAACAAGCATGTCCTTGTCTTGGTTGGGTGTGACTAGGCATACAGTGGTTGAAGGGTTTGGGCTCCATCCTATGGAATTTTGAGAAGCTCACGATGCATCTCACTTACCAAAATCAAAAAGTGGAGATTAAAGGGCTAGCAGCTTCACAACTCATAGAGGAAGGGACCTTAAATAAGACTCACAAAATTGGAAGTAAGAGGTGTAGTGTTGCACTTAATGGAGGAACCCATGGGTAATGGAGATGAACAAACAGTGGGGCCAATACAAGAGTTGCTGGAGGTATATGCTGATGTGTTTGCAGAACCTAAAGGGTTACCCCCCTCCTAGGTCACATGACCATTCAATTAACCCATTGCCCCAAACAAAACCTATTTTAGTGAGGCCATATCGCTACCCTTACTTTCAAAAGGATGAGATCGAGAAGATAGTCAATGAGCTATTAATTTCAGGGGTTGTCCGACCAAGCCAAGGCCCATATTCATCTCCCGTGTTGCTGGTCAGAAAGGCAGATGGAACATGGCACCTATGCATGGACTATAGAGCCCTTAACGAACTCATGATCAAATATAAGTTCCCTATTCCAATAGTAGAAGAGCTTATGGATGAATTACATGGTTGTAAACCTTTTTCTAAGCTAGATCTCAGGTCTGGTTACCACCAGATCCATGTTAGGCATGAAGATGTTCACCAAACAACTTTCTAGACACACGAGGGCCACTACGAATTTTTAGTTATGCATTTTGGACTAACTAAAGCACCATCGACCTTTCAAAGCCTCATAAACGAGGTGTTTAAACCATTTCTTAGGAAATTTATATCGATTTTCTTTGACGATATTTTCATCTATATTAAGAGTGAAGTGGAGCATGTTGAACACTTAAAAACTGCCCTGGAGACATTGAGACAGCAACAACACTTTGCCAAATTATCAAAGTGTTGGTTTGGCTACAGTGAGATCACTTATTTGGGACACTTGATTTTGGCTCAAGGGGTTCGAGTAGACCCAGAGAATCTGCAGGCCATGTTACAGTGGCCATTTCCTAATTCACTCAAGGGGCTAAGAGGTTTTCTTGGCCTAACAGGCTACTACAAAAGATTTACAAGAGGATACGAGGGCATAGCAGCACCTCTACACCAATAGGAAGGTTGGCCTTTGAAAAATTGAAGGAAGCAGTTACATAGCAACCAATCCTAGCCCTACTAGATTTCTCACAACCCTTCACCATAGAGTGTGATGCCTTGGGGGAAGCAGTTGGGGTGGTGCTCATGCAAGGTGGAAGGCCAATCACATTTTCAGTCAGAAGTTGAAGTGGAGGACACTACAACTTTTTACCTATGAAAATGAAGTATTTTCACTAGTTTCAGCAGTCCACAAGTGGTCCCCTTATCTATTTGGCCAGTTTAGTTCAATCAAAACTGATCAAGAGAGCCTAAAGTACCACCAGACCAAAAAGTTGGTACTCCCATGCAACAAAAATGGCTGACCAATTATTGGGGTACGATTTTATAGTGAGTATAAAAAGGGCAAGGAAAACCGTGTTGCTGACACACTCTCAAGGAAAACAGACCCTGAAGAAGCCACTCTATGTTTGATCTCATTTCCCTCAGTGGACTGGCTTGCTGAATTGAAAATTGCCTATGCTAATGACCCTCAAATTCAGGAACTGATCTCCAACCATGTTCCTAGGGATAAGGCCTTTTAAGGCCAAGTTGTTGGATCTGGTACATGGAAGTTCACTAGGGGGACATACAGGTTATGACAAAATTGTGCATAGGGCTCTAAAGGAATTTTTCTGGGCTAGACTTAAGGCATATGTGAAGAAACATGTGAGGGAATGTGATGTGTGCTAAAGGGTGAAAGGCAAAAATAGTTACCAAAGGTACTCCTACAACCCTTACTAGTTCCCTCTCAACCATGGTCTCATATAACCATGGATTTCATAAAGGGCTTACCCTTTCACAGAGATACAACAACCTTTGGATAGTGGTGGATCGCCCCACAAAATACAACCATTTCACACCCTAGCCCACCCTTACATAGCAAAAATAGTAGCCCAACTCTTCCTTAAACATGTCTTTAAACTCCATGGCCTACCTTTATCCATAGTCTCCGATCATGACGCTACCTTTACTAGTAACTTCTAGCAAGAATTTTTAAAACTACAGGCTGTGTAGATGGCTTTCTCCATAGTGTACCACCCCCAGTCCGATGGCCAATCAAAAGCAGTAAATAAATCTTTAGAGAATTACTTGAGATGTTTTACTAGAGATCAACCAAGGGACTGGTCCAAGTGGGTTCCCTTGGCCGAATGTTGGTACAACACCAATGTCTATGCCTCAAAAAAGTTGTCCCCATTTGAAGCCTTGTACCCCTTACCTCATGAACTACATCCCTGGCATAACAAGAGGAGAATCAGTAGAGGAAGAGCTTAAGTCGAGAGATCAAATTATACAGGAGTTAAAGCTGAGCCACCACCAAGCCCAAGAGAGAATGAAAAAGTATGCTGATTTAAAGAGGACAGAGAGGGAGTTTATCGTTAGGGACTAGGTCTATCTCCAATTACAACCCTACATATAGATATTGATGTCGCAGAGGAGGGATCTTAAACAGGCCCCAAGGTACTACAACCCCTTCCAGGTGCTGTAGAGGGTGGGATCGGTGGCCTACCACTTGGATCTACCCCTATCTGCCAAGATACATGCTATGTTTCATGTGTCTCAGTTGAAAAAGAAATTGGGGGCCAAGGTCACGCCTTCAGCCACTATACCACCGGTGGATGTTGCAGGAGCCTTAAAGCTGAGCTTGAAGTGGCTCTAGCTCACCGTGTGGTCAGGTGAAACAATAGACTAGTGCAAAGGTGCTTACCCGTTGGCAAGAACAGAGGCTTAAGGATGCCACTTTGGAGCTGTACACCAGCTTGAAGAAAAGATCTTGGAAATGGTTAACCAGCTTGATTTTAAATTAAGATGGAGGGGCGCCCACATAGGAAGACCCCCCTCCTATGCCGTAATGTCATGATCTTAATGGCCATGCGTTAAATGTTTCAAATTAAAGGTTGGCTTTAAGGCAAGCAGTGAGTGGTGGACAGGGAGGGCTATATATAGCCCTCCTTAGCTGTTTCCAACATAATCTTGGATCAATATAGAATCCCTCTCTATTTTAAATCTCTCTTGAGTTAGCATTTAGGTTGTGGGGTTTGTTGAGTGTTACTCTAGTTTATTTTACGTAGTACACTTCGCCACAAAGAGGAGACGCTTGAGGTTTGCTAGATTATTTGGTCAGGCTGGATAAACTTGTGGAGCAACTCGAAAAGCTGTGCTTGAGGTATTCCATTGTGCAACTTTATATTGGTATCTAAGCTTTTTTTAAATAATTGCTTCTAGTCTACCCAAAGCCTTTTCTTTATGCATAGTTCTTTTAACTGGATGAGTGCATTTCTTTTTTCTTTATGTTTGAAAAATTTCGGTGTTTTAGAGAAAACTGGCAGAGCCACGGCAAGCACCAAAAGGTGCTACGCGCACCAACAATGGTGCAGGGAGCATAGGTGGTGCTGCACCCACCAGGTGATGGGGCTATGCCCACCAGGTGAGCAGGCGTTGCATGCACCCTGGTAGTGCAATGCGCACCCTGGTGCTAGAAGAACACCGAGATGCAGCGGCGTTTGTGTGTGCTGTGTTTTGAAAAGATATTGTTCATATGAACAATACCCTTATAGGAGGAAGAAGATGACTTATGTCATATGAAGGCAATGGGTTGGGCCATCCAACCCATACTTCTTATAAAATAAAAAAAAAAGGAATGCTAGGCCGATTTCATTGCCCAATGATTATTGGCCCAAATTTTTTTTATTGAAATAAAACAGAGAAAGTGGCACGCTTGGAATTTGAACCCAAGACCACCTCATAAAACCATTGAGCTAGGCACGTCACTGTGCTGCAAATTTCTCTTGGTTTAGGTGGTTAGAACTTACTCCTTTTAAAAAAAAAAAAAAAATCCATTTTTTTTATTGGCATGATTTATTTGTTTAGATACATGCTGTTTTTTTTTTTTTAATGTTATTCCGCGTTATTATATTTCACGCGATCTTTTATTTAATATTTTAGATTGAATGTGATTACATGTATGTATGAAATGAATATGTGAATATATGTTTATTTTATCAACTATGTTTATTAGATTTGAACGTTTAGACATTAGCCTTTATTTGTTTTAGTGTTAAAATATAAAGTTCCCACTAAGTAGTCTTAGTTAGTATTGTCAGTGTGAATGATAGGCTGAAAAAATTACGGTGACCTCAATAAAAACTGTAAATGAACTGTATAGCTAAATGATTACGGGGCTCCAGTAAGAACTATAAATACATTGATGAGACAAGAAAAATGGACTGTAAATGTCTTAAAAGAACCATCATTGTAGACTGACCCAACAGGTTATCATAATCTGAGTAGTTGTCCTTGTAAACTGATCCAAAAGGTTACTGTCATTTTAGTAGGATATGTCTTTACATGTGACTAGGACTAAATGACTACTTAAGATAGTTGGATTATGATTAGAATTAAGGAGGATTTGAACTCCCATATAATTTTTTAAATTTGTACAAAAATTAGGTTAGAAATTAATTAGACATTATGACACAAAAGATGATTATGGCCTAGTGAATTTTTTTATCTTGCGAATTGTTTGTATTATTTTTTTCTAGTTTGGATGAAAGCGGCAGATTTTTTTAGGTGTGTGTATAATTTCTCACTTTGTGCATTATGTAGTGAAATGAAATTCAAGAGTATAGTTGCCTATTTGAATAAGGGGAAAAATCGAATGAGGATGACTATGATATTTAGCATCGTAAGGTCCAATATGTCTTAGATGAGCAAGAGGTCTTGAAGGCCTTAACTCACTCTAAAACTGAGCCCGAGAAGGGAGACTTGAACCAACACAAGAGAGATCATGAAGCCTATAATGATGGGTTAAGAAGAATTGTTGTACGCCCATTATCATATTAAGCAGCATGCACAATGATCTCATGTGTGAGTTTGAAACCTATGACATTGTCCAGAACATATGGCAAGCACTGAAGATGAGTTTAGGGGAACTTCAGTCACGAGTTGGGCGGATTGATTATGAGGTTTGATTCATACAAGATGCACTCTAACCACACGATGAAGTATATCTTAGGGCAATGTCGACCATGATCCGCAAACTCAAGACAACAGGAAACAACCTGACTAATGAGCAACAAGTCCAGGTAGTAATACGCTCGCTATCAAATTTTTTAGAGACAATGAGCCAGAATCTAATGCACAATGAGAACATCAATCATTTTTATTATATGTCGTGTCATTAGGGATTGAGGTAAAGCGCCTAAATGCTATTAAGCCCAAACATTGAACCTATATGGCTGAGTCTAGTTTGTATAAGGCATCTAGGCCCAAGCGCAAGAAGTCTAAGATAGGGATAGCTGCTAGACAAGTGAGAAAAGGTTTAGGATTTTCTCAGCACAGCAAGAGAGGCAAACGCAAGAAGAACAAGTCCAAGTTAGAGTGCTTCAACTGTGGAAAGAAATGTCACTTCGCTCGTAACTGCACTAAGCCAAAGAAGGTACATTCTGACTATTCTCGTATTGCTTTTGTAACTATCCATGTGATGGTTGCTTATTCCTATCCTATGTGGACTGTTGATTTAGGAGCGACCGAGCACATAACGCGAGATCAAGTCGAATTTGTGGAATATCATCCTATTCTAGCTGGGAGTCGTGATATCAAGGTAGGAATGAAATTAGCATGGAGGTGCTAAAACTTGGTACCTACAAGCTGGACTTGCGAGGTGGCCGCACTTTATCTCTCCACGATGTGCTATACGCTCTCAAGATCCAATGAAACTTACTTTCTGTATTTACTTTATTAGGACTTGGTTTTCGTATTGTATTTGATGTTTCCTTATATTTCAGCAATGTTTTTTTATGATTGTGCTTTTCTATCAGATGGTTTTCTGATAAAATATTTGGATTATTCAAGCATGAATGAGGCTATTTCTTTTCTTTTTACATCTGATAATTTGGATTTATATAAATGGCATGCTAGGTTTGGTCATATAGGGCAAGAGAGAATGACTAGGTTATAGGCGATATCGCTAAGGTCACGTTGCCCACATATGAACATTGTCTAATAGGAAAAGCTAAGACCGTTTGGAAAAGCCACTAAGGCATCTTTTCCATTGAAATTAGTCCACTCAAACATATGGGTCCCAATGAGTGTGAGGGCAAGACACGAGGTGTCTACTTCATCGCATTTATAGATGATTTTTCACGTTATGGTCATATCTACTTAATTTACCATACATCTGGAGCATTGGAGTGCTTTAGACGATATCTTAGAATGGTTGAGAATCAATTAGACAAAAGCTTAAAAGTTCTTAGGATTGATCATGAACATGAATATATGTCTGAGCAACTTAAAAGGCTCTTTGATGAAAAAAGAATCAAAAGACGATTAACGATGTCAAGTACACCATGGTAAAATGGTTGAGGATTCTGAAATATCTCAAGAGAACTACATACGTGTTGTACTATCATGGTTCAGATTTGAAGTTGGGAGGTTACAGTGATGCTAATTGGGGCAGTGACCTAGATGAACGCAAATCAACCACTATATATATTTTTGTGCTCAATAATGGCACCATTACATGGAGCAACAAGAAACAACCCTGTATAGCCTTATCCACCATGGAGACGGAATACATAACTTATTCAACAGTAGTTCAAAAAGATGTTTGGTTATGAAGGTTCCTCAAGCATCTTGACATCGATGCGTATACTTCAGATCCAGTGATGATATTCTGTGTAAGCATGATAGATCTCACATATGTTAAGGACTAAAAGTATCATGGAAGAACTAAACACATAGATATCAGATATTACTACATTAGAAACATGGTGGTACAAAAGGAAGTGATCTTGAAACACCTTTCTCCAAGTCGCATGGCTGCTAATCTCCTAAAAGAATGCCTATAGCAAGGAATTTTTGTGTGGCTCATGTTAGGAAGTTAAGACTGCGTAGATTGAGAATTTAATTTATATTTCAGTTGACATTGAGATGCAAACTTTCCTTTAGGATATTAATACAATATGATTTTATTCAGTTATTTTCTTATCATATTGTCTTTGTTCTTTCATATACACACACAATATATGTCAACAGGTTTAAGGCGGCTTACTCACATGAGCAATCGCCTCTGGTACTTGAGTAGCTAGCAGAGATGAAACATTGTGTCCCTAGGTAATTTTTCCCAGGGGATAAGTTGGTTGACACAAAAATATATTGTCTTAGTGGGAGCTAAGATGTGGTTCATTGTATTGATAGGACATGTATGGATATTCCACAATCCATGTAGCCTGTGGTTAGGCAAATGCGAGACCCCCTTTGGCATCTTGGAGGCGAGGAAATTGAGGGACTCAGGTTAGATGCTTCTGGAGCGGCTAGACTAAAATATGTACGGTGTTGATATAGGCATACGCTCTTTAAGAAATATAAATCCACCATAGTATGTATTTCATACTACATGTGTTTATTCGACCAAATGAGGAAGTGAGTAAATGGTTTCCTTTTTCTCTCACTGTGTAAGTATCATATTTTATGGAGTACCCTTTATTTACCTTTGACTATGTCATAAGATGAAGGTTGTAATGACTACTACTTTAGCGTGTTGTCTATGAACATGATTGATACGGTCTAAAAAGGCATTGCTGGGAAAGCGATTCGACCAAAGTTGAATGATATGAGGGAGAAGGAAAGACTATTCGATATCATATTTTCGATGGTGTTTGCTAACGTTAAACTATAGCTCTATACATTGGTAAAAACTAAGGTTGTGAACACATTGAAATAATTTGGAGATAGTCAAGCATTATTTTGATTTTTTTTTTTTAACTCAAAAGGGTTGGCAAATGCTTGATTTGATGCGATTTAATAAGTCTAGGGCATGACAAGATATTTTAGAGATGTTGCTATACTGGTCTTCTCTGTGAGAGATTTGGTATAGTGTTCCCACATTTCCTTTTCAGGTGTGCTTAGTGGTCGCACAGCTTATTTGCTTGTATGAACAAGATCAAGAATGATTGAGAGCTGCAGACCTGGGGCCATGCCCACTGTGTGCGAGTGAGAGTTGTCAGATGGAGGGGCACCCACATGGGTAGACTCCTTCCTATGCCATAACAACATGTAACGCATGGTCTTGGTCTTAATAACCATGTGTTACATGCTTCAAATTAAAAGTGGCTGAGGATTAAAGGTTGGCCTTTAAGGCCAGCCTTGAGTGAGCATTTAGGCTGTGGGGTTTGTTGAGTGTTACTCTAATTTATTCTACGTATTACAATTCACCACCAAGAGGAGACACTTAAGGCTTGCTGGATTATCTGGTTAGGCTGGATAAACTTGTGGAGCAACTCGAAAAGTTATGCTTGAAGTATTCTATTGTGCACTCTTATACAAATCATCCAAACCCATCTCATTGTTATCTTTAGAGTTTA
Organism: Pterocarya stenoptera; assembly: GCA_003123785.1. Taxonomy (NCBI): domain Eukaryota; kingdom Viridiplantae; phylum Streptophyta; class Magnoliopsida; order Fagales; family Juglandaceae; genus Pterocarya; species Pterocarya stenoptera. The sequence continues at coordinate 144,265 of QEOT01001206.1, forward strand.
GATACTATATTACATCCAAAATAAGGGTACACCAGTCAGAGCAAAGGGAAAAGTTGGGCCTACCTCCTGCACTAAAAGGATGTTCAACTTCTTGAACACATTTTCTTGTGCCAACAAACGCCTTGCTAAAAGTCAAGGTTCATGTTTGTGGTTAACAATAATGTATATATGTAAATTATGCAACTTTTTCTTTTTTGCTTTGGAATTTGATAATATGAGGGGTTACCAAATCCAGGTGAAGAAGGTCAAGCAAGATGATGAACTTTCATAGCCAAGTAATATATTAGCTGATTTGAAAAATATGGTAGTTGACATGGGAAACCTAACTTCACACGTTAGTTTTATCAGTCATATAATTTGGAAAAAATTATACACTTTTCAATTCTTGCATAAAAGTGAGGAAGGTCTCAAGGGAGGACAGGGAAGGGTTGTAAATCACCCTGAGCATACTAGAGAGGGGACTAGGGTCGCTTAGGCCAAGATCATCCTAAGGAAGACTCGAGGGACAATCCAACGAGGCCGCAGGTCATCCCAAGGCACGAGGCACGCTCGAGGGAGGAATAGAGTTGTTAAGGTTGCGATCATCTTGAGCCAAACTCGAAGGAGAATCATGTGAGGTTATAAGTTGTCTCGAGGCAAACTCAAGTGGACTATGGTTGTTGAGGCTGTGATCATCCTGAGGCATACTCAATTGGGAATCGAATGAAGCTATAGGTCATCCCGGGGTAAACTTGAGGAAGGACTGAGCAAAGCAACAAGTCACCATGAGAGTCGCAAGTCACCCTGTGATTAACAAGAATCTTGAGTTGTGAAGGTAGCGATCGAGCCAAAGTAGACTTGAGGGAGGAATGGGCGGGGCCACAAGCCGTGTCAAGACTAACTCGAGGGGGGACTAAGGTTGCTGAGGATGCAATTGTCCTAAGGCAAACTTGAACAGGGATTACGAGTTGTCTTGAGTCAAACTCGAGGGGGGGTAGGGATGCTAAAGCCGCTATCCTCTTGAGGCAAACTCAAGAGTATCAGGCGAGGCCGCAGGTTGTCTCGAGGCAAATTCGAATGGGACTCAGGTTGTTGAGGCCATGTTCGTCTCAGGCGAGGTCACGAATCGTCTTGAGGCAAAGATGAGGGAGGACTAGACAGAGCCACAATTCGCCCAATGCAAACTCAAGTGTGGACTAAGGCTATTGACTACATAATCATCTTGAGGCAACCACGAGTGAGTATTTGGTGAGTTCGTAGGCCTTCCTGAGGCAAACTTGAGGGGATTCGAGTTGTTGGATCCGTGATCGTCTTGAGGATAACATGATGGAGGATCGAGTGAGGCCACAGGTCATCTCGAGACAAACTCGAGGGAAGACCAAGAAGGCATCAAGACGCCCTCGAGGGAGGATAAGGTGTGGACACAGTCATCCTAAGTTAAACTTGGGGGTGGAGCATGTAGGGTGGCAAGTTATTCCAAGCCATACTCAAAGGGGGACTAGGGTTGCTGAGTCTGTGATTGTCTTGAGCCAAACTTGATGGAGGGTCTAGGGAGGTCGCAGTTGCCCCAAGGCAACACGAGGAAGGCCCAAGCATGGCCGCAAGTCAACTCAGGCATACTATTAGGTGGACTATGCCCATTGAGTCTACAATCGCCCTAAAGTGAAAAACAAGGGAGGATTGGGTAAGGTTGCAGATCGCCTCGAGGCAAACTGGAGGGAGGCTCGGCAGGGCCATAAGTCACCTAAGGCATACTATTGAATGGACTAAGGCTAGGATTATCAAGTGAGGTCACTGGTTGTCTTGAGGCAAACACGAGGGGGCTATTGAGCCCGCGATCATCCAGAGAAAAATTGATGCAGGCCACGGGCAGCAACAACAAATGAATATGGGTTCACTGAAGCGATGCACGGGACTTGCAAGATCTCATGAGGATTAAAGGCAAAATAAAATAAGGAAAAAGTTATTGAGTATGAAAAAAATAACAAAAAAACAATAATAACAATGGATAATCCTCGGATGTCACTCAACTAGGAGATAGTGGATGTCACTCACACAACCAAGCCAAACACTTGATGGAAGAAGGAGATGAACTCAACTTCAAATGCACAACTTGCAAAAGGGTTTTTTACTCAAAATGATCTCCCCATTTTCGTCCATTTCATGGTCTTTATATAGGAATACATGATTTTCCCTAATTATAGCCTAAGGTAAAGGAAAAACATCTCCTAACACCCTATTAGTGTTTCAGGCAACTTCTAACAACCTAATAAATGAAAAACAGCCCTCAATACCCTATTAATTGCTGTAAACAACTTTCAATCACTTCTACAACTTCAACAAATATAAATATTAAATGTTCAACTACTTCCTATACCTAACACACCATTCAAGACACATAAATGCTTAAATTTGGAATTCAAAATAAATAACATTGTAGGTTTTGTCCAACCACTATGTCATATGCCACCTCAGCTGCCAAGTTAGGTTGCCACGTCACCGTGCCGTGTTAGTTTCAATGAAATGACATGTAGGATTTTGATTGTGCAGTTGCATCATTCTCATTTTCTTCAAAAATCAACTTGGCCTCAAGTTGAAACTTACATCCCCCCAAAATGGTTTGTCGATCATACTTACTCTTTGTTGCAACCACAAAGAATGGGACATCTTGCCCTTTACAACCCTGCTCGTGCTTTTGGAAAGACAAGAGGTTAATTTTGACTCTTCAAGAAACCAAGCCTTCCACGTAAGTTTCAAAATATTTTTGTTCTTGGTCTCTTTCTACCTCTTCATCAAAGATTGGTAAATAGCGATTGCATATTGGTTCCTCCTCCTCTTCTAGATACTCGTCTTAGATTGGAAGTTTTGACCAATCAACCATAACTTCATCTGCACTTTCATGAGCATCAAGAGTGAAATACATAAGATAATTTTGTTTTGGATCGATTTCCAACCAAAAGCTCTTATACCAATTTGATACAGGCCACGGGCATAAACAACTAATGAATATGGGTTCACTAAAGCGATGTATGTGACTTACAAGATTTCATGAGGATCAAAGACAAAATAAAATGAGAAAAAAGCTATTGAGTTTGGAAAAAAAAAAAAAAACAAAACAAAACAAAACAAAACAAAAGAACAATGAAAAATAAAAATGGATAATCCTGGGATGTCACTCAACCAAGGGATAGTGGATGTCACTCAACACTATCTGATTGTGGATGTCATTCAGAAAACCAAGCCAAACATTTGATGGAAGAAAGAGATGAACTCAACTTCAAATGCAAAACTTACAAGAGGGTTTAAACTCAAAATGATCTCACCATTTCGTCCATTTGATGGTCCTTATATAAGGGCACATAGTTTTGTAGCCTACAATAAAGGAAAAACAGCTCCCAACACCCTATTAGGGGTTGTTTGGTAATGTTTTTCATCTCATCTCATTTCTTTATCAAATATTACGAAAATACAAATACTTTCAAACTAATTATTATAACTTTTCCAAAATTTGAAACAAAATACAAAAAAATAATTCAACTTTTCAAATCTCAAAACAAATATAATATTAAAAAATTATATTCTAACATTATTTTATTTTATAATATTTTTATTCAACGTTTTCTCTCACATTTTTCAAAACTCCAAATTTTAACTTAAACCATTTTACTACTATTCACAAATGATTTTATTACTACTCACAGATTTCTTATCACATTTCATTCCATAAGCATTTGTTAATGTTTTAGCCAACTTCCAACAAATAAATGAAAAAAAGCTCCCACAATGTTATTAATTGTTGCAAACAACTTACAACAACTTCTACAACCTCCAACAACTATAAACATTAAATACTTAACTACTTTCTATACCTAGCACACCATTCTACATAAATCCTTAAATTCAAAATTCAAAATAAATAACATTTTACTGCTATGTCATATGCAACGTCAGCTGCCAGGCCTGGTAGCCAAGTCATCAGGCCACATCAATTTCAAAGAAATGATATGTAGGATTTTGATTGTGCAGTTGCATCATTCTCCTTTTCTTCAAAAATCAACTTAACCTCAAGTTGAAACTTACGTCCTCCCAAAATGGTTTGTCGATCAGACTTACTTTTTGTTGAAACCATAAAGAATGGAACATCTTCCCCTTTACAACTTTACTCGTACTTCTAGAAAGACAAGAGGCTAGTTTTGGCTTTTTGAGAAACCAAGTCTTCTACATAAGTTTCAAAATATCTTTTTTTCTTGGTCTCTTTCTACCTCTTCATCAAAAATTGGTTAATAATCAATGCAGATTGGTTCCTCCTCCTCTTCTAGGTACTTATCGTAGATTGGTAGTTTTGACCAATCGACCATAACTTCATCTGGACTTTCATGAGCATCAAAAGTGAAATACATAAGATAATTTTGCTTTTGATCCATTTCTAATTAAAAGCTCTGATACTAATATGATGCAAGCCACAGGCAACAACAACCAACGAATATGGGTTCGGTAAAGTGATGTACATGACTTCAAGATTTCAAGAGGATCAAAAGCAAAATAAAATGAGAAGAAAGCTATTTGAGTTTGGAAACAAAACAAAAGAACAATGGAAAGTAAAAATATAATCTTAGGATGTCACTCAACCAGGGGAAAGTGAATGTCACTCAACACTATCTAATTGTGGATGTCACTCACACAACCAAGCCAAGCACTTGATGGAAGAAAAAGATGAACTGAATTTCAAATGCAAAACTTTCAAGAGGGCTTAAGCTCAAAATTATCTCCCCATTTCGTCCATTTCATGATCCTTATATAGGAGTACATGGTTTTGGCTAATTATAGCCGACAATAAAAGAAAAACAATTCCCAACACCCTATTAGTGTTTCAGCCAACTTCCAACAACCTAATTAATGAAAAACAGCTCCCAATACCCTATTAATTGTTGCAGACAACTTCCGACCACTTCTACAACATCCAACAACTATAAATGTTAAATGTTCAACTACTTCCTATACCTAACACACCATTCAAGACAGCTTAAATTTAAAATTCAAAATAAATAACACTATAGGTTCTGTCCAATACATATGCCATATGCCACCTCAGCTGTCATGTTAATTTGCCATGTCATCATGCCACATCATCAAGCCACATCAGTTTTGATGAAATGACATGTAGGATTTTGGTTGTGCAGTTGCATGATAAATTCGAGGGAGGATTGGGTGAGGCTGCTGGTTGCCAAAGGGCAAACTCAAGTAGGATTAGGCAGGGCCTTAAGTCTCCCTGAGGCAAATTTGTGGGGGACTAGTGCTACTAAGGTCATGGGTCATCTAGAGTCAAACTCTACAGAGGACTGGGCAGGGTTGCAAATTGCCTATAGGCAAACTCGAGAGGGGAGTAGGGTTGCTGACGCTGCTATCATCATGAGTCAAACTCAAGGTTTGATTGGTCAATGTCGCAAGTCACCCCGAGGCAAACTTGTCAAGGGACAAAGGCTGTTGAGGCCGCGATCATCCCATAGAAGATGTGAGGTATGATTAGACGAGGTCCCAAAGTAAACTCAAGTCGACTTAAGGAAAACTAGATAGAGTACTGGGCAAAACTGTAAGTCGCCTTGAAGTAAACTTAAGGGCGATCTTGGGCTGTTGTGATAACAAGGAGCACTTCAGGGAAGACTAGGCCAGGCCACAAACCACCTTGAGTCATACTTGAGGGTGTACTAGGGCTGCTAAGGCCATGATCGCCCTCAGGCATGTTAAAGGGAGGGTTGTGTGAGGTAGTGGGTCATCTTAGGCAAACTTAAGGGAGTACTAGGTAGGGCCCTAAATATCTTTAAGGTATACCAAATGGGCATCTTGGGATGCAAAAGTAGGGACCACCCAAAAGCAGACTTGCAGAAAGACCGAGAAAGGCTATAAGTTGCCTCAATGCAAACAAAGGGGAGCTATGGCGCTGACGTTAAGATGATTATCTTGAGGCAACGAGTCTTCCTGAGGCAAATTCTAAGGAGGATCAAGGGTTTGGGAGGGCACAAGTCACCTCGAGGCATACTTGAGGGGGAACAAGGGTTCCTTAGGTTGAGATCCCAAGGCAGGCGATGGATGATCACACAAGGTCGCAGGTCGTTTAGGGCGAACTCTATGTAGGAACAGACAGGAGGGGGACTAGGGCTCGTTAGGCCGAGGATAGTGTAAGGTGCGAGTCGTCCTGAAATGTTGAATTTCCATAGCGTATTTCAACTTTCCCTCAAATAAAATACCCTCAGCTCCATGGACGTAGGCATATTTTTGAGCTATGTAAATCTTGTGTTGTGTGTGTTTGATTTCACTTTTCTCTTTACTTTTTCTTATCGCTCCCAACAACTAGCTTCCCCAACAACTGATATCAGTGTCAAGTTTAGGTTTGAGTGAGAACGATGGCTGGAGAAGAAGTGAACATGTTTGAAATTGAGATGTTTTACGACATAGACTTCAGGTATTGGAGGATAAAGATCGAGAAGACGTACGACCCTGCCCTATACTTTAGGGGACTGCTCTCCCATTGAGTTTCACTGGGGGGACTTACAACCTTGGCTTGTACCCATGAATTTTGCCTCTAGACAACCCCCAGCCTCAGTCAGTACTCCCTCGAGTCCTCCTCTGGATGATCGCGGCCTTAGTAGCTCCTATTAGATAGTGTTANCCTTAGGTTGAGATCCCAAGGCAGGCGATGGATGATCACACAAGGTCGCAGGTCGTTTAGGGCGAACTCTATGTAGGAACAGACAGGAGGGGGACTAGGGCTCGTTAGGCCGAGGATAGTGTAAGGTGCGAGTCGTCCTGAAATGTTGAATTTCCATAGCGTATTTCAACTTTCCCTCAAATAAAATACCCTCAGCTCCATGGACGTAGGCATATTTTTGAGCTATGTAAATCTTGTGTTGTGTGTGTTTGATTTCACTTTTCTCTTTACTTTTTCTTATCGCTCCCAACAACTAGCTTCCCCAACAACTGATATCAGTGTCAAGTTTAGGTTTGAGTGAGAACGATGGCTGGAGAAGAAGTGAACATGTTTGAAATTGAGATGTTTTACGACACAGACTTCAGGTATTGGAGGATAAAGATCGAGAAGACGTACGACCCTGCCCTATACTTTAGGGGACTGCTCTCCCATTGAGTTTCACTGGGGGGACTTACAACCTTGGCTTGTACCCATGAATTTTGCCTCTAGACAACCCCCAGCCTCAGTCAGTACTCCCTCGAGTCCTCCTCTGGATGATCGCGGCCTTAGTAGCTCCTATTAGATAGTGTTAAGTGACATATATTATATTTAGCTCTAATATAAGTGAACTAATTCAAAAACAGATTATTCAAGATGCTGGAGCTATTGTATGTGGTGATTATGGTAAATATCTAGGTCTCTAGTCTATTCCTACCTACACAATGAATATATTTCTTCTACCAAAGATACAGTGTAAGGAGATTAATTCTTTATTATCAAAGTTTTGGTTGAAGAACAAGAAAGAAGGGAAAATGATACACTAGAAGAGTTGAGAAAAAATAGGTGAAACAAATAATATATGAGGAATGGGGTTTTGAGATGTTGACTATTTCAATAGGATTATGTTAGCTAAACAAGGTTGGAGATTGCTACAGGAACCAAATTCCTTGGTAGCTAAAATTTTCAAGTAAAAATACTATAGAAATTCCCATTTTTTAAAGGTAAAACTTGGGCATTTTCCATCTTTTATTTGGAAAAGTGTGTTGTCAACTCAGAAATTATTAAAAGAATGAATAGTTTGGAGAGTTAGTAATGAAAATAACATATCCATTTGGGGCCACAAGTGGCTTCCACAATCAACTTCTTTCAAAGTTAGGTCACCTGTAAAGATATTGGATGGAAACTTGAAAGTCAAGGACTTTGTGATTGAGGAACTTAACTGCTTGAATGAAAAGTTTATATATGAGGTTTTTTAAGGAGAAGAAGCGATTCATATATGTAGTATTCCATTGAGCAAAAGAGGGGTAGAGGATAAGACAATTTGGGGTTACACGAATGATGAAAATTTTACTTTTAAAAGTGCATATCATTTAGGGAGGAGTGGAAAAAGAAAGATATGGAGAATCTTCTAGTAGATGGACAAATAAATATATTTGGTAGAAGATCTAGAAGCTAACCTTACCTAGCACAGTAAAACAATTCTTTTGAAAGGCTTTAAACTCTATTATTCCTACAAGGCAAAAGTTGTATTAGGACAGAATGTTGCAGGAAATGGGAAACAATTATGCATGTCCTATGGTCTTGTCCTAGAGCAAGTGATGTGTGGGTAGATAATCAAAGTCCAATTCATAAGTGGTGCAATAGTATATTGAAATTTCTTTATCCGAAGGTCGGCTCAATAGTAAGGCCATTACTCTATGCAAGGCCTCAAAAATAAAAGTGAGGTGTTTTAAGTTGTTGTATTAAATATAAATTCAAAAAATAATTATTTGAACATAATAAAATCTCCTTTTCTTGAAAATTTTGAAAATATTTCATACAATAATTTATATTTTCTTGTATTATAATTACAAATTATTCACTTAAATTTCACCTTAAGCCTCAATTTGCATTGAGACATCCCTGATTCATCTATGGGAAAGGATGTAGAAGAGCTTCCATCAGGAAAAATTAGAAGAACTAACGATAATTTCCAAAAGAATTTGGACTAAAAGACATAAAGCAATATTTGATAACAAGTTTGACAGTCTAAAGTAATAGAAGGTGCCTTATCTAATCTTTGAAGAATTTCGAGAAACACAAACAAAGGCTGAGAGGTGGGCAACACAGATGGGGAAGGCTTGAGCAGAGGAGAAACTAAGTGATTTTCACCAGCTGGAGGCTTTACTAAAATTGATTTTGATGCGCGCAACACTGGATGTGGCAAATCAAAAAATGGGAATATTTATCATTGCAAGAAATTACAAGGGAGAGATCTTGTTCTTGCTGAATGTTTTGCTTTATGGAGAGTGGTGGAGCTTTGCAGAGAGTTTGATGTAAAAGATGTAATTTTTTAGGGTGATGCTCAAATGGTGGTTAAGGCCTTACGAGATAGTGAAGACAAATGGTCATAGATGGGCAACTAATGGATAACATATGATATGTTTTCTCTAGAGAGAAGGAAACATTGTGACCGACTCATAGTTTGTCCAAGAGGGCAGAAGGAGAGCAATGACCAAACTTAAATTTTCTCTTGTAATAAAAGATATGGCTTGTAATGATTAATAATTTTATTAGTAATGATTGAGAAGATGAGTTCTGCTTTTAAAAAACTATATAAATAAATGAACGTTTTTACTATAGTAAAAAAAGGCACAGAAAAAAAGGAAAAAAAAAAAACGTACAGTGAAAAAATAGGTTCAGTGATAAAACGTAAATAAAGTACCAAAAAACGTAAAGAAAACAAAAACGTAAATTAAGAAACGTACAAGAACAAAAACTTACTGAAAAAATGCATACAGGAAAAAACGTACAGCCAAAAAACGTACAAGAAACAAAGTACATCAAAAAATACAGAAAAAAACGTACCTCAAAAAACGTATAGCAAAAAAACGTACAGCAAAAATGTACAGTAAAACAAAGAAAAAACTTACAGAAACAACGTACAATAAAAAAAGGTACAGAAAAACTTACAGAAAAAAACGTACAATAAAAAAACGTAAAGCAAAAAAAGCGTAAAGCAAAAAACGTACAGAAAAAACGAACAGAAAAAAACGTATAGCCAAAAAACGTAAAGTAAAAAACGTATAAAAAAAACGTACAACAAAAATAAAACGAAAGCAAAAATACGTACAGAAAAAAGCGTAAAGCAAAAGAACGTACAAAAAAAACGTAAAGCAAAAAAACTTACAGTAAAAAAACGTACGGAAAAATAAAGAAACAAATGTCCAGAAAAAATAACGTACATATGGTAAAATACGTACGTACAGGCACCAGTTTCTATTTAGAATTCAACCTTTGCATGAGCAATACATTTTCATATTCTCTTCTAAATAATTATCAATTATAGTCGTTAAATTATAAATACATAATCGATTATAGAATATCATATTATTAGAAATATTATTGATATAAATAATTTTAGAAATAGTACATTTTAGGATAAATAAAAATACCACATTATCCTTATGTATTCAGCTAATAGATCAAATATTAAAAAAAAAAAATTATTTTCATCTGTCACTATTCACCACCCTACATTTTGTGAAAAATATTTAAATATCCTATGAAAAACATTCTCACATCCTATAAAAAATATATAGGTGTGAAGTGAAAAATTAAAATGTGACTGGAGTATAGAATTCCTTATTTCAAAATTAAACAAAAAAAAAAAAAAAGAGTCCCTCTAGACTCTATGTCACCATGATTCTATATATCTTATGATCTTAAGCCATTGTGTTGTGAATTTATGACCGATAAGGTCAGAGACTCGGAATGGAGCTAATTTTTTTTAAAAAAATATATAAATAATAATAATAAAGAAATAAGAATAATAACAATATGTACATATAGTAAAATAATTATGGATAGTTAAAAATATGCACGAACAGAAAAACGTACGGAACATAAACAATTTTGATAATTTTCACTCAGTTTTTAATCGATTTAACGTTCTCATCTTAATTGGAGTGAAAATTATAGAATTAGCTTAAGGTGAAATTAACAATTTTGTAGTTTGCAACATAAATGAAAACATATCGAGATATAATGTTAGGTTTTGATGTTGAGATGAGAATTTTTAATTTAAAATGAAAGTTAAAAATTGAATAAAATATTATTTTTTAATATTATTATTGTTTTGAGATTTGAAAAAGTTGAATTAAAATTTGAAAAAGTTGAATTATTTATTATATTTTATGTGAGAATTCGAAAAAGTTGTAATGATGAGATGAGATGAGATGAGAATTTTGTGTTTGAAAAAACTTCCAAACCTAACCTGGATGTAAACTAAGCGTAGATTTCCTAAAAAATTTAACAAAAAAAAAAAAAAAATGAGAATAGTAAAAGAGGCTTAGAAAATAAAGTAAGTAGGAAATCGCTAGTTACAAAAAGGAAAGAGAAATGCTTGGGACTCCGATAATGGGTCCCGAGCATTTCTCCCGACAGTGGTTTTTTTATTTTTTATTTTTTTAATTTAGTGATTAAGGAAATATTTTTCAATGATGTTGTGAATTTGTTTTAAAAAAATATTTAAGAATACCAAAAAAATGAATGAAAAATAATAAATAAAAAAATAAAAAACTTTTTTGTTCTTCTCAGGACCGATCTCATGCTACATCGACGGTGGATGTAGCACCGCTCAAAAGGAAACAACAAGCTGGCATGCCTGTGATCACAACTAAAATGTTAGTAGTCTTATAATCTTAACATAGCATCATTGAAACAATAAATATTAATATGTCTACTGTGTCAATCATTTAAACAAATATCCATTTAACTGGTCGTCACATCATATGGACGTGTTAAATGAACATTACGTTTATGATGTTAAAAGTATAATGTTTTGTACATGTCTTGAATCCTGATAAACATGTTTTGGAGACATGCTAGCCTACTTGGTCCTCCTTTGAGTTTTCCATGATCCTGATGACTCACAACCTCGTTTGATTCATGCTCAAGTTTGCCTAAGAATGATCACAGCCTAGCAACAGTTCCCCCTCAAGTTTACCTTGGGGCTATCCACAGCCTCACCTGATCTTCTTTTAAGTTTGCCTTTAGGTGAGACTAGGGTTACCAAGCTGTGATTATCCCGAGGCAAACTCGAGGGAGGATTGAGCGAGGCCACGGATCATTCCCAGGCAAACTCAAGTGAGGACTGGACTTAATGGACTGCAAGTCCTTACGAGGTAAACTTGAGGGATCTTAAGTGTCAAAGCAACTGTCCCAATGCAGGCCAGTTTGGACACAAGGGTGAGTTGAAACCATCTTACTTCATCTTATCTTATCTCATCTAATTTCAACTAATCTCACTACTATTTACAAATCATCTCAACTTATCACATCTCATTTCAATATCCAAACAGGCCCTTAAGGAAGGGTCGAGAAAGGTTGCAAGTTGCCTTAGGACAGCCCGCACCCTTATTAGTCACCCTTCCCAAGTCCTCGCCTCGACGTGATCCTCCCTCGAGTTTGCCTCAGAATGACCATCGATCTTGTGCAATCCTTCCTCGACTTAACCTTAGAATGACCGCAGCCTCAGCAGCCCTAGTGACCCTCGAGTTTGCCTCAAGATGGCGACCTCACCCGATCCACTTTCAAGTCTTTTTAAGGAGAATCACAGCCTCAGCAGCCCTAGTCTTCCTTGTGGTTGCCTCGAGATGACCTGTGACCTCATATGATATTCCCTCAATCCTCTTTCAAGTCTACCTTTGGTCAACTTTCAGCCCTACTTGGTTCTTCCTCAAGTTTACCACCTTGGGATAAGCAGCCTTGCCCGATAATCCCTTGAGTCTGTCTTAGGGTAATTGTACCCCCAGTAACCCTAGTACCCCCTTCATTACCTCAAGATGATCCGTCCAGTCATAGTCCTGGCCCACACTTATGATGTTATAGGGTGACTTACAACCTTGACTGATTCTCCCTCGTGCTTTCCTCAAGATGATTATCACTTTAACAATTCTACTTTACCCTTGAGTTTGCCCTAGGGCGTCCCCCCCCCCCCTCCAAAAAGAAAGTATGCCTTAGGACAACTTGCGGACTCTCTTAGTCACCCCTTAAGTCTACCTTGGGACAATTGCTACTTGCAACCTAAGATCCCCTTCAAGTTTACCTCAAAGTGACTTGAGGCCTTGTTTGTCCCTTCCTAGTAGGGTCTTCCTCAAGTTTTTCTTTGGACAACCCGCAACCTTGCTAGATCCTCCCTCTAGTCTGCCTTGGTTCGATCATAGCCTCAACAGTGCAAGATACCTCTAGGATCCTCAAGTTTACCTTGGGGCAACTTAAGGCCCAATCAAGTCCTCCATTGAGTTTTCCTCGAGATAACTCCCATCCTTACCAGATCTTCCCTTGAATTTGCCTCCAGATGATTGCGACTTCAACAGCCCTAGTCAGCTTTTGAGTTTGCTTCGTGGCAACTTTCAGCCTAGCAGGACCACCCTTGAGTTTGTCGCGGATCATACCACGGCCTCTTCCAATCCACCCTCAAGTTTGCCTCGTGAGTACCACAAACCTTAGCCTTGGTACCACATTGAGTTTTCCTTGGGGTGACTCGTGGCCTCTCCTAATCCACCATCTAGTTTTCCTTAGTTCATTTGCTATCTCCGCAAAGCAAGATCCCCCCTAAGTTTAGCTTGTGGCTGCAACTTGTCAGGCCAATCCTCCCTTGAGTTTGCCTTGAAACAACCTGTAGCCTCGCTCAATCCTCCCTCAAGTCTTCCTCGAGACCTCCAAAGGCCTCTCTTAGTTCTCCTCATACCCTCTTAAGTTTACCTATGGATGACTTGAGGCCCTGCCCGGTCCTCCCTCAAGTTTATCTCAAAATGACTTATAGTCTCACCTAATTCTCCCTCAAGTTTACAACATGCGACCTGTAGTATTGCATGATCCTCTGTCAAGACCCCCTCAAGTTTGTGTCTGTTTGACTTACGGCCTTACCTGATTCCCTCCTAGAGTTTTTCTCGAGATGATCATTCCCTCAACAGTGTTAGACCTTCTAGTTTGCCTAGGGACATACAACATAGCCCTATCTTCCCTTGACCTCAGGACTACCTGTAGCCTCGTCTAATTCAACCTCTTGTATGCCTCAGGATGATCACGGTTTAAATATTTATTTATTATTTTTGAATGAGAAACTAATTGAATGGCCTTAGAAAGCCTAGTCCTCACTTTAGTTTACCTTGCGGCTACTTAAGGCCCTGCCTGGTCCTCCCTGAGTTTGTCTCAAGATGACCCACTCAACTATGCCTTGGGGGTGACTTGCGGTCCTACCTAGTCCTTCTGTGAGTGTGTCACGGCCTCCCCCGATTCTCCTTTGAGTTTTCCTTAGCACAATCGTAGCCTCAGCAACCCTAGACCCACCTCAAGTTTGCCTTAGGGCAACTTGCAGCCTCACTCGAACCTCCCTTACCTTGGGGATCGTTAGCCAAGATCCTATTCAAGTTTACCTCAGGGAGATTTGTGGCTTCTTCCCATCCTTACTTAAAAACAATCCGCAAGGATTCGTGGCAACTGAGGAGTATGTCCCCTCGATGCCCCAAGCCCGTCATGTATGCCATGTCCTTCCAACTCTCATGGGAGGGACCCTCTAGTGTTCACAGCCTGTCACGGATGACACATCCTCACAACCTACATGAACTTATGAAGACTGGGGTTTGGACCTCGAGGCAAACTCAAGGGAGACTAAGGTTGCTGAGGCCACGATCCTCTTGAGGCATAGTTGATGGAGGATCGGGCGAGGCCGTGAGTCATCCCAAAGTGATGGGGGATTGTTCTGAGGAGAAACTTGAGGGAGCATCGGGTGTGGTTGTGGGTCATCTCGACACAAACTTGAAAGGGGACTAAAGCTGCAATCCTCCTTAGACAAACTTGATAGAATATTGGACTCAACAACGCAAGATCCTCCCATTAAGTTTATCTTGGGGTGACTTGTTGCCCTACTCAATCCATCCTTGAGTTTTCCTCGAGATGATTCGAGACCTTGCTAGATCATTCTTTGTGTTTGCTCTTAGATGATCATGGCCGCAATAGCCCTAGTCCCCTCTCAAGTTTCCGCGAGGTGACTTGAATTCCTGCCTTGTCCTCCCTAGAGTTTTCCTTGGAATTGACCTGCGGCCCCGCCTAATCTTCCCTCGAGTCTAGCTTATGGCCTTGCCTAGCCCTCTATCGAGTTTGCCTCGGGCCAAATCGTAGCCTCCCTTATCTACCCTCGAGTTTTCCTCTTGACGACTTACAACCTCGCCCAATCCTCCCTTAAGCCTTCCAAAGGATGATCGTGACATTAACAAACCTTAGTCCCCCTTCAGTATGCCTCAAGAAGACATGTAGCCTAGTCTAACCCTCCATCGAGTTACCTTTAGGACGATCACATACTCAGCAACATTAGTCCTCCCTTAAGTTTTCATCGGGCAACTTGCGATCCTACACAATCCTATCTAGGGTTTGCCTCAGCAACTGTATCTCAAGTTTACCTCGAGGAGACTTGCATGCCCTATCCATCCTCCCTCGAGCTTGCCTAATAATGACTCGCGACCTTGCTTGATCCTCCCTCAAGCATGATCCTTTGATAAGTCTACTTCGGAATGATCAAAACTTCAGCAGCCCTAGTCCCCTTCAAGTTTGCCTATGTTTGACTTGTAGCCCTACCCAATCTTCCCTTGAGTTTGCACAAAGCACATGCTTTGTTATGTCGTATAAGGATCATATGCAAGTAATGCAGTGTGCACACTGCATACGTTAAACATTAGAAATAGGTACAATAATATCATTTTGACCTCTGAGTTAGGGCAACAATGCTAATTTAGATTATTAACTTTGTTTTCTATGCATAATATTGTGTATGTTCATTGAGTTTTGTATCTAACATGGAAGGCTAAAACAAGATTGCCTCAAGATGACTTGCAACCTCGCCCTATCCTACCTTGAGTTTGCCTCAAGACAATCATGGCCTAAGCAGCCCTAATCCTCCCTTGAAAAGACCAACAAGGATTCTTGAAGACTGGGGGTACGTGCCGCCAGTGCCCAAAGCTAGTTGTGAACGCTAGGCCGAGGTTTATGTTCTTCATTGTCCAAGATGGTCACAGATGCCTTGTAATCCTGCAATTCGCAAGGCTTTATGAAGATCGGGGGTACATCCCACAGATGTTTTAAGAAGGTTCATGGTCGAGTCCTACATGAGCTTATGTTAATTAATACACAATATGATGAAAAATAACAATTGTTTGTCGAACAATAATAACACTAATCTTAGGAACTATAAGCGAACACGTACTCCCATGTGATGTGGCATCTTAGGCTCATGCATATGAGTAGATGGCTCACTTGGAGCTCGTGCATTAATCCAATTTTTGGTACAATTGTCCCAAGGCATATTTTAGAGAAGTCTAGGTGACGTCGCAAGTTGCATTGAGGCAAACTCAAATGGAGACTAGGGCTACTAAGGCCAAGATTTTCTTGAGGAAAACTCGAGGGAGGATTGGGCGTAGCTTAAGGGAGGACTAGACAAGTCCACAAGTCATCTCAAGTTATACTTAATTGGGTAAAGCTTAGGCTACGGGTCAATTGGAGACAAACTCAAGAAAGGACCGGATAGGATTGCAAGTTGCCGCAAGACAAACTCGAGTGAGAACTTGGGCTGTAAAGACGCGATGATCCTAAGGTAGACAAGACGTTGGATCTGGTGTGGCAATAGGTGATAAGAGTCATTTTTCCTTCAATACTATTGATTTTATTTTATTTCTACATATTTTTATTTTTTTCTTGGATTTGAATGAATGAGAAAATTTAGTGCAAAATGAGAACATTTTGGTACAAATAAGAGACTACAGATAAAGATCAATGAGAGACAGCGAGATCTGAAGAGAGCTGATGAGATTTGAGAGATGAGCCTTATCCCTTGGGCAGCAAAGAGATTTATCTTGCCCAAAGGCGAGAAGACTTACCTCTCGGTAGGCGAGGAAACTTGTGACCAGAAGGCGCGACTAGAAGGCATGAAGATTTGGCGATAAGGCTCTAGGTGGTTAGATTGGACAACTAGTCTAAACGACCAACCTAAATGACATCGTGGACAACAACTAGAAAATGCGAGATGAGTCTTTCATCCCGGTTGAGAGCCTTTCCACTCAATAGGCGAGGAGAGGGCTGTGTGGTCTTTGTGACCTCCATGCCAGTTATATTCAGCGCACACAACATCTACTCGGTGGGATAATGCATCCCGACCAGGATCAATCTGCTGCTAACCACCAAATCCAAGTTCCGCAATCAATCTATTGGCAACCAAATCCTTTCGAGTTCCACAATTCAAGCCGCATATTACTGAATCTTCCATTTTAGATAATCTCGTTATTCTTTGGATAATTTCTTTTATGTTAACATTTATCTTTAGAAACTATTTTCCAAATCTTTAAGCTAAATTATAACTGCAGTTATCTTGTTTCCAGATTTGAATTTCGACATCTATTTAATCTCGACTTGTGAGATGAATATGAGGGAGTTCTGAATCGGAGTCGAGAATTTTTATGTTTTAGAATCTGAGTTTGATTTTAGAGTTCCAGAATTTATTCTTCAAGTATTCTTTCGAGAAGGTGGAACTCGAGGGCAGAGGTGAGAGACGCATGCTTCATCAACCGATTTCAACGAAGAACATCAGTTTTATTCTTTTTCTTTTCAATTCCATTATGAACTAATTCTATTTTCTAAAGTTTTGATGTAGGCTAGCATTGAGACCACAGATTATATTCCAAGTTATTTTATTTTCAATATTTCCATGATTGAGTGTTTATTCCTTATTCTTAATGCTTACAATTTTCTAACTAACTATTGTTCGATCTTTTGGATTGTAATGAGACCGAGAGGTAATTTGTGATTAAAACTCTAGGATTAAACACCATTAGTTGAGCGAAAGCAGAGACGATTTACCAAGACTAGTGTGATTTTCAAGAAAAATCTAAAAAACTTAATGAGTTTCCAATTAATTAAATTCACATAAAGATATGAAATTATTAGTTGGAGATATTTTTGGTATTGTTCGAGAGAAAATATTGAATAGTTAAGGGATTCTTATCATCAACTTGGGATAATTGGGATTCTATAATAAGGAATAATAAATTGTGTGGGATTTGCTAGATGAAGACAGATGTTGTAGATCTATTCTTATTATTTTTAAAATCTTAATTCTAATGTTCTTTTCTTCAATTTCATTTAGATAAACCATTCTTCAAATTTTAGTTCTCCAAATAGTAATTAATTTAGTCAATTTCAATACTCAATAGCATAATTATTCCCTATGGGTTCGATAATCGTTTTCTTTAAAATACTTTACTATTTGTTACGATTTTTTGCACTTGCAGATATATTTTTATGCGAATAGTAAGTAATCTTGAGGCATAAACTTGAGGGAGGATAGAGCGATGCTACAAGATGTACCTTGGCAAACTAGAGGGACTAAGGCTATTGAGGCAATGATCGTCTCAAGGAAAAAAAGGAGGACTGAACAGGGCTGCAAGTTGAATCGAGGCAAACTCGAGGGGGCTAAGGCAGCTAAAGCTACAATCATCAAAGGCAAACTCGACAAAGGATCATGTGAGGCAGCACGTCACACGTGATCAATTTGAGGGAGAATCAAGGAATCTGACAAGGGCATGGGTCATTCTAAGAAAAACTCAAGGGAGGACTAGGCAAGGTCGCAAGTCACCCCAAGGTAAACTTGGTACTAGGGTTGTTGAGGCCGCGATGATCTCGAGGCAAACAAGAGTTTTGATTGAGCTAGGCTGTTGGTGGAACTGATGAAGACTCTTCAGGAAGGATCGGGTGAGGTTGCGGGTTGAGAGGGATCTGGAGGTAGCGACCAACCCAAAGCAAACTAGCGGCAGACATGATAAGGTTGTAAGTCATTCCTAGGAAAACTCTAGGTGGATCAGGAGGAACCACGAGTCCTATTGAGGCAAACTCAAGGGTGGACCGAGTCGCCATGAGACAAACCCAAGACTGGGGCTCTAAGGCAACGATCATACAAAGGGAAACACGAGGGACAATCAAGCAAGGTCACGGGTCATCCCGAGGAAAACTCAAGGGAGGACTCGGTAGGTTACAAGTTGCTTCAAGGTAAACTTGAGAGGGATATCGCATTGTTGAGGCTGCGATCAACCCAAGGCAGACTTAAGGGATGATCTGGCACGAGCGCGAGTTGTCCTGACACAAACTTGAGTGGGGACTAGACTGTAAAGGCTGCGATCAACCTAAGGCAGACTTGAGGGAATATTGAGCAAGGTAGCAGGTTGTCTTGAGGCAAACTCAAGAAAAGACTAAAGAGGGCTGCAATTTGACATATGGTAAACTTGAGGAGGGTCTTCGGTTGCAAAGGTAGCAATCAACCACCCAAGGCAAACTTGAAGGAGGATAGGACACCTGGTGAAAACTCGAGGGGAGACTATGGTCATTAAGTCCACGATCCTCTTGAGCCAAACTAGAAGGATGATTGGTGAGGCCACTAGTTATACTGAGGCAAACTCTAGGGTTGATTAGGCAAGATGGCCAAGGCAAAATTCATAGGGGCTAAGGCTGCTAAGGTCAAGATCATCCAGAAGTAGACTCGAGGGAGCATCAAGCGAGGCCATGATTCGTCCCGAGGCAAACTCAAGGGAGGACAGGTAGGGTCACAAGTTGCTTTGAGGTAAACTTGGGGGGAGATCTTAGGTTGTAGGTAGCAATCTTCCCAATGTAGACTTGAGGGAGGACTGGATGAGGCCATAACTCGCCTAAGAGCAAACTCGAGGGGAAAGTTGAGTTATTGAGGCCACAATTATCCTAAAACAATCTTATGGTAGATTGGGCGAGGCAACGGGCCGTCCTAAGGCAAACTCTATGGAAGAGGATCAGTCAAGGCCGCAAGTCACCTTGAATCATACTTGAGGGTGGTAGGCCATGGATCATCTAGTGGCAAACTCGATAGGGGAGCTATTGAAGGCCCAATCATCCTAAGGTAGACACAAGGGAGGATTGCACAAGGCCACTTGTCATCTCAAGAAAAACTCTAGAGAGGACCAGGTAGGGCTACAAGTTGACCTGAGGCAGACTCTACCGAAGATCGAGGGAGGATCAGGCAAGATTACAGTTGTTGATGTTGTGATCCTCCTTAGACAGATTCAAGGGTAGATCGGGTGAAGCCCTGTCCCAAGGCAAACTCGAGGGGACTCTAGGGATGCTGAGGCTACAATCATCCCAAGGTAGAGTCAAATGAGGATTCTGCTAGGCAGTAGGTCATCCTGAGGCAAACTCAAGGCTTAGGCGAGGTTGATGTCTTCTTGAGGTAAACTCGAGTAAGGACTAGGGAAGCCCTATCACAAGGTAAACTTGGGGGGGGCACTAAGGCTACTGAGGGCACAGGTTGTATTGAGGTAACTAGAAGCCTCACTCCTCACCATATGAGGCTTCAAGTTTGGATTAGGACGATTGCTACTTTGCAAGCCAAGATCCCCCTCAAGTTTACCTCAAGAGGACTTGTAGTCAAGTTTAGACCTCACTCAAGTTTCCCTCGGGATGACCATGACCTTACTCGATCCTCCTTCAAGTTTGCCTCAGGATGATCATAGCCTTGGCAACCCTAGTCCCACCTCCCTCAAGGCAACTTGCAACCTTGCTAAGTCCCATTTAGATTATGCCTCGGGCCAACTTACGACCTAGACTAACCCTTTCCAAGTCTATTTATGGAGGATTGTAGTCTTTGTGACCTTAGTTCCCCCTCGATTTTGTTTCACGACGACTTGTGGACTCTCCTGATTCCCCCATTGCCCTCAAGTTTCTCCTTAAAACAATTGTGGTCTCTGTAGCCTTAGTTCGCCCATAATGTTTGTGATTCTCCCTCAAGTTTCCCTCAAGTCGATGGAGGATCGAACATGGTTGCAAGTCAACCAGGGGTAAACTTGAGGGGATCTTAGTTAGGTTCTGGAGGTACTAATTGTCCCAAGGGGTCACCCGAAACAAACTTGTTGTGGGGCTAGAGCTACTAAGGCCGCGCTCATCCTGGGGAAATCTTGAAAGAGGGTTAGGCGAGGTTACAGGTCTCCCCAAGGTAAACTCAAGGGGACTAGGGCTACTAGGCCATGATCATTCTTAGGCAAACTCGAGCATGGATCAGGCGAGGTTGTGGGTCTTCCTCAGGCAAATGCGAGGGAGGACTAGGCAAGCCAGCTTATCACCTCAACACAAACTCAAAGGGGCATTGGGGTTGCTAAAGCCGTGATCATCTTAAGGCAAAATCATTATGTCCTCCCTCAAGTCTGCTTGGGTTGATAGCTACCTCAACAACCCAAGACCCCCTCAAGTTTGCCTCGAGTTGACTTACAAACCTACCTGGTTCTTCCTTGAGCTTGCCTTGGGCAACCCGTGACCTTGCCAAACCCTCCCTCAAGTCTGCCTCATGAAGTTTATAGCCTATTACACCCCTTGCATTTCCATTGGGACAACCTGTGTGCTCGCTCGATCCTCCCTCACACCTACCTTGTGCCTATTGCAACATCAACAACACAAAGTCCCCCTCAAGTTTACCTTGGAGTGACTTGTGGCCCTACCCAATCCTCCATCAAATTTACCTTGGGATAACCGATAGCCTTGCCTGATCCTCCCTTGAGTTTGGCTCCAGATGATCATGCCTTAGCAGCTTAGTCCCCTCTCAAGCTTGCCTTACCCCAATCCACCGTTGGGCTTACCTTGGTATGACATGCGGCCTATTTTGATCCTCCCTCAAGTTTGCCTCACGGGGATCATGGACTAAGCAACCCTAGTCCTACCTTGAGTTTCCTCTAGGTAGCTTATGGCCTCGTCCAAGCCTCCCTCAAGCATGCCTAAGGACGATCGTGACATCAATAGCCTTAGTCCTCCCTCGAGCTGGCCTCAGGACGACCTCATCCAATCTCTTGTCTGCCTCGAGATTATCACGGCCTCAGAAACCCTAGTACCCCCTCTAGTTTAACTCAGGGCTAGGCTACCTATAGCCTTTCCCGGTTCTTCCTTCACATTGCCTTAGGATGACCAACGACCTTGCATGATCCTCCGTTGAGTCTACCTCGGAATGATTGTAACTTCAACAACCCTAGTCCCCTCTCGAATTTGCCTCTGAATGGCTTTCAGCCTCGCTCGAACCTCCCTTGATTTTACCTCAAGACGATCATTGCCTCAGCTGCCTTAGCCCTCTAGTTTTCATAGGAACGATACATGGCCTTATATGATCCTACCTTGACTTTGCCTCAAGATAATTGCTACCTCAACAGCCCTACTCCTCCCTCAAGTTGCCTTGGGCCAACTTGCAACTATACCTAATCCACCCTCGAGTTTGCCTCTGGATGAGCCAAGGCCTCTCCTAATCCTCCCTCGAGTCTACCTCAAGACTACTCATGGTTTCGCTCAACCCAACCTCTTGTCTGCCTCAGGATGATAGTAGCGTTGAAGTAAGAACCTCATAATGAATCTGTATAGATGTTGAAATGCGTACCTAGAAAATTTTTTATAGGGTTTGGGGTCCGTTTCATGAAGAAACCATCCCCTCTAAGCAGGATGCGGAAGATTATGGTGTCCTTCCAAGGTTGGTGTCTCTACTGGTCTTTTACCTCAATGAGAAGCTCTTCTCATCAACCCTAGAAAGTGAAATTTTTACTCAGCAAATAGAAAGTGAAATACTTCAATTACGTGACCAATAAAACTAACCTATGAAGTTGGTTCTCATGTCAAGTGCCATTTTTTTTAAAAAATCTCCAAATATGCTTATATCTGAAAGTGCATCATCTTGCTTAACCTTCAGCACCTAGTTTTGGTAACTCTAATAATTCCAAAGACAAAACAAAAGTTGCATCATTTATGTATATGCACTATGGATAATCACAAACATGAATCTCAACTTTTAGCAAGGCATTGTTGTCTTAGGAGGAGGTGTTCAAGAAGCTGAACGTCCTTTAGTGCAAAAGCTAGACTCGACTTTTCCCTTCTCTTCGATTAACTATCTATTCAGAAAATACAACAAAGATAAAACAGTTGCAATTTACCATGCATGATACTTGTTTTGTTGAGGTAGGCCTAATTAGATTAAAACCTGCTATAATTAGGCCTATGATTCTGGAGTCTTCTTTGGCTTCCAAGTTTAATTCTCATGCCACTAAGGTTATTTAAAAGCTTCTTAGCCTAATATTAAAGAAGGAATATTTAAAAATGCTAGAAACAAATAAACAAAATGAAACTACAAGATAGCAAATTCAATGAAAGTGAAAAGCAATTTGATGTTAGTCCACTTTTAGGTCACAGAAGAGTAATTACCTCACTTCTAGCTAGACATGAAATATATAGTATCTAAAGAGAGCAATTAGGTTGTTTTGAACGATTTGAATTCAGCCTGGTTAACCATTTCCAACTTGGTATATGGAGATCTTCTTAGCCAAATTCTAACATGCTTATTTTCCACTTATTAGCCCTTAAAAAATTATAAACTCACATCACCTCTCATTGAAGATGCCTACCCTACATTTGAAATCATATGCATCCCTATATTCAGTTCAAGCAATTTGATATGCAAACAAGCTTTTACGTTCTTTTTCCCCAAGAAGTTCATCCATACTTTATTTCATAGGTATGAATTGCAAAATGTTCTCGAGTATTACTTTTCAGATTATAAAATTTCCACCATCTTCAAGAAAGCAGAATCAAACATAAATATTTGAAGTCAAAGACGAGCAGGATATCAAAAAGTTTTGATTACATAAACAAATACATCACTTAAGAATGAATTTCTCATGAGCAAGACTACCATCTCATCCTTGTCGTCTCCAAAAGGGTTGGTTTTGGAATTTGGGGTTAACAACACAAGTTCCGAAGCAATTCCTCTTGGAGGCTTAAAAGTTGCTTGGCATTTGATTCATTATCCTAATCAAAGGGGCTATAACTAGAAGAAGATGGAAAGATGGAAACCTAGAATTCACCATTTTCTACTTAGAAACCTTATTGGCAAGCTATTTCAAAAATCCAAACATTGTGACTGATAAGTCAACATCGTCTATTGCTCCTCATGTTAAGTCACAAGTCTCTCATTGATTCTTGGCTACAAATATATGGAACCAATACCTTGTTTACTATGTAATATTCACCATTCTAGTATGTGTATATTTAGTCAATTTCTAGCCCATTAGTTTCCTTTTCCATTTTCAGTAATTTACTTGTATAAATCCTTGTACCATTCAAAATCAATCAATAACAATTACATTCATTCATACCATCTCTTTATGGTATTAGAGCCCTAGGCTCTTTCTTCATCTTGTTTCATTCTTCGGCCATGATTGAACCAAGCGAAGTCACGGTTATGTCTAGCAGTGCAAATTTTTCTACATCACCTTCCCCTTCTCAGGTTGTCTTGATCAACACAACCACACTTATTCCTAAGAAATTGTCCAATGGAGGAAACTATTCAATGTGGAGCTCATAGATGACAAACCTTCTGCTTGGGAAAGATCTCATGGGATTCATAGAAGGAACTCATCCATGCCCACCAGTTGACGATCCAGAGTACAAAGCTTGGATTCATCAAGATCAACTATTGCTCCTTGCTAGACCAGTTGGACTAATTGTGTCTCGAAGTAAAAACGCTGAGGAGGCCTGGCGTAAACTCAAAACTACCTATGCCAACAAATCCAATACTCAGATGGTTGGTCTCATAGACTCTCACCAAGGTCAATCAAGAAGGAAAAAGCATTTCTAAGTTTATGCAATTCGATAAAACTATTATTGATGACCTTGTTATGATTGGGCATGATTTGAGTGATGGAGAAATCGTGGTTCATACGTTCAATGGTCTCACCAATGACTACAAAGAGCTTAAAGCTGCCTTATGTGCAAGTAAGTCACCCATCTCCTTTGAAGAATTGGTCGAAAATCTTCTAGACTATAAAACTAGTTTCAAGCACTCAAACTTGACAAAAGAAGACTCCTCCATCATTGCTCAATATTCACATAAGCAACATAACAATAAGGGCAAAAACGACAAATCCAATATCTTTGAAAAACAATCAAACTATGGAGGAAAAGGAAACAACAATGGCTACCACGGGAACAATAGTAATCAATTCTGACAGAATTCTTATGGAAACCAAAATTATTCCAACAGCACATACACTCAAGGATTTTTGTCCAACTAGTCAAATCAAAATTGGCGGCCCGCCTTCAATGGGAATCAACCTTAAGTTGTTTGTCAATCATGTGATAAGCCCGGTCATGTTGCCAAAGTATGCCGATCACGTCCCTTACCTTCTGCTTGGTCGCAAGCCAACTTCACAACTCATGAGACTCCGAGTAATCAGTCGGGTTGGATAGTTGATTATGGGGACTTTCATCACATCACCCCGAACTTGCTGAACCTCTGTATTCACTCTAAGTATGGTGATAATGAAGATATCATGGTTGGAGATGGTAATGACGTCCCTATTACTCATATAGGATTTACTACTCTCAAATCTTGTGATTCCACTTTCAAATTTAATAATGTTTTGTGTGCACCTAACATCAAGAAGAATCTTCTTTCCGTTTCTCAATTTTGTTCTCACAACAACACATCTATTGAGTTTTCCCCTGATTTCTTTCTTGTGAAGGATCTAACCATGGGAGCATCCTTGGTGCGAGGCAGGAGTAGAGGAAACATGTATGAGTGGCCGACTTCAATGACCAGACCATCTTCTTCACCACAATAGTCGGCCCTTACGACAACCCAGTCAAGTCCTCCCTCTCCAACCATTAGCTTCTAGCACAATCATCTTGGTCAACCTTCCTCCAAGATCCTCCATCAAATTATTGCTTCTCATAAACTACCTCTATCTAAGTCTAATTCCCTTAATTCTTGCAATGCATGTTTATGTAATAAAAGCCACAAGCTTCCATTTGGCATTTCTATGTTAACTTGTTCTAAATCTCTGGAAATTCTTTTTATGGATGTTTGGGGACCTGCTCTTATTTATTTTGATAATTTTTGCTATTACGTTATCTTTATCGATTACTTTACAAAATACATAAGGATTTATTCAATCAAAAATAAATTTGATGTTGCTAGAGTGTTTGAACGGTTTAAATCTCTTGTTGAACATTATTTTTCTACAACGATTTAAATTGTTTATACAAATGGAAGTGGCGAAGCCACTAATCTCGATCATTTTATTTCTCGCATTGGAATTGAACATCTCAAATCTCCTCCTCATACTCCTGAACATGTGGGCATAGCTGAGCGTAAACATCATCATGCTGTTGAAAATGCTCTTACTTTACTTCATCATGCTTCTATTCCGCTCAAATATTAGTCCTTAGCATTTCAAGTTGCAGTTTATCTCATCAACCGAATGCCATCTCCAATCACACATAACAAATCTCCTTTCTTTCATCTCTTTAAGCAGTCACCCAATTATTTATCATTAAAAATATTTGGTTGTCTTTGTTACCCATGGTTAAGACCCTACTCATCTCACAAACTCAAACATGATCTCATCCCTGTGTCTTTGTTGGCTATTCAATTCCACATCATGCCTATCTCTGTCTTGATCCTTCCACAAATAAACTCGTCACCTCTAGAAATGTGGTCTTTGTGGAAAATACCCATTTCCATAACAAAACTTCCCATACTAAGTCGACCTTTATCTTGCCTTCCGCAGACACTTGGTTATCCAAACCAACTCATGAACCTTCCAAAATTTCAACTCCTGTATCTTTCTTTGATATCACTCCTAATTCGTCACCCTTAATTTTGCATACTCCAAAAATCTCCAATCTACCTGCTATCTCTTCTAATGTTCAAGTCTAGAATGTGCCTTTTCCTATTCAAAGCTATCATTCTAATTCATGTGGTGAGTCTTCTTCTTGCAGGCCTGACTCTCTAAACCAAGATACCTCACCCTCAGGCTCCTCCTCCAAGCCTCCATATCGAGATGCGTCTAATCCTTCACAAGTAAGTGTCACATCTCCTATCTCTTCTCTGTCTTCTCCCATTATAGTCGAACCTCACCCTTAAAACACCAGGCTACGTAATAACATTACAAAGCCAAAACACCTACTTGATTTTCACACCACCACCATCTCTCCAAACACAGAACCCTTAACCTTCAAATATGCCCAGCAACATCACGCATGGCATCAAGCCATGAGTGATGAATACAATGCCTTACTTTCCAATCAAACTTGGTCTCTCGTTCCATGAACCCCCACACAAAATGTCAGTAGGTGCAAGTGGGTCTATAGGATTAAGAGGAATCCTTATGAGTCAATAGCTCGTTATAAAGCTCGCTTAGTGGCTAAAGGTTTTCATCAACGACCTGTGGTTGACTTCTCTGAAACCTACAGCCTTGTTGTCAAGCCTGCAACTATTTAGTTATTACTTGCTCTTGCTGTGACTAACAGTTGGCCTCTTCGCCAACTTGATGTGAATAATGCATTCTTGCAGGGCTCTTTATCTGATGATGTATTCATGAACCAGGCCCCTAGTTTCGCCCACCCCGGCCTTCCCAATTTTGTCTGTCAATTACAAAAGGCTATATATGGGCTTCGGCAAGCTCCCTGTGCTTGGTACCATGAACTTCGTAACTTTCTTATCTCTGAAGGCTTCACCAACTTTTATTCGGATACCTCCTTGTTTATGCTCCACTCTCCCACTTCGGTTTTTTATCTATTGGTTTATGTTGATGACATCATCATTACTGGATCCTCCGCTACTCATATGATTGCCTTTATCACTAGTCTTACTAGAAAATTCTCTCTAAAGGATTGGTAATCTCTCGTATTTTCTTGGGATTGAAGCTCACATTACATCTAATGGTTTGTTTTTATCTCAGAGGAAATATATAAGAGACCTCTAATGGTTTGTTTTTTATCTTGGTAATCTCTCGCGTTACCATGGCTAATGCCAATTCTGTTTCTACACCTCTTGCTACTATTGAAGTTCTCAAATTCTTTGATAGTTCTCCACCAACTGATGCTACCTTGTATCGCCAAACTCTTGGTTCCCTACAACATCTCTCCTTGACTCATCTTGATGTTTCCTTTGCCATCAACAAGTTGTCTCAATTCATGCATTGTCCTTTCACACTTCATTGGTTTGTAGTTAAATGATTGCTTCATTTTCACGTTGGGACTCTTGATTATGGCATAATGCTTCTATCCTCAGACCCTTCATGCATTTGTGGATGCCGATTGGGTAGGTGATCCTAATGATCGGACTTCAACCTTTGTCTATGTTGTTTTCCTTGGCGTAAATCCCATCTCTTGGGGTTCTAAAAAGAAAAATATTGTCGCTCTCTCTTCCACCGAGGCAAAATACTGGCCAATTGCTTATACTACAGCTGAATCAATTGGGTAATGAATCTTCTTCAAGAGTTGCGTGTGCCTATCTCCCCTGCTCCAGTCATCTATTGTGACAACTTGAGTGTTACGTAGGTTTGTGCCAACCCAGTCTTTCATTCTCGTATGAAGCACATCGCTATCGACTTCCATTTGTTCTAGATCAAGTTGCTACAGGTCGCCTACGTGTTTCTCATGTTCATACTTCTGACCAACTTGCTGATTCTCTTACAAAGTCGCTTCCTCATATTCACTTTCTTACCTATCGGACCAAGATTGGTGTCCTAAATGGCCAGTCAATCTTGCGAGGTCATGATAAGTCAACACCGTCCATTGCTCCTCATGTTAAGCCACAATTCTCTTATTGATTCTTGGCTACAAATATATGGAAACAATCCCTTGTTTACTTTGTAATTACTCTGTAATATTGACCATTCTAGTATGTGTATATTTAGTCAATCTCTAGGATTCGTTTCCCCATTAGTTTCCTTTTCCATTTTCGGTAATTTACTTGTATAAAACCTTGTACCCTTCAGAATCAATCAATAACAATTTCATTCATTCTCATTCATACCGTCTCTTTTAGTGATAACAAAAGAAGATTCCTATACTAAGATAAATATTGCTTCGTTCAAGGTCTCTAAATCAAAAGAACTTTCCTTTCATTCAAGGGTTGTACCTAGAAACATGGAATTTCATTCTAAGGGTTGTGTCAATCTGAAAGTGCCACAAATTTTTACTGAAATTATATTTTTTCCCTTAGGTAAATGCTCTGAACATTTAATTAATAAGAGAGAAACTTGCATGTACAGGATGTCAACATGGAACTTGATATATTTTCACTCAAATCATGCCAACGTGAATAAAAATGAACATATATATATAGAATTTGATCTTTTTGGAGATGATGTGAATCAAGAACTATTTGTTGCACTAAATAACTTTTGTGAAAGCTAATGACAAGCAAAGATTGTAAGCGCGCGCGCGCGAGAGAGAGAGAGAGGAGAATTAGAAATGCACTGCATTGCATTGATGTGCAAAAGCAAAAGATGTACCATTTAAAACAGTTAACTTTTGCGAAAGCCAATGATAGAGAAGCAAGATTCTAAGCGCACACACAAAGAGAGAGAGAGAGAGAGAGAGAGAGAGAGAGAGAGTGAGTAAGTGAGCAAGCGACGGAGAGATGAAAGGAGACTTAGATATGTATCATTCAAAAGGAAGAACAGATATGTATTTTAAAGAAAGCAAACAAAGAGCGGAGGAGTACCATAATCGATTGTGAAAAAGAAATAAATCAGGAAAAAATCTTTGGTCTCCGAGTCTCGCAAAGAAAAGAACCAATCTATATGCGCTTTGTAAAAACACTAATAGGACAGACCTAAGCATACAAATCGTCAATGTGAGAGAAAAGAGAGCTCAAATGGAACTCTCTCTCTCTCTGTGTTTGTGTTTTTGTGTAGGTGAAGAAGATGAATCACAGATTGGAGGTGCCGAGTAAAAGCAGAGTACTCAAATAGCCCTCTGAAAAGTTTGGAGTTTTCTTCTACAAAATTTTGGACAGTTGGAATTTTGTTTTTGAAATTTTGCATCCATTCTCTCTTTTATCGCGAATTTTTTTTTTCTCCAAATAATATGACACCATGCAGGGGTGTAAATAAAAACCGAAAACTGGTTGAATTGG
Source organism: Pterocarya stenoptera (assembly GCA_003123785.1). NCBI lineage: Eukaryota > Viridiplantae > Streptophyta > Magnoliopsida > Fagales > Juglandaceae > Pterocarya > Pterocarya stenoptera. Next base: position 173,928 of record QEOT01001206.1, read on the forward strand.
ACCACGCCGGTTCAGGCTGATTTGGTGTAGTACCAGTTTTCATATTTTCAAAACTAGTTTAAGCCGAATCGGACCGGTATATGTATTTATAATTTTTTATATTATATATATTATATGCTAAATTGTTAATTAATATAATATAGAATTCTAATCTTATTATTCAAGTATATTATTCTTATAACATAAAATTAATATAACATGTCATATAAAATAAAATTAATCTTATAATTTTTAATATAACATTTGATATATCATATACATTTTAATCTTATAATATAAAATTAATATAACATAAAATTTTAATCTTAAACATAAATATTAATATTAAGTTATTAATATAAACTTATTATATATATAATGTATTTATACTATAATATAAATAGACTAATAGTTTAGTATATATAAACATCATATTATTACTAACATTAATAATCCATAAAACCAGACCGAACTGGATTGAAACCTGATGAGTGTACGAAAGTACACTCTAAATATTCTATTATTGGACTATAATGCTAAAATGTGAATAGAAATTATAGGAATTAATGTGTATTATTGAATTGAGTTTC
>QEOT01001207.1:6355-79551 GCA_003123785.1 Pterocarya stenoptera
CATGATTGTGGAATTTCACTTATTATCCGTTTATGTGAAGATTTTTGCAACTAAATTTTTGTTTCTTTATTTAATTGTCTCTAAACCTGTTTTCTTTTTTCTTTTCATTTTTTTGGTGCATGTCATGAATTTGTTTTTGCATCATGGGGAGAAAAAACCTCTTTAGGAATTCTCGCTTGGCTGCCAAGTCTTTGAAAGAACCTCGGTTTATGTATGTGTCTAGACGTGCATAGGTGTGGACTGTAAAGTGCGACTGAACTAGCCTTTATATCTTTCACCAACCGTGAAGGATCTTTTGAATGATAACCAGAGTTGCCAGTCGATACTAAATCCTAAGGTGGTATGCTAAACTAGAAATATTGAAAGGTGCCTTCAAATTCCAGAATCCAAAATAATGTTATGCCTATATAATATATTTGACAAAAAAACATGAATATGAAGGTCTAGTTTAGCTAGAAATTGATTGTTTTCCATCTCTATTTCCTTTGTAATGTTCTGGTGAATGCAGTAAAGCTGTGACTTTGAGGGGTAGAGTCTCCAGTTTAGCTGATGAGCTCTACCTCGAATGACTCTTTCTTCCCCTATTGGGTGTGTGTGCCAACTTACTGACCGAAAAAGAAGAGAAAATAATAGTTTGACTTGTTTTATCAATTCTTTCTTGATTTGCTTCATTATTCTTAACTTATTTGCATATGGTTCTTTAATGTAGATTTTTCATTTTTTTATTGGTCTACTGAAATGTTGCTTGGAATCAGCAAGGTGAAACCAGGCACTTCAATGCTGTAATGATTACTCAGTGTAGTAAGAACAGCCCTAGTCTGTCTTCGTATTATCTAAGCAATTTTCGCTGGTCCTTCCCCAACCTAGCAGCCACATTTCAGGACATGATGTTGGTTAATTGTTCTAAATGATGTGCAGTTTATTCGAATGTTTGATCTAATTTTTTTCAGATCGCCTCTGTAAGTTGTCACTTCACGTCTCTCAAGTTGCTAAATCTCTTTTATAAGGCCCTGAGGTTTGATGTTAGTGAGTTACCTTGAGGAGAGGATTTGAACTCAGGGTTCTGGGCCTTTGCCAATGAGGGTTTACCACTTAGGCTAGCTGCCATCACCTGTCACTATGGGATTGCATGGTTATTTATTTTCATCTTATTTTCGACTTAAGACTGGAGAACTGCTTGTTTATACATGTTAGGTGATTGGCAATCTATCAAAATCATGCCATTATTTTACTTATTGTTGTTTAGTAAAGTTCAGGCTTGTGTAAAGTCAGTTAAAGTGCTGTTGTGAATTTTGTGCAGGATGGAGGACCTGATACCAGTCTTACTGCAGTATGTCAGAAGCCGACAACAACCTGGGGGATATGTATTGTGGGTTGCTCACAATGCTCGCTGTTTTGATGTACCCTTTTTGTTTAAAGAATTTAGTCGCTGTTCCACAGAGGTTCCTTCTGATTGGCTATTTGTGGATTCGCTTCCTTTGACCCGTGAGATGATGAAGTCCAAAGGTCAATCTTTCTCCTCTCTAGACACGTGTTTATGTCCCATGACATGCTGTTGTGGAGGTATTGAAGACTTGATCTTGATTTTGTTTACAGGTTTGAAAGTTTCTAGAGTTTCATTGCAAGCCGTTCGAGAGTTGTATAAAATCCCGTTGGTTGGTTCAGCTCATAGAGCCATGTCAGACGTGAAGATGTTGTCTTTGGTCCTTCAGAGGCTGACTTTTGACCTAAAAATGGATCTCTCTGGTCTCCTTGAAAGATCTTTCAGATATGACCAACCCTAAGAACAAGAATTTGAGCTAGTTTTTAGCATTGCTGTTGGTTCTTTACTAACTATTTAGTTTACCAATAACTGATTGGCCCGATATTACTGGGTTTGGCATGCAAGGGACTTCCACTTGACGGGGCGGGAGTTTGAAATTCTTTGGCATGCATCAGCGATTAACCCCTGGGTGACTCTAGATCTAGGGGTGGCATGCAAGCAATGGTTGGGGTGTCGGATTTTGTAACTTAAAAAAGAAGGAAACCATTTGTTGTAATTTCAACTCAATTCATTACTATATGTTTTATCATATCATGATTCATGCAGTCAGTCTCACAGACTCATTACAGTGAAAGTTTAAGGTTTCGGATTCAAACTTGTATTGCCTGTTTATTTTTTCCTTGCCCAAGCCTANGTAACTGCGGGGTTACAGGGATCTCTGAGACAGAATTTGCAATAAAGGATTGCTATAAAATTGCAGAATTTCAAGTGGAATTCTGATGTGGAGGGAAGCACAAGTTAAGAATTGTTATACATCAAGACCCCACAAGCTCGTTCGTTCAGTAAGAAAGTTGATGTATCCAATTGGTTGTATTCCACTTCATTGCATGAGGATAAAAATTCAATACTGTTAATAAAACCACTCCCCAGGTAATCAGAATTAACAAACAATGGATCCATTTGCAAACACCCTTGCAAAAGGAATAGATTTTTTTAGTAACAGCTCTATACATTTCCAGATAGCCCCCCCCTCCCCACCCAAACTCCACTTTTCCCCTCCCCAAAGAATCAGGAAATTGAAACGAAAAAATAAGTAGGTATTCTCTAAACAAGTATACTGGGGCAATTCAAAAGCCGCACAATCTTCTGCTACGCATGGCCATCACCATGTCTGAGTATAACGAGTCTCAGGGAAGAGTCGAATTAGTAAGCAAACTCTGGAGATACCGATGCCCAAAGATCACAAGAATATTTCCTTTAGGATTAGCAGAACCAACATGATGAAGCACATGATACTGAGTACTGTACCGCACCTCACCATCCCCCCATGTTTCTGCGTTCTCTCTGCCTGCAAGCCCAATGCCTCCAAAATGAATTGATATACAAAACAAGCGGCTCCGAACAAATGCCATAAAAAGGGAAAAACAAGGAAGGAAGAGAGGACCTTCTGCAGCTGCTTTAACCCCTCCTCCACAGTGGTTGCGACATTTTGAATGTTGTAGTCTATTCTGTCAACAATGGTGCCCTGTTTGAAGAGAGAAGCAAGATTAAAGACTCCAGATATGCGAGATAGTTGTGGACTTATACCAGAGAAAAGGCATCTCCCAACCCGGTCTATCACAAGTACTGACAAATCCTTCATAATCTGAGCAAGCTCATTGACAGATTCCATAACCTATACAAAAATAAAGAAAAACGAAAGAACAAAAAGAATTCAAATTAAATAAGAAAACTAGAATCAGGTCAATGTCAAGTTATACTGATAATAGTGCAGAAAAAGATTTCACTTGCTTGTTGGATCTCTCTTTCTGCTATGAACGCCTCACTTTTTTTGAGCTTGGCCATCCGATGCTCATAAACACTTGATATTAAGCAACTATATCAGTGTTCATCTGAGATAACAATTCACAGAAACCCAACCGACTACTATCAAATATCTTTTTTTTGTTATGCCAGAACCATCCAGAAACACACTCAAACACAAGATAGAGACAATATTTAAGTGGTTCAGCAATTTGCTTACGTCCATTAGAGCGGAAACAATAAATTTCAATAAGTTTGTACAAAATTACAAATTTCAACAAAACCTCTTTATCTTTACAAATGGCCTCTTTTCTGTATTTTCCCCATCCTTAATTCGTTATAAATAATCTCCTTTTATAGGAGAAGCCACAATAGACAAAAGTGGGGTTGCGGTAGCTAAACTTGACAATGGAGCGCTTGCAGCAGCTAAGTTTGACATTGGAGGGGCTGCTGTAAAGTTGGATTCACATTTGAGTGGATTTCAACAATCACTCCCTCCACCTATGTGTGCCATATTAGGATGTTACAAACTGTTGCTTCTTTCAAATAATTTCATCCCCTCATCGAAATACTTGTTATATCTACCATGAGATATTTCTACTATCAAACGAGCCTAAGACGTCAATGGACCCGAAGGTGCTCAGCAGTGTGAGATATTAATCAATTCCAAATAGTGTTGGAATTTGATTCCTGTGACAACTTTCATCAACAGCGGATTGTCTTCAGTGCCAATCTGCTGAAGTAGAATGTCCCATTTTTCTAATATCTCACGTATGAAGTGCAAACGGACATTTACATGCTTTGTTCAAGAATGATACACTTGATTCTTGGCCAGATGAATTGCACTCTGACTGTCACAGTAAACGGTAACCTCTTGCTGTTTAAAACCCAAATCTGTTACCATTCTCTGTAACCAAATGACTTCTTTCACGGCTTCTGTCATAGCCATGTATTCAGCCTCTGTTGATGATTGTGCAATTGTAGACTGTAAAATAGATCGCCAACTAACTGGTCCTCCAACCAGAGTGAACACATATCAAGTTGTCGATCGTTGTTTGTCAAGATCACCAGCATAGTCTGAATCAAAATATCTAGTTACTAGACTATATTCACTCTTCTCAAACTTCAAACCAAGATCTACGGTCCCTAGAATATACTGTAGAATCCATTTAGCCGCATGCCAATGTGTCTTTCCAGGATTATGCATATATGGCTAACTAAGTTAACAGCCTAAGAGATATCAGGTCGTGTAATCATCATGGCATACATTAAGCTTCCCACAATACTTGCATACGAGACATTTTTAATATAGTTCCACTCTTCATCACTTTTAGGAGACAGCAATGCACTAAGCTTGAAATATGAGGCCATTGGAGTACATATTGGCTTCGTCTTCGAGTCCATGTTTAAGCGTTGTAGTACTCTATTTAGATACTGCTTTTGAGTAAGGTGAACTGTGCTTTTCACTCTATTTTTGTTAATCTCTATCCCTAATATTTTTCGTGCTTCCCCTAGATCTTTCATTTCAAATTCTTGACTCAGTTGAGCTTTCAATTGATCTATCTCCACCTTGCTTTTACATGCAATCAACATGTCATCCACATATAAAAGCAAATATATGAAAGATACATCTGCAAGTTATTTGAAATATACACAGTGATCGTATTGGCAACGATTGTATTTCAAGTCAATCATGAAGCAATTAAACGTTTGTATCATTGCCGAAGTGACTACTTCAAACCGTAGAGAGATTTCTTCAAATTGCAAAACTCATTTTTCTTTACCAGCTTCTTTAAAACCTTCTGGTTGAGACATCTAAATCTCCTCTTCTAGATCACCATGTAAGAAAGATGTCTTCACGTTAAACTGGCCTAACTCAAGATCATATTGTGTAACCAAAGCTAGCAGTATCCAAATGAATAAATATTTCACAACAGGAGAGAATACCTCACTATAGTCAATTCCCTTTGACTGACAGTAGCCCTTGGCTACCAATCTAGTTTTAAATCGCACTCCACTTTTAGTAGCTTGATAATCTTTCTGATTGGAAACCCACTTACAACCAATTGACTTATTTTCTTTTGGAAGCGGCACAAGCTCCTATGTCTGGTTCTTATAAAGTGACTGCATCTCCTTTCTCATTGCACTTTTCCATTCAGTATGTTCACTAGACTCTATGGCTTCTTTGTAAGTGGTTGGAGTCTGATCTCCTTCAGCTGGAAGTGCATACGTCACATAGTCTGCATAATGTGCTGGTAAACGTGTCTTTCTTCTCAGCTTGTTTGTTACAATTGAATCAGGTTGGCTTAGAGATACTATGACTAGACTATCAACCTTAAGTTGTCTCTGCTCTCCATTAGCGACTCCTGAATCTTTTGGAGTAGTAAACTCCACATTCTGCGAATCACAAGGTGCTTTGCTATCATGGCTGCCTTCATAAGAGTTTTTTTGCTCAAGTGACTTGAGCATCTTAGACTCGTTGAATGTAACATTTCTACTGATTATTACCTTTTTTGACTCTATGCACCAGAGTCTATACTCATTTACAACATTACTAAAGTCTAAGAATTTAACTTTATTGGCTCTAGGATCAAGCTTACTTTCTTGAGCATGATAGTAAGCAGGGCATCCAAAAATGTGTAATGAGTTTTAATCAGTAGCATGGGTAACTTTCCACATTTCAATGGGTGTCTTCCCACGATTGGCAGCTGTGGGTAATCGATTGATGAGGTGGCAGGCATATGTCACAGCTTCAGCCCAAAATTGTTTACTGAATTTAGTATTCAGTAACATACACTGTACTTTTTCCAGTAAAGTACAATTCATCTGTTCTGTTGCGGTGTTCCTCATATAGTGAAGTGTCTAACAATTTTCTCTTTCCAGCATACTTTCATAAAGGGGTCCAGAGTGTACTCACCTCCATTATCTAATTTGAGCCGCTTGATTTTCCTGTCGGTTTAAGTCTCGATTATTTTATTCCAATCAAGGAAGATCTTCAATATTTCATTTTTATGCTTTATCCTATACATCCACACATGACAAGAATAATCATCAACAAATGTTACAAACCAATGCTTATCTCCCAAAGATGCATTTCTGGTAGGTCCCAAACATTGGAGTGCACATAGTCAAGTATCCACTGTGTACGATGGATTGTGATTCTAAACTTGATTCGCGTCTGCTTTCCCAATAAATATTTTTCACAGAAAGACAATTTACCAATCTTGGCACCCTTGAGTAAGCCTTGTTTTACAAGTGTTTGTAAAGATTTTTCTCCAGCGTGTCCCATACGCATATGCCAAAGCCTAGTGGTGTCAGCATCAGTCTCATTCCGCTTCTCACAAACTGTGGAAGCTCTTCCACTGTCAGTACTTCCTTGCAAGAAGTACAAATTTTCTCGCCTTAAGCCCTTCATAGCCACCTGAATTCCTATAACCACTTTAAGAATTTCATTTTCTATGGTGTTTTTGAATCCCTTTGAATCCAGAGTCCCAAGTGAGATAAGATTTTTTCGCAAGTCTAAATTGTACCGAACATCTGTCAATATCTTGACAGTTCCATCATGAAGCTTCAGTTGGATGCTACCTATTCCTTGAGTCTTACAAGCATTCATAAGTACTGCTCCATCAATCTTTGTGAAGTCAGTAAACCAGTTTTGATTGGAGCACATGTGATAGGTACACCTTGAATTCATAATCTATTCATCAGAATGACAAATGAATGATAAACCTGTCAAAGCAAGATGTGCATCTTCATCTCTGTTGGAAACATTGGCTGTGGAGGGTTGGTTCTTCTATTGCCCCTTCAGCTTGGGACAATCCTTTTTCCAATGCCCTTTGTTGCGACAAAAGGTACATTCATCTTTGGCGAGTTTTCTGCCGACTGACGAACCACCCGATTTGGCTCGTGTTCTTGATTGAGAATCCTTCTTCTTTCCTGGATACATTGACTGTAGTTTCTCTCTTGCTGTAAAGGCTTCATTTGATGTACTTAGCTGTACCTTCTAATTGTTTCTGCGGTATTCATTATTTATCAAAATACTAAATACATTGCTGAAACTAATTTTTTCATTCTCATACAAAAGTGTGGTAATCAAATGCTCATACTTATCGGGTAAGGAAATTAACAAAAGTAAAGCCTTATATTCATTTTGGATTTCTACATCCAAGTTTTACAGGTCAGCAAATATCTTATTGTAACTATTGAGATGTTCAGACATAAAAATACTTTCTTGAAATTGGAATATGAAGATATTTTTCTTTAAGTACAAGTGACTCTTAATACTCACTGTCAAGTATTTTTCTTCCAATTTTTGTCAAAGTTCACTTGATTTTATCTCTCTCATGACAAAATACTTCTAATCTTTGGTAAGGCACAAACAGATTGTACCACAAGCTTGTCGATTAAGTTTGTCCTAATCTCTATCCGTCATGTCCTCCGATATTTCTCTTCTAATGCAATATCCAACTTTTGTTCAATCAAAACATCCATGACCTCACATTGCTATATTTCAAAGTTATTAGTTATATTGAACTTCTCAACTTCGAATTTGGCATTTGAGACCATGGACTTACGTCCATAGTTGAAAGCATTTCCAGAGCTCCTATTACTTACAATTTCTCCTTCAAATTTCATCTGGAATATTACTACTTCTGAAAAATGAATTTTAAAATTTTGACTGTATGAATGAGTCCGGAATGATCCAAATAGTTGGAAAGCACTATTGGATCATCGAAATTGGACTCCAGATGGCTTTGATCAAGCACAAAACAAATCTAAAATTTTGAACGGTCCAGATCAAACAAGAACAACAGGAAGGGGGTGTGTGTGATAAACAAGCAGAGTAGGGCGACTGATGGGTACGTGACATCTGGTCTGCGTGGTCGGCGTGTGGGGGCATGGTGTTCACGCACTGAACAATGCTAAGTGCGCATGGTGGCCTGTGATGCATGCATTGGTCGAAAGCTAGGGTGGGTGGGGGCGCCGTCTATCATGCGTCTTCTTCCTTTGGAGCACATGGGGGCGCGTGTTCAACCTCTGGACGTCCGTTGGTGTGTGGATAGTACTTTCTAATCTTTTTGGGGTGCGTGTGGACTCCTTCGACGTTGATTTTTGATGCTGTTTTCAGCAACGTGTTTGTCTTGTTGAGACGAACCTCCTGGTGTCATCAAAAGTTGATTTTGATCAACTGGAATTTTTTAGGTAGTGTGAAACTGAAGCTCTAATACCAATTATTGTGCAAGAACCACCTAGAAATACAAGATATAGATAATATTTAAGTGGTACAACAATTTACCTACATTCACTGGAGCGGAAATAATAAATTTCAATAAGTTTTTACAAAATTACAAACTTTAACAAAACCTCTCTATCTCTACAAATTGCCTCTTCTCTGTATTTCCCCCACACTTAATTCGTTACAAATCATCTCATTTTATAGGAGAAGCCACAGTGGACAAAGGTGGGGCTGCAGCAGCTCAGCTTGACATTGGAGGGGCTGCAGCAACTATCTCGAACATTTGAGCGGTTGCTGCAAAGTTGGATTCAACACATGGGTGGAGGGGATGATTATTGAAATCTACCCAAGTGTGAATACAACTTTACAGCAGCCCCTCAAATGTCCAAGATAACTGCTGCAGCCCCTCCAATGTCAAACTTAGCTGCTACAGCCCCTCCAATGTCAAGCTGAGCTGCTGCAGCTCCACCTTTGTCTACTGTGGCTTCTCCTATAAAATGAGATGATTTGTAATGAACTAAGTGTGGAGGAAATACAGAGAATAGGCCATTTGTAGAGATAGAGAGGTTTTGTTGAAGTCTGTAATTTTGTACAAACTTATTGAAATTTATTGGTTCTGCTCCAATAGATGTAGGCAAATTGCCGAACCACTTAAATATTGTCTCTATCTTGTGTTTGAGTGTGTTTCTGGCACAACAATTGGATGTAGGCAAATATTGTCTCTATCCGTTGCCGAACTACTTAGAAAATTCAAGTTGATCGAAATCAACTTTTGATCACACCAGGAGGTTCGTCTCGACAAGACGAAAATGTTGCCAAAAATGGCATAAAAAACCGATGCAGAAGGAGTCCATGCGTGCCCCTAGAAGATCGGAAAGTGCAATCCACATGCCAAATGATGTCTAGAGGTTGAAGATGCTTGCGGAGAACATGCCCCCATGTGCTCCAGAGGAAGAATACATGTGATAAACACATGCCTATCTCGCACACCAGTGCTGCCTAGCGCGTGAACGTCACGCACCCACTAGTCGCCTTACTCCGCCGTGTATCACACATGTCCCATCCTGCTATTCCTATTTGATCTGGACCGTTCCAAATTTCAGATCCGTTTTGGGCTTGAGCTAAGCCATTTGGAGTCCAATTTCGACGATCTAATAGTGCTTTCCAATTGTTTGGATCATTTTAGACTCATTCGTACAATTGAAATTTTGAAATTAATTTTTCAGAAGTAGTAATATTCCAAATGAAATCTGAAAGAGAAATTGCAGGTGCTAGGAGCTTTGGAAATGCTAGCAGCTTTGGACATAGGTCTATGGTATCAAATGCCAAATTTGAAATTGCGAAATTCAATGGAACTAATAATTTTGGAATGCGGCAATGTGAGGTCATGGATATTTTGATTTGACAAGAGTTGGATATTTTATTGGAAGAGAAATCGAGCACATGACGGATAAGGATTGAGACAAACTTAATCGACAAGCTTGTGGTATAATCCGTTTGTGCCTTACCAAAGATCAGAAGTATTTTGTCATGAGAGAGACAAAAGCAAGTGAATTTTGACGAAAATTGGAAAAAATACTTGACAAAGAATATTGAGAGTCGCTTGTACTTGAAGAAGAAATTCTTCAGATTCTAATTTCGAGAAGGTATTTCTATGTTTGGACATCTCAACAATTACAATAAGATACTTGCTGACCTGTAAAGCTTGGATGTTGAAATCCAAGATGACGATAAGGCTTTACTTTTGTTAAATTCTTTGCCCGATACGTATGAGCCTTTGATTACCACACTTTTGTATGGGAAGGAAAAGATTAGTTTTAGCAATGTATTTAGTGTTTTGATAAATAATGAGTACCACAGAAAAGATAAGGAGGTACAGTTAAATACATCAAATGAAGCCATTACAACAAGAGGGAGACTGCAGTTAAGGTATCTAGAAAAGAAGAAGGATTCTCAATCAAGAACACGGGCCACATTGCATGGTTCATCAATTGGCAGAAGACTCGTCAAAGATAAATGTGCCTTTTGTCACAACAAATGGTATTGAAAAAAGGGTTGTCCCAAGCTAAAAGGGCAACAAAAGAACCAATTATCCACAACCAATGTCGCCAATAGAGATAAAGATGCAGATCTTGCTCTGACAGTTTATCATTCGTTTGTCATTCTGATGAATGGATTATGGAATCTGGGTGTACCTATCACATATGTCCCAATCGAGACTAGTTTACTGATTTCACAAAAATTGATGGAGTAGTATTTATGGGTAACAATAGTTCCTGTAAGACTCAGGGAATAGGTAGCATCCTGTTGAAACTGCATGATGGAATTGTCAGGACATTGACAGAAGTTCGGTATGTTCCAGACTTAGGGAAGGATCTTATCTTACTTGTGATTCTGGATTCAAAGGAATTCAGAATCACCATAGAAGATGGAATTCTCAAAGTGGTAATGGGAATTCAGGTGGCTATGAAAGGCTTAAGATCATCAAAGTGGTAATGGGAATTCAGCTGGTAATAGGAATTCAAGTGGTAATGGGTAAGTATTGGTTTGTAATATTTCTTGATGATTATTCTCATCGTGTATGGGTGTACACGATGAAGCATAAAGATGAAGTGTTGAAGATCTTCCTTGATTGGAAGAAAATGATCGAGACTCAAACCGGCAGGAAAATCAAGTGGCTCAGATCAGATAATGGAGGTGAGTATACTTTAGACCCTTTCATGGAAGTGTGCCAGAAAGAAGTAATTGTGAGACATTTCACTGTATGAGGGAACACAACAACAAAACAGTGTGGCAGACTGGATGAATCATAATTTGCTAGAGAAAGTACGATATATGTTACTGGATGCTGGATTCAGTAAACAATTTTAGGCTGAAGCTGTAACATATGCCTGCCACCTCATCAACCGATTACCCGCAATTGCCAATGGCTGGAAGACACCCATTGAAATGTGGAAGGTACTCATGCTACTGATTATGACTTGTTACATATTTTTGGATGCCCAGCTTACTATCATGCTAAAGAAAGTAAGCTTCATCTTAGAGCTATGAAAACAAAATTCTTAGGCTTTAGTACTCGTGTAAAATGGTACAAACTGTTGTGCATAGAGTCAAAAAAAGTAATAATCAGTAGAGATGTTACATTCATCGAGTTTGAGATGCTCAAGTCACGTGAGCATAAAAACTCCCATGAAGGCAACCATGATAGCAAAGCACCTTACGATTGAAGGTGGAGTTTACTACAAAAGATTCAAGAGTCGCTAATGGAGAGCAGGGACAACTTTAGGTTGATAGTCCAGTCACAGGATCTCCAAACCAACCTAAATCAATTCCAACAGACATGCCCAGAAGAGTGACATGTTTACCGGCTCGTTATGCAGACTTTGTGACGTATGCACTTCCAGTTGAAAGAGATCAGATCCCAACCATTTACAAAGAAGCCATACAATTTAGTGAACATACTGAATTGAAAAGTGTAATGAGCGAGGAGATGCAGTCTCTTCATAAGAACCAGACATGGGAGCTTGTATCACTTCCAAAAGGAAAGAAGTCAATTGGTTGTAAGTGGATTTTTAATTAGAACTAACAGTGGGGTTCAGAGGCTGAATTGCATTAACATCAACAGAGGCTGAATCTATGGCTATGACAGAAGCCATGAAAGAAGCCATTTGGTTACAGGGACTGGTAACAGATTTGGGCTTTAAACAACAAGAGGCTACCGTTTACTGTGACAGTCAGGGTACAATTTATCTAGCCAAGAATCAAGTGTATCATTCTCGAACAAAGCATATAGATGTCCATTTTCATATCATACGTGAGATATTAGAAGAAGGGGACGTTCTACTTCAGAAGATTGGCACTGAAGACAATCCAGCAGATATGTTGACGAAAGTCGTCACATGGATCAAATTCTAACACTGTTTGGAATTGATCAATATCTCACACTGCTTAGCACCTTTGAATGTATTGGCGCCTTAGGGCACATTTGATAGCGAAAATCTCTTATGACAGATATAACGAGTATTTCGATGAGATGGTGAAATCATTTGAAGGAATCAATAGTTTGTAACATCCTCATATGACACACAGGGTGGAGGGGGTGATCGTTGAAATCCACCCAAGGTTGAATCCAACTTTGCAGCAACCCCTCAATAAGATAGCTATTGCAGCCCCTCCAATGTCAAACTTAGCTGTAGCCCCTCCAATGTCAAGTTTAGCTGCAGTAGCCCCACCTTTGTCTACTGTGGCTTCTCCTATAAAAGGAGATGATTTGTAACGAATTAAGTGTTGGGGAAATACAGAGAAGAGACCATTTGTTAAGATAAAGAGATTTTATTGAAGTTTTTAATTCTGTTCAAACTTATTAAAATTTATTATTTCCGCTCCCATAGACGTAGGCAATTGCCGAACCACTTAAATATTGTCTCTATCTTGTGCTTGAGTGTGTTTCTGGGTGATTCTGGCACAACAATTTAACAAGAGTTTTTTTTTTTTTGAGAGGGGAGGGGGTGAAGGTGTTTCAGCACAACAAAGATAGAGATGATTCCATAGAAAATTGTATGCTGTGCAGAGAAATACATACCATGTTGTCCATATCGTCATCTTCAATTTTAGATCTACTTCCATTTAGATCCATCTCTAAATCATCCCCATCTTAACCCTACACAAAATATATTTTTAAAAGATATGCATTAAAGGCTATACAGTATTCTTGGGGTGTTGAAAAAAAAAAGATATCAGTTACAGATATTATTAAAAGAAATGTAACAGCATGACACAACACTTCCACATTCCAAATTATGAGGCAATGAACTACATCAATCTTAAACTGCAATTTTGGCAAAGTCTTAACATAGTGCCAATTGAATAGTAGAAAAGAAAATTTTGTTTAGAACCTCTTTTTGTTGCCTGCGGCGCTTCAAATAAGTTGACTGTTTCTTGCGAAGCTCCATTGAATGGTTTTGAAAATCAGTGGCAAGAGAGCATTGTGGCAGAAAACTGCAAAAATCAGCATAATTCACCAGAATAGCCAACAATTTGAGAGGATAAAAGCTAACACACACACACACACACACACACACACACACACACACACACACATGTTTACATTGATTTCCAAGCCATACGTGGATGCAGGTATGGACTGGAGTCCATAACAACTGACCACTAGCATTGTAGGAGTTACCTTTCTATCTCTTTCTCTCTCACACGCTCCCTTTCTTGGGGAGCAGAGAATCTGGTATAGGCAGGAGTCCAGAAACAAATGACCACCATTGTTGCACGAACTTTCCCTACCTGGGTGGACTCCAGGTAGAATTCAAAAGATTGCATTCTAGTTATTTCTTACTATGGAATAGGAAGAGAAGGGGAAGAAAAAATAGATGCCGATAACCCTGCAATGATGATTGCCAAAACCACTCAGCCTTGCCATATGGTAAAGAGATGTGGAAGAGTTCAAGGTATTAGCGATCCTTAAGATTAAAACAAAAGAATTGAAAATATTAATGAATGTGTAGCCTTTAAGGCTAACGAACCATAGGACGAGAGAGAGAGAGAGAGAGAGAGAGAGAGAGAGAGAGAGAGAGAGAGAGAGAGAGAGAGAGAGAGAGAGAGAGANCATAAGTAAAGCACTCCTGCAGATCATACTTGCACATTCTTTCTAACATTTGAATCTTCAGAAGGCCTAGCAGCTGAAAGTCTCTGTAGTTTCTTCTCTGATCTCTCTATTAGACCAGTGATCGCTTGTGAAATAGATTCAATCAAATGTTGATCTTCTTTACCATCTTCAAATGAAGGCATTAAAGCCTTTGCATGACCCTTGGCTAACTTAGCCATTTTAGTTCGTGCACGCTGTACATTTGCCACTATTTCTTCAGAAACATCCACCCGAGCTGGAGGTAGACCCATAGTAAGTGCGCCCTTACTGCAACCAAAATAGAATAACTTGCCTAGTAAATTTCACAGCACGACTACATGCCAGAAAAAGGAAGATGTAAAGTAGTAAAAGCTTTGACAAAAATAAAAAGGCCAAAATATGAAGAAAAACTAAATATGAACCAATAGTTTCATTGTAATAACACTATCACATCACTTTAGACAGCCTTTGGATCAATCACAGCATTCCCTTGGTCTAAAACCACCCTCCAGACGGCCAATTTGATTGCTTACTCGAACTATCCTTCGCCTTTCATTTCACATAATGAAGCTTCAATTTTTGTATGAATCAGGTCTATTTTTCCCATCACAATATTGAGAAGCAAGCCTAATCTACTTGTGGCCACTACAAAATCTACCAAAAACCTTCAAGAACCCCACCCAAATAAGGTCCCATCACAAACATAATTAGGACCAAAACCAAAGATGGAGAAACTATATCCACTGCGCTCTCCTTTATAGCTATCTACATAGACCCAATAGCTTGCAACTCTCCGAACACATTCCAACTCATTTCCAAAAGCTTCAAATTGTGTTATTTTCTATTTCCAGAAAATGCAAGTGAAACTAGATAGTACAGAGAAGACTGGTCCAAGACCACCTAGTGCACATTCTATGCGCAGCCTACTCTAACTGGCTTCAAGGCTAGCAATCTTCTTTTCATTTTCAATAAGCAGTTTAGTCGCATTCATCACTTAATACAAAATTCTAACTTATATTACGAAGATGTAAGAGTTTCAAAAGGTACATTTGACATCAAGGCAAAAACTAGAAGTTTGCGATGGGCTGTAAACCAAGAATTATGAACTCCAAAAGATTTTCAAATGATATTCCATAATATATATTTTTTTATAAGTAAAAATATTATATATATCAATAGGAGTAACCAAGTACACTGAATGTATACAGGAAAACACCTTACCCATAATAGAAATCCCCTAATGATCCAAAAAGCTTGTGATAAGCAACCCCAAATACATCAAGCCCAAGTCCAATCCCTTGCTTCCTGTAAAACTAAAACTCTACCCGAAAACCCTACCCAATCCCTTGTTTCCCGTCTTCACAATACCCTCCCTTTAGACTTCCCTTTAGTTGAGCTACCACCCTTAGCCTTTGCCTCCGCTACCTCCACAGACTTGATCGACGGATTTCGACGACCCCATTGTAGGGCCTCCGATGTCGGTCCTCCTACGACTGGGAGTTTTCTTTTGTTTTGTTTTGTTTTTTTTTTTTTTGTTTTGTTTTGTTTTGTTTTGTTTTGTTTTTTTGTTTTTTCCGTTAACACAGTTAAGGGGCACTACGATCTGAGCCTTTGCCTCTGCCACCTCCACAGACTTGATCGACGGACTTGATCTCGTCTCAGCCTCCCGAAGCTTTTTGCATAAATACTTGACAGAATGAAGCCCTTCATCTTGGGAAGCCCCTGCATCTAAAGTCAAATGTTTGATATCATTATGGGTTAGCTGGTGCACTTTTGGGTGGAATAGAAGGCTTTTGAGCTTTTGCCAAAAACATGGAGGTTTTCATTAAAAATTGTGGAGAGGAGCAGAAGGGTTTGGAGAGTTGTAGTGATGGGTTGTAGTTGTATAGAATGGTTGATGGCTACGGTGGAAGTAGTATTACAAGTAGGGAGAAATCTAGATTTCACAAAACACTTGTGCAAAGGAAACAGAACATTCATGGCTCAGCAATGCTCCAACGAGTATGGTAGGTATCTAACTATCACCGAATATGGTGGAGGAGGCCGGCGGAGTGTTGTAGTCATTCCTGAAGAGTATGAAGGTTTAGGTTAAGAGAAGTTTGCTGTGAAATTATGCAAAGTTGCGGATATGCTTTTTGTAGATGGGTCAAGGAAGGAAAACCATAAGAAGAATGAGAGCATCAACTTGGAGGTGAATCATAAAGACCCAAGTACATCCATGGTGGTGAGGCGATCATATGCAGCAGCTTTGAAGATGGGTCATGCTTCAGGGGTGCAGAGTGAGGGGAGGTGAAAGTGGTCTACAGATCACGCCTCAGAACCAGCTTGTCACGATGCACAATTCTTTATATGGAAACCCAACTTGTCGAGTTTAAGGCAGCGATAACTTTCTTGTCTACGAAAATAGACATGCTTTCAGTTGGAGGCAACAAGGTTGTAAGAAACAAGACTAAGATCTGGGTTATTTGAAGTGGGTTCTACGTTGGCTATCGGCTTAGAGACATCAATAATGGAATGTCATTCCCCTCAGGTAACACAGGATAGACCGATAGTCGGTATTACACCTTTGGCCCTCGAAGAAACTACGGCTCCCTTGTCGGAGTTGAAGGAAAATGGTGTATTGCCAAGGTTTGAAGGAGATGTAAGATCCGCTGAAGTTGCACATAAAGTGTCACCAAAGGTGAAGGAACTTGATGTCATACCATGGAGAGAACCAATGGAGTTGCTGAGGAGGTATGGGATTTGAATATGGATTTGTGCCTTGTGTAGATGAATGTTTAGAGTCGGAAGTGTAGCTGGATACTTTGTTTGGAGATAATGTTGCTATCCTGGTCTCTCTTCATTCAATAGTAGATTGGATTCTGCCTAAAGTTAACAAAAGTTAGCAGTTCTTGGGAATTTCACATCGACGATGTGAAGACCAATTTAAAGAACTAATCACCATGATTGTGGCAAGCCACGCGCTTGAAACTAAATTTATTATAAGTTTAGTTTTTTCTTTTTATAACATAGATCGCATTCCTTCAGAAAAATTAGTATCTACTTCGAAAAATGATAGAAATAATTAAAAAAATTTAAATTCTCTGTCGTAGTATCAAATTTTGTTGAAGCTCATCTCAATTACACTAAATAGATGTCTTATCAGTCTCAGCTGACTAAGAACTTCGTTATTATCGTTTCCTAAAAAATGGAAAAATAAAGACTTTGGATTGGACGTTTTATTTCTCTACTATAGATCGATTTTCTCAGCTGCAAAATGGGGGAGAGACAGAGAGAGAAAGAGACCTCAAAATACTAGGGTCCTCAGTGCTGATTCAAATTGAGAAGTGAGGTGTTGACCAACTTAATCACCTCAACTTCCTGTAATTTTGTTGTGCCTCTAGTGTAGTTCACTAACCTGGGAGGCTTGTAGCCATACAAAGCCTTGAAGGGAGTGGTTTTTGTTGATGCATGCACACTAGTATTATAGCACCACTCTGCAAATGATACCCATTGTGACCACTGCTTGGTCTTGTCCTCCACATAACTTCTGATGTAGTTTTCTACCCATTTGTTGATAGCTTATGTTTGACCATTCGTTTGATGGTGCAAGCAGAACTAAATGCCAATTGTACCCCTTGTAGGGTAAATAACTCTTTCTAAAACTTGCTTGTAAATGTTGAATCTCTGTTTGAAACAATTGGTTGGGGTAGGCCGTGGAGTTTAAAGATATGTTTTAGGAATAGCTTAGCGATAAACTTTGCTGTATATGGGTGAGAGATAGGAATAAAGTGGAAATTTTTTGTAAATCTATCTACCACTACCTAAAGGGCATTGAATCCTCCTGAGTTTCGTATGCCTTCCACGAAATCCATGAAAATATCTGACCAGGGTATAAAAGGGATTGGTGGTGTTAAAGGAGACCATTTGGTATAGTATTGTCTACCTTTACTGTTTGACACACTTCACAGTTCCTCACAAACTGTTTAAGAACAGTTTTCTGACATGGCTAGTAAAACTCTCGCCTCCGCCTGTGTATGGTCTTGTCAAAACCAAGGTGTCCTCCTATTTCACTGCTATGAACCAATTCCAAGAGTTTGGCTATGAGGGTGTCATGGGTAGGGATGTAGATTCTATCCTTGTAGAATAGGGACCCATTTCTTACTGAATAGGATGGTGGTAACTTATCCTCTTGGTGCTTTTGGAATAGAGCCTGGGCTTGTGCATCAGTGATATAGAGAGACTTTATCTCTTGCATCCAGTCCCATGTAGGCAGATATATGATAGAAAGAGTCACTTCTTCCTTTGGCCCTTGTCTAGGAAGGGCATCAGCTCCAAGGTTTTCTTTCCATTTTTTATACTCAACAATAAAGTCGTAGCCCATGAGTTTTGCAACCCATTTTTGTTGCATGACCGTGCCCACCATTTGATCCAACAAAAATTTAAGGATTTGGTGATCTGTTTTGATCACAAAGGGCTATCCTAGTAAATAATGATGCCACTTTTGTACTGAAGAAACCAGTGCAATTAACTCATTCTCATAAGTTGAGTGGCCTAAGGCCCTACCCTTGAGAGCTTGACTAAAAAAGGCTAAGGATCTGCCCCCTTGCATCAGAATTGCTCCAATAACCTCACATTCTATAACAAATGGGGATTTGAAATTTGGAAGGGCCAAGACAGGAGGTTTTGTCATGGCAGTTTTTAAATGTTCAAATGCTATTTGGGCCTCCTCATCTCATAGGAAACTGTCCTTTTTAAGTAAGTTTGTCAACTTAGCAGCAATTGCCCCATAACCTCACACAAATTTGCGACAATACCCTGTGAGCCCAAGAAAACCCCTTAGGGCTTTAAGAACTTAGGGACTGGCCAGTTTAGCATGGTTGTAAGTTTGTATGGGTCTGCCCTCACCCTTTGGCCCGAAATCAGGTGGCCTAAATGGAAAATTTTTGTGCAGCCAAAACTGCATTTAGTCAGCTTTGCAAACAATAGGTTCTCCCTTAGGATGTCAAAAGCCACTTTAAGATGCCCCACATGGTCAGCAATGTTCTTGGTGTAAATTAAATATCATCAAAGAAAACTAAAATAAATTTCAGAGTTGAGGTTTAAAAACCTGATTCATGAGACTCTAGAATGTGGAAAGGGCATTGGTTAAGCCAAATTGCATAACCAAAAATTCGTAGTGGCCCTCATGTGTTCTAAATGCTGTCTTAGGGACATCTTTAGGCCGCACCCTAATCTGATGGTAACTCGACTTGAGGTCGAGTTTTGAGAACACTTGAGCTCCATACAACTTATCCATTAGCTCCTCCACAACCGGAAAGGGAATTTGACCTTGATAGTGGCACTGTTCAAGGCCCTATAGCCATCGGCTTTCCTCACCAACAACATAGGTGAGGAGTATGGGCTTTAACTGGGTCGATGACCCTTGATTCTAGCAACTCTTTCACTATTTTTTCAATCTCGTCCTTCCGAAAATATGGGTATTGCTAAGGTCTTACTGAAATAGGCTTTGTGTCTGGTTGGAGAGTTATAATGTAGTCATGTGATCTGGTTGGGGGTAAGCCAGTGGGTGTGGCAAAAATATCAGGGTATAGGTGGAGGAGGGCTTGTATAGGTTCTGGAATGGTTGCGTTGGAGGTGGCTGGAATGTCCTCAATTAAATGCAAGAGAACTCCTTTTTGTGCCAAACTATTGGACTTAGGAAATTTTCTCTCCTCAATTAAATTGCTACTGATGAGCCCCTTCAAAGTTACTACTATAGTTTTATATGTAAATTGCATAATGAACTGCTGAAAATTCTAGAGAATGGAACCAAGCCCTTGC
Organism: Pterocarya stenoptera; assembly: GCA_003123785.1. Lineage (NCBI taxonomy): Eukaryota > Viridiplantae > Streptophyta > Magnoliopsida > Fagales > Juglandaceae > Pterocarya > Pterocarya stenoptera. The sequence goes on from QEOT01001207.1 coordinate 26,315, forward strand.
AACCATTGGACCCCAAGGAAAATATCACACCTAGCCAAGACTAGGACATACATATCCACATTAAAAAGCTACTCTTGCATAGTAATATTGACCCCAACAACCTTGCCTTGACTATTGACTTGATCACCATTAGCTACTTTCACTTTCTCCCTCTCCTCTTCATTAACAGTTAATGGAACTTGAGTTAACACTGCTGGATCCATGAAATTATTTGTACTGCCTGAATCTATTAAAATAGTTACACCTTGAGTGCCAATCTTACCTCTTATTCTCATTGTCCTCGGGTTGAGGGAGCTCAAAATGGCATGCAAAGAAATTTTTGGGCATTTCATAGGGTCAGGAATGTCTACCATATCCTCACTGTTTACTCATGGCCAGTGTCATGGCCAATAGGGGGTAGGTCATCTTCCACCTTCACAATCAAATATAATTTGGGACTTTGACAACGGTGGCCTGGATTCCATTTGGAATCACAATGATTGCAAAGACCTTTCTCCCTATGCTCATTCATTTGGTTTTGGAAAATTTTTTGGACAGGTACCACTGCTTTGGGTTGGTTTGTGTTTGGAAATTTGGATTGTGTTTGGTTCTGGTAGGTAGGGTTAAATTTGAGGAAGGCTAGTTCAGTGTAGGGTGTGTTTGTGGTCTATGGCTGAGTTTCTTATGGAGTGATACCTTCTCTTCTGGTAGGTAGGGTTAAATTTGAGGAAGGCTAGTTCAGTGTAGGGTGTGTTTGTGGTCTATGGCTGAGTTTCTTATGGAGTGATACCTTCTCTTCTTCGATAGCTAGCCCATAGGCTGCTATCAAATTGGTTGGGTTGAACATCCTTATAGTCAATCAGATGTCATCCTTAAGGCCCTCAACCTGTTTGATAAAGCTTCAAAATCAGTTTTATACTCCTTAACCGTGCCTAGTTGCCTTAATCTAGTCAACTATTTCATTAGATCATCGTAGCTACTAGGGCCAAACCTTATTAGGAAGGATTTCAAAAAATCCTCCCAGCTAGTTAACACACTAGACTCATCCAAGTCTTGGAACCAAACAAGTGTCTTCCCTTCCACATGGAAATAGACCAATCTCAAATGATGTTATGGAAGTGTGTTGTGGAATGAAAAAAATTGATTGACCTTATATAGCCAACCATGAGGATCATCCCCCTTAAAAATGGAAAAATCCAACTTGATAGTCCTGGGATGGATCTCACCCGTGTGATGTACAAGTTGCTGTGAACTGTTGCTTACTTCATTGTGGTTAGATCCTGCTAAAATAATCTTGTTCACATTGTGCAGAATTGTTGCATCATGGTCTCCATCTGTCTCCTCATGGCCAACATTTCCACGCTAATGGTGGTGAACTGGATTCGGTATTTTGCTCATGAATTTCTGTGGATTTCTTAAAGGAATGAAAGCCCTCCTACAGATCTTTTAGATGAGTTCCTTTAGCCATTGTTGCAGAATCAAGATCTTTGGTACCACTTTGTAATAGCCAAACTGTAATAGAGATGAATCAGGAAAGGAAATTGATGGAAATTGTATTAAATATCGATAAAGCTCTCTTTGAGGGGAGCACCTCCAAATTGTAATAGAATTAGAGCACTAATATTCCAGATGCTTATAAAAAATAGTATTCTATTTGGATATATACTAAAGCAAGTAAAATACTAAATTGCCATTCAGTGATGGGCCTAGGATCGTTATTACAGATAAAGCAAATAACTACATAAAGCACTACTAGATTGAAGTTGGGTCTCCGACCCATAGCTCCTCCTACCAGATTCTTTTGGTAGGGTGGAGTTTTGGTGTGGTAGTGTGGATACATACAGTATATGAAGGTTTTGTCTAGGAGATTGGGTTTAAGCAGGACCATTATGACTCCTCCAATCTTTTCTAAGAACCTTGAAGTTCTATCTAGGAAAAGAGAATCTTTTTTGGAAACTTACTTAGTGAGTATTATTCATTTCTATGGTAAAATTCATCAAGACAATGTTAGGAAGTAGGGCTTCAAATCCTATCAGATTTGAGGTGGAGAAATTTGATGGGAGAATCAATTTTGGCTTGTGGCAAATGCAAGTCAATGATATTTTGATTCAATCAGGATTACACAAGGCGTTGAATGGTAGACCAACCCCTGAAGTCCACAATGATATTAGCGTGATTGGTGAAACAAATAGCAGATTTGGAATGAGCGATGAAAACTAGGAGGATCTGGATTTGAAAGCAACAAGTGCGATACGTTTGCGCTTGGCCAAGAATGTTCTTGCAAATGTGCATAGAATATCTATGGCAAAGAAACTCTGGAAAAAGCTCGAAGAGTTGTATCAGACGAATGGCGTCTCGAATTGGGTGTACCTGAAGGAGCAGTTTCATACATTGCGGATGAGTGAATGTATGACTATTTCAAATCATTTAAGTGTTCTCAATGACATTGTCTCTAAGCTAGAATTTATTGGAGTTAAAATTAATAATGAGGATCAAGCCTTGAGGCTCATCTGGTCTCTTCCACCTTCCTATGAGCATATGAAGCCTATTTTGATAAATGGGAAGGAAAAAATAATTTTTTCAGAGGTTACCAGTAAACTCTTTTCTGAAGAGAGAAGATTAGGTGGTGGAAGTAATGGTCCACTTGAGAACTTAGCAATGGTAGCAGCTGGTAATGGGAAAAAGAAGAACTCTATGAAGAAGAAAGTAGTCCGCTGGGGGTGTGGACAATCGACACTTCAAGAAAAATTGTCCAAGAGCTGGAACAGGTTCGGCAAGTGGCTACAAGTCAGTAAATGAAAATACTGGTAATGAAGCTAACTTTGTGTCTCTCCATGGAAGACGATATCTTTTGAAAAGGGACATGTATATCCTCATGGCATGCCGCTAATTTCCAAAGTTGCCATGATAGAGGATGTGTTAATATTTGCGGGTCCACAATTTTGCACACAGATATTGGTTTGGCATTGATGTAGGTTGTGTGCTGAAAATTCATGTCGATGGCTGATGAACTTCTAGGAAAGCCATATGTGGAAGTTATACCATAATTTTCGGCATGGTTGATTTCGACATGAGCTGAAGTGAAAAGCTTGGAATTGGTTTATTGTGAGTGGGTATGCTTTTATGGTGGAGCATAATAGCAGAAGCTATGAAGATTTTCATTGAGGTGGAGCATGGCTTTGGGACCAGCCAAAATCGCAAGGTAAAGATTGTTGAGTTTTGCTCTTTTGGCATTAGTCCCAAATTGGTGGAGAATAAAAGAAGAGCAAGGCTTGAGGCTTATAAAAGGAGGATTAGCCTCCTTGGCTAAGTGCACTAGTCAAAGTTTAGCTAGTAACTTTTACTTTAGTAAAATTTCTCTGTTGGCATTTTCTGTAAAAAGGGAAGAGATGAGAGTTAAATTAGTTTTGCTACTAGGGAAGCTGTGTGGCATTTGGGGTGAGGAGAAAAATTGTGTGATTGTAATAATTTTTCACATAGTGAATTTTCTTATCTGGGTTTGATGGGTTTTCTCTTGTTTTGAGAGCTGTTTTCTACTTAAAGTCTGGTGTTCTTATTATTTATCTATTTTTCTTGATATTGCTGCAAATGGTAGATCTTAGAGGATGAATTTGGGAGGTCCAATTTCTCAATAGAGTCATATATTGATCTCAAAGTTTATCACTTGCAATCAAATGAGAGTTTTTATTGCTTGAACATGAACACACAAATTGTCCTTAAGTTTACAAGAATTCACGCCGATATTAAAAACAAAAAGTTAACTTGGAGAAAAATTGGTAGATATATAGGAATTACGTATTGCAATCAGAGCTAACTATCGTTAAAGTTTGCAGAGCATTCTACTCATTTCGCATATTATTAGTATTCTTATCCTTAATCGATCTTGGATTTTTTGAATATTAAGATTGTGATGAGATAAAACTTGTCATATATATCTCTGGCCTTCTTGAGAGTTGGTGCAACATAATTGAAAGTATAGATCATTCTTTGCCAACAGTACGTACATCTTATAACAATATACATGATTTGTTCTAGATCTGATCTCTCGGACTCAACTATTGAGCAGATTCATGTTCAAATCTTCTTGAGCTTTGAGATGGCACAAGATAGATGAGTAGTTAAATGCACATACTCAATGGATGTCGATGAAGCAATTGATTTTTTCTCTCCATTTCGACTCGTAAGAGACTCCCTAGAAATAACTGGCAATAAATGTTGCCAATAGTAGCGAATTTAATTGCTATCCCAAATACTATTATTTCTGGCATATGATAGTCGTTGGAAATATGGAGTTTTCGTGAGAAATATGTCACACACGAGTGAAGCTTGCTCGCGAGAAAAGTTTATTGTGGCAAATGATGTTGTCAGAATTGCCTATTTCAGACAATAAATATGGCAGGAAATTCTTTTTTCCGGCATGAAAAAATATTTCCGGCAATTTGTTCTCATCAGAAATAGTCTTTTACAAAATAAAAAAAAATACTAGCAAAATAGTATCATAGACTCACAACCTTTTACCTAAAATTCATAAAGAATGTGAACAATATATTACAAAAAGGAAAATATTGGAATACAAATAACAATTTCTAGGTAGTTTTAAAAGAGAGAGAAAAAAAAAATGCACAAATACTAAACATGAAAAAATGCAAGGAAGTGTGCACCAATTGTTATCTAATCAACCAACAGATCTTAATGACCAGCAAACACTAGCTAATGAATAAAACTTAAAAGCAGTTGAACCTTTTTAGCATGACACATTAGTGTTTGGATGTTTTATATTTGATTTTTTCAGTTCTGTATTTGGATTCCCGGATGTATGTATTTACTGTTTGGATGTTTTGTTTTTAATTACTAATAAAAAGAAATAGGCTATTGGACACATTAGTGTCCATAGTAGTAGAGTCCCGTTCTTCTTTTGGGAGGAGACAGAGTGATAGGACTCCTTCTATTGGGGAGAATGGAAGGTGATAGCATTTCTCTTCTTTTGGAGAGAAGTCGTTTAGTTCTGTTTTTACAGAACGCTATTTTTTCAAAGAGAGTTTTTTTTACAAGTTAAGACAAAGTCCGTCATAAAGAAATTTATGTACGGGGGTGCTACATAACAGATGCGTAGGTTGGCTTGTAGTCTAGGTTATTTTCTGTATTGATAAGTCACATTTGTAATTTTGGAATTGATTGAATGATATGAAGTCTATTTCTATAAAAAAAAATTAAATTAAATTAAAAAAATTAAAAAAAATAAAATAAAAATAAAATAAAAAAAGATAGGATAAGATCTCCCCTGATGATCGATAAAAAAGTACTGCATTTGTCATGTCAAGACCTTCGGTTGCGAATTATGTCCTAGAAAATAGAAAGAAATGGTTTTATTAGTGCCAGAACCGTACTTGATCAATATGAACACCATCTAGAATGCAAATCATTGTTAGAGCACCGAATTACAAATAACATAGGACTTAAAAATAAAACAACTGAACCAAATGAAGCCAAAGGATAGTTTGGAACTCCCCAAGCTCCAAATACCTACTGCAGACGTGGTAGTTCCAGCAATCATACATGTATTATCTCAAAAAAAGACTTGTGTAGCATGGGAAATATTTTACTAGTCTCAAACTCCTCAAAATCCAATTCTGGGTTTTCCTGTATTTTCCTTCTGATTCCCACATCTCCGATCCGATCAAATTTTATGTATATGTCTTTATTTCTAGCCTCAATAAATAATGAATTCTAGGGCATTTCAACAAGTATTTTGAAAAAGTCTTCTAACCAGAAAATCATGTGCTTGAAACCAGACGGCAAAAACCATTAAAGAACGGCCAACAGTCAATTGGTCAAGAAACACAAGACTACTAGCCAATCACAGCAATCCCATGATAATAAAAATATCTAATTCAATAAAAAATCAATAACAGATACAAAGTCAAAATAAAAACAACCCTTGTCATAAATGCACTTCATAGGAAAAAACAAATCGCACTTATATTTTCGTAAGTACTAAGATCCTATTAGAAAGCCCATAAGAACAAAACCCAAGTAGATGGGACTCATTCAAGATAAATGAATGGGAAAAGCTAACAGATGTATAAAATCTGTCCAATTAAGACCCAACATCATTATCATGCTTTTTAACTTCACTACAACTCCATCATTTAATCCCAAACACTTCAACACAATCCATCTCCATCCAAACTTCATACATTAATACCAAACATCTCAAAACAATGCATTTATGTAGAATTTAATAAAGTCAAACATACTCATGCAATTACAAACCATTTCTACCCTCATTGGACAAATACTAGTGTAACCAAGGAGTAAATATTGAATCTATCCATTACATAACTATGATATAAATATGAAATTATTCTTGAAACCCATGAACATACTATTACTAAATCCATAGTTCACTTAAACTCAACATAAAACAAACTAACACAATCATATAGCTTCACAATCTCAACCATGGCCTGCCTTGATCCATGAAATCCAACACCACAACACAACTATACACTTAATCCCCATCACTTCACAAATACTATTCACAATCAATAAGCCTATCAACAATGAATAGAACACACATATTCAATCCATCATCCAATTAACTTCAATATGTAACACAACACAAAAAACACATACTAAATCTATAGTCCATTTAAACTCCACACTACTGACACAACCCCATACCTCAAAATCTCCATGCTTCACCTACAACTCTATTTCAATCCCAACCCTCACAATCACTATATTCAATCAATAGGACTATTTCAAATCTTTACAACACGCATATTCAATTTATCAACCATTAAACTCAATGTACAACAAAGCCAAATAATCACATAGCTTCACAAATTTCAAATCGATACTATAATCATGATTCACAATTTCAAAACCTCCACAATCCCAACCAAGCATACATACACACCATACCTCTTTATCACTTGACATAGGCTAAACCAACACAATCATATAGCTCCAAAATATTCCAACCTTCACATCATTATTCTTACTTCATTGAAACTAATACATTCAATATATAAAAATGCTCAATCATAAAGATTTATAAGCTTTAGTCATGGCTCAATACAATTCCAACCAAGTATAACACAACTTGCCTATGTCCAAGCATTCAAATACAACATCATTTAATCAAGTGTAATTATTAATCTAAGAGATAGGGAAATAGGGGTTAAACCAAAATTTAGGGATTGGCTAGAGGTGGAACTAGAGGCTGCGTGGGCGAGGAGAGAAAACGTTGCTATTGAAACAGAGGGCCTCTCATCCTTGGAAGAGAGAGGGTGAAATGGCGTGGCACACTGCGGCTAGTGGTGGCTTCCACTAGTGGGTCCAAGTTATAGAAGGGAGGGGCTCTGCCTTGGGGCATCTCAAGGAGGGATCACGACTTCGTGGTTTGTGGATGAAGGAGACGTTGGGGCTGGGTGCAGCTAGGTGGTTCTGTGCAATAGACAGCGGCTAGGTACAGAGGAGATGGAAGCTTTGGTGAGGAAATGGGAGTGCGATGGTGGCTTGTGGGTGGTGTTCGACGTAAAGGGGCTTGGTTGTCGTGTTGTGTGGTGGTGGTTGGCCATGGTTGGCATGTTCGTAGTGGCTGATGGCCTGGGTGGCGGTTGAGAGATGGGAAAAATAGAGGGAGAAATTGAGAGAGAGAGAGAGAGTCTACTACTGTGCGATTAGTGGTCAGAGACTTACCGGCATGATGAAAATTCTACTGGCGATGGCAGGGACTGCGACGACTCAAAGGCAAAGAGAGAGAACAAAGAGAAGAGCTGGCGAGAGAGAGAGAGAGAGAGAGAGAGAGAGAGAGAGAGGGTCAGAGCATATAGGTATCGAGGGGAGAAGAAAGTAAAAAGGAGAAATTATTTAGTACGTTTTGAATTTTCCCCCTATTTTCGTTTCTATGACCTTTTGCGGTGATGGAATCTCGCCGCTAATAATTCAATAGTCGTTGTAAATAATTAGATCTCCTTAAAATATTTAGCGGCAACTTAATGTCGCCGTGAAAGATAGGTTTGTTGGTTAAACTATTTGTGGCGATATCATTTTCGCCTCAAAAAGTACGTAAATGAATCATAAAAATTAATTTCTTGCAACAAAATTTCTTTTGGTTCAAAAGGTTTCTATTTGCTACCAAATAAAACTTGCGAGAAAAATTCTATCCCAAAAACCACTATTTGTTGGCGAAACTATTTGTAGCGATATCATTTTCGCTACAAAAAGTAAGAATTAGCGACGCTTTTTTATTAGTCAGAAATGAATCATAAAAATTAACTTTTTATGACAAAATTCTTTTGGTGCAAATAATTCATCACAAAAGTTCACTATTTGTTACCAAATAAAACTCGCGAGAAAAAACTCTGTCCCAAAAATCATTATTGGTTGTACTGATAATTTGATTTGTAAAAATTTAAGATTTATCTTCTAAAATAAAATAAAATTATGCCGTCATATAATAGAGTTATTCTGTCAATTACAAATATGAGATGACAAACGCGCAGATGAAATTTTCACATGTTTGAATTTTTAACATACGGTACTGTTTTTGTTGTAATGCTCGGAACTGAGTACTATATAGAAAGAATATTATAAATGAGAATTTGGAATAAATTCTTAAGCTTTAATATAATTTATTGGACTTCTGTTGAAATATTGACCTGTCTTTTTAAAATAGAAAATGATAGATTGAATGACTCCAAATGCATGTGCTAATAATTTAAATGCCCACCCATATATTTTATTTATTTTATTTTATTTTTTTTAATGGTTTATGAGTAACTATTAGAGAACTTGTATTTGTATTTTATTTTTTTAAATGGTTAAGGATATTATAAAAAAAAAAAGCAAAAAAAAAAAAAAAAAAATTCCGTTTGCATTGTTGTGCGTATTTGGAGTACACGTTCGGCGCGCACCCTGTATTGTCATTTTAAAATATAAGCTAGACTCCATTGTTAGTAGTGCTCCAATTACGATTTTTAGAATCTGATTCAACTTCACGATGATCACCAACAGATCCTAGGCGTCGGATCCAGTGGAAGAATGAGCCTTTTCTTTTACTACCTCAGAATAATTTTATGAACCATTTAGAGAAAGACGCGATCTAGATGCAATGAATAACCCAGCAAACTCATGATCATCAAGTAAATATATCTCAGTGATCTGGTCACCAACGCACCAGTACATATAATATTATTCATGTCAATTGTATGAATATGTACGTCTCTGAAGGACCCGCGAAGCCTCTGTCTCTCATCATCATGTGCACTACACTCCTTACGAGTCGGTGGAAAATTGAAAGCTTATTATATATACGTAGTTGATGACGATGGGAAATAAAACCAAAGCGAAACGATGGATACAGCAAAATATAAATACCATGCACTTCCCAACGAAGCTTTAACTCACCCTTCAACTCCGGCCTGCCTCCCCTTTCCGCTCTCTCTCTCTCCCTCTCTCTCTCTCTACTTAAAACTCAACTACCCGATCGAGTTTCCAACTCCAAACTAATAAACAAGCAACAAGGCAGGTGAAGAAAATTCTTGATCTTCTGCTACGACTCAGCTAGCTGCTCGTTTGGAAAAACTGTATGTGCGTCATCTATGGCAGTGGAACGCGCTTGGAAGGCATTGCATGGGCTGAAGCCGGCCATGTTAATGGTCGTGGTTCAGCTTAGCTTTGCTGGGGTGAATGTGTTCTACAAACTGGCGGCAAATGATGGAATGAACTTGAGGGTTATCGTTACCTATCGCCTCATTTTCGCTGCTGCTGTTGTTGTCCCTCTCGCTCTCGTTTTTGAAAGGTATGTGTATATATATTATACATATGTATGCATGTATGAATAAATTGACTCTCTTTAATGTTCTTTTCTGTTGCAATCCATCGACGTGATAATACAATTCCATCCTAGCTCATAGATTAACGCAGGGCCATGGAAGTTTAATTTAAAAAAAAAAAAAATCCGGACACTAATATATACACATGCCATTGGCAGGAATAGTAGGCCAAAGTTGACATGGATAGTGCTCTTCCAAGCATTTCTTTGCAGTCTATTAGGGTAAGTTGCATGCATTATATTTTACCAATTAGTTCTGATCTATTTGATTTTCAGCGGCATGCATACATAAGGGATTGTGTTAATGATACCCTAATTGCAGGGGATCATTATTTCATAATTTATATATTGAAAGCTTAGCCTTGACATCAGCAACATTCGCATCAGCCATGATGAACTTAGTTCCTGCCGTTACCTTCATCCTGGCCGCCTCTCTCGGGTAGGATACCAGTCTCTCTCTCTCTCTCTCTCTGCAGTCTGTACGGAGTAAATCCATGCACCTCATGAGTAAACTTGTCAAAAAATACGAACTTTTAATAACTTTAATGTAGGTAGATAAATGAAATAGCTCTTTCGGTTTTTGTTTTCTACAACAAAGCATTAATTTTTTTCAATGTCTTAATCTGCATCTTGCTAAAAAATCTGGTGATCATTAATTAGATCAGCTTGTACGTGGTCCTTATTTTTGAATAGGTTGGAGAAGCTGAGTCTGGGGACAATTGCAGGGAAGGCTAAAGTGTTGGGAACATTAATGGGAATAGGTGGGGCTATGCTCCTCACCTTCTACAGAGGCGCAGAAATTAACATATGGTCTACTCATGTTGATCTATTGCATCACGGCCAACATCAAACCGGAGGAGACTCGGCGGCATCCCCAGAATCCGAAAATCTTCTTTTGGGTTCTATATTGGCTCTAGGAAGTTGTTTCTTGTTTGCCTCCTGGTTAATAATTCAGGTGACTATATAAAAAATATTGCTCTGTTTTTTATAAAAAAAAAATTTCAGGACTCTTTTGCTCATTCCCACTTTGTATAAATTACTGATGATTAATTGCTCTTAAATAGACTAAAATGAGTGAGAGATACCCATGTCCCTACTCGTCCGCAGCTCTGATGTGTGTGATGGGAGCTATTCAATCTGCTGCCTTTGCCCTATGCATGGAGAGTGATTGGAGCCAATGGAAGTTGGGCTGGGATATCAGGCTTCTTACAGTCTCTTACACGGTACTTACTTTTCCTAAGGATTGTACCTCTTACATAAATATATATATCCTTGTTAATTCAAAAAGAAAAAACAGAGGAAAATACCAGGCTAGCTAGCAGATACAAGTCTGGGTGTGTAAGGCTTGCACGCACGAACTGTGACTTAATTGGGTGTGCAGGGAATCGTAGGAACAGGACTTGTGGTGACTTTGATTGCGTGGTGCGTGACCATGAGAGGTCCTTTATATGTCTCCATCTTCTACCCTGTGGTGCTTGTTGCAGTTGCCATCATGGGGTCTTTACTCCTGGACGAGAAGTTGCACCTTGGAACGTACGTTTATATATAATGACTCTTAACCTATAAATATTACTATATATCTGTGCACAGAGACCTAGCTAAGTTCTATTCACTACTTTGACATATATCTTTTTTTTTCAATTAGTCTGATTTTGCATTTTTTTTTCTTTTTTTCTTTTTTTTTTATAAAAAATGACAGAATCTTAGGATCTGTGCTGATTGTGTGCGGGCTGTACGCGGTTTTGTGGGGAAAAAGCAAAGAGACGAAGCAGAAAACACAAGTAGCAAGCTGCTCCACAGAATTAGATCAGTCTGCATTGACTGATATTGTTATCACGTCCTATCCAGCTGATCATCTTCATGACAACAACAAACACTAATATTATTATTCAAGAGTCTTAAAGTTACTGAAACCCATCTGCCTCCAGCCTCTCATGTTATTGCTCTCAGTACTACTGCCAATTCTTTGGAAAAGTAAAATCGATCGAGATCATTAATTAATTACAGATCAGGAAAAAAAAAAAATGGTATGGAATTGGAGACTCGCATGCATGCATTGAAGTTCTTTCTTTCCCATTGAAACTTGAAAGGATATTAAGACAAATAACATGGGATCGATCCAAATTATTTTCTTTTTTCCCTTTAATTCAGTACTTTTAACTTTATTGAAAAGGAACGACAATAATTAATTATGTTTTGTTTTCCTGAAAAACAATGTGTACTCTCAAGTACTCTGTATGTATATATTGGGATTTACACTACTTTGGTAGCTGTATTGACTAAATTTATCAAAAGCATTTACTATGCATCAATTACTATTCAGTCTCACGCTCAATGACTGAACTTTTAACTAAAACATTTCTGACTTTTTAGATCAGATACATAGAATGTAACTAGTAATAACTTTAGCATTAACTTGACTTTTAGTAAAATGATCATAAACTTATGGTCTCAAGATAAACACATTAAATTCAATACTCCTCCTTAATGTGTTTGTCTAAAATTCCTAGCATGGTACGCAACAATTGAAACATGTACCTTGGCAAAGCTTTGGTGAAGATGTCTGCTAACTGGTCTTCTATGTTGCAATACTTCAATTGAATGTCTCTATTAGCTTCATCTTCTCTTAGGTAGCGATTGTTGATTGCAATATGCTTGGTTCTGTTATGAAAAACAGGATTCTTGGCAATGGCAATTACAGATTTGTTATCACAGTAAATTTCAACAGGTTTTAATTGCTTCTCACCCATATCATCCAAAATTTTGGTCAGCCAAATAGCTTGATTTGCAGCACTTGCAGCTGCAATATATTCAACTTCAGCAGTAGAGTGAGCTACACTCTTTTGCTTCTTTGATCGCCATGAAAATACTCTCGAGCCAAAATTGAAACAAAAACCTAAAGTATTTCTCAAATCATCCACTAAGCCTGCCCAATCACTCTCAATATAACCAATCAATTTTCCTTCTAGACTGTGCTTGAACCAAATGCCATGACTAATAGTTCCTTACAGGTATCTGAGGATTCTTTTGCCTGCATCAAAATGAACTTGGCTTGTTTCCTGCATAAACCTTGACAGTAGGCTTGTAGCAAACATTATGTATGGTCTTGTTGTAGTTAGATAGAGGAGACTGCCAACAAGACTTTTGTACATAGCAGGATCAGCCTTCTTCACTCCATCATCCTTCTGTAGCTTTTCTCTAGCAATCAAAGGTGTAGCCATTGTCTTACACCCGAGCATTCTGAAGTTTGACAATAACTCATCAGTGTATTTTCTTTGTGAAATGAAGATGCCATCCTCTTCTTAACATACTTCCATTCCCAGAAAATAGTGCATTATATCTAGGTCACTCATTTGAAAAGTATTCATCATGTTTTCTTTAAAACTTTCAATGACCCTGATGTTGTTTCCTGTAAAGATCAAATCATCAACATACAAGAAAACAATTAGTTTATCTGAAAATTCTTGATTCTTTATATAGAGTGTAGGTTCACTCTTGTTCCTCTGAAACCCTTGATCAAGAAAGTATCTATCAATCTTTCCATACCAGGCTCGAGGTGCTTGCTTTAGCCCATACTTTGCTTTTTTTAATCTTAGCACTTTTCCACCTTCTTCAATAAACCCCTCTGGTTGGCTAACATAAACTTCTTCTTGTAATTCTCCATTTAAGAATGCAGACTTCACATCCAATTGAAAATTTTTCCACTTCTTCTGGTTGGCTATCAAAGTTGTAATTGTATCTAGCCCTGCAATAGGTGCAGAAGTCTCATTGTAGTCTCTTCCAAACTGTTGAGCATACCCTTTCATAACCAGTCTAGCCTTGTGCTTCTAAACTGATTTATCAGGGTTCAGTTTAGTTTTGTAGATCCACTTTACTCCAATGACCTTCGTTTATGCATTTTTCTTGATCATTCTCATCTCCTCCTCCATTGCTTTGACCCACATTTCTTCTTTTGAGGCTGCTGCATAATTCTCATGTTCTAATGACAGAAAATTGCAGCTTTCATATATATCATTCAATGATCTAAGCCTCCTTGGTGGTGAATCAGCTGAACTTTCTAATGATACTGAAGTAGGAGTTGTTATTGATGTTTTAGAATCATCAATTTGAATGTTATGATCTGTTTCTGGTTCTGAATTGGCTATGGGAACTGAAATAGTTTTTCTGAAAATTTTGCTTGCTTTCCAATTCTAGAAAAAACTGTCATGAAATTGCACATCTCGGCTTATCACTAGCTTTTCTACTTCTAGGATATAAACTCTATATCCTTTTGATTGAGTACTATATCCTAGAAAAATTTTCTTACGAGATTTCGTCTCTAGCTTGTGTCTCTTTAGAGCTAGAATAAGAACATAACAGATGCAACCAAACACCTTTAGATAGCTTGCTGATGGTTTTCTGCCATTCCATGCTTCATATGGAGTTTGATTAAGGACTACATTGTTGGACACCTATTCAACAGGTATATAGCAGTATTGACTGCTTTTGACCAGAATTCTGCAGGGAATCCTGACTCCAATAGCATTGATTTGGCCATTTCCATCACGGTTCTATTTTTTCTTTTAGACACTCCATTTTGCTGAAGAGTGTATGCAACTGTGAACTGATGTTCTAGGCCTTCTTCTTCATAGAATTTGTCAAACAGTTGAGAGTTATACCCTTTGCCTCTGTCACTTCTCAAGGCTTTCGTCTTGAAAGCATTTTGAGTTTCAACTGCTAGTTTAAATCTCTTGAAGATCCCCAACATTTCTCATTTTTCCTTCAAAAAATAAACATAGGTCATCCTTGTAAAATCATCAATGAACAGAAGAAAATACCTACTTTGATTATGTGATGGTGTTCTCATTGGACCACACACATTTGAGTGGACAAGTTGCAATGGCTCTTTGGCTCTCCATGAACTTTTAGATAGGAAAGATTTTCTATGTTGCTTTCCAAGCATGCATCCTTCACACACTGCCATCTGATCTTGCACTAGCTAGATGCAAGTCCTTGATCATCTCTTTCTGGTATAGCTATCTCAAGGCATCATAATTATAATGCCTGAACCTCTGATGCCATAAAGTCGAGTGATTGACTTCTGCACTCATGGCTCTAGGATGTTGCCATTGAATAGGAAAATTCCTATTGCATCCCATTTTAATTTTTGTTATCTCCAAATTATTCTTATCATCCAAATTATTCTTATCATCAATAATTCTATATATACTATCTTCAAAATGTAAAAAGTAGCCATTTTGAATCATCTGACCAACGCTTAGCAAATTTTGTTCTAGTGAAGGAACAAATAATACATCTTTTATGTACCTTGTACCTTTTCTAGTTTGAATTGCCACTGTTCCCTTTCCTTTGAACTCCAATTCTCCATTTCTCATCTTTACTTTTGTCTTGACAGATTCATCAAGTTGTGAGAAGATGTCTTCATTTGCTACCATACGGTTACTGCATCCGCTATCAATAAACCAAGTGTTGCCAGCATTGTTGGTGGTGGCTTGACAAGCAAAAAATAGGTGCTCCTCATTCTTCTCCTTTTTGTAGTTTGCTTGTTGATTGGTTTTGACCCTGCAATCTTTTTCAACATGGCCAAACCTTTTGCAATTTGTGCACTACGGTTTTCCTTTATGAAAACAATCTTTTTCAGCATGGTTTGTCCTTCGACAAGTTCTACAAGGTGGAAATTCTCCCTGTTTTCCTATTTTCCTCTCCTCTCTGCAGGCTTTCTCTCCTCCTTTTGCTGGATTCTGACCTTTCTTCTTCCAGTCTTTTGACTTTTGAGATCTTACATTCACTTTTGATTGGCATGCATTTTCTGATGAGCCTTCAGATCTTCTCTCAATTCTCTGTTCATGTGCTTGCAGAGATCACATCAATTTAGTGATGGTTAGTGTAGTTAAATTCTTAGATTCTTGTTTGTAAGACTGATAAGAATTTTCTAAAATATTCTTTGATCAGTAACTTCTTCTCCATAAGCCCTCATTTGATTGACCAATTCAATTAATCTCGAACAATACTCCTTCACACTCTTAGATTCCTTCAATTTAAAATTCTCCAATTCTCTTCTCAAACCCTGAAGTTTGATAGATTTTACCTTTGCATTTCTTTGAAATTCCTGTTGCAAGATATCCCAGGCCTACTTTGAGGTTGTAGCTCTCATCAATCTTGGAAAGATGGAATCACTTACAGCTTGTTGACGAACAAATAAAGCCTTTGCATTCTTCTGCTGCTCGAACTTTAATTGTTCTTGGACTGATGCGGATTGTCCTTCAGCTAGTGTGGTGACTCCTTTTTCTAACACTTCCCACAGATCTTGAGAAATGAAGAAAGTCTTCATTTTATGCTCTAGTAATAATAGCCATATCCATTGAAGATAGGAACTAGTGTTGTTGCTCCAAAACTTGACATAATTCGACCTTAGACGGATTGAATCAAGCTCTGGTACCAACTGTTGATGTGAAAAGAAAATAACTTGTTGATAGAATGGAGTACGTATCTCCAAATCTATTCAAGACTTTTCATCTACTCTATTACATCTCAATGACTGGAATTTTTAACCAAAACATTTCTGACTCTTCATCTACTCTATTAGCATTAACTTGACTTTTAGTAAAACGATAATAAACTTATGGTCTCAAGATAAACACATTAAATTCAATAGTTTTTCATAGGGTATGAGAGTGTTTTTCATAGGGTATGGGGTGGCTAATGAGAAAATTTTTCTTTATCAAAAGTGTATTATTGCATGTGCAATAAAATGAATAATTTTTTATTGAGTAGTAAATCGTCTTTAAATATAAATATATATATATTTTTTGTGTGTGTAACTTACAACTCATAATTTCATCAAGTGACCAGTACTACAATAATGTTATTCATAATAAAATTAATTATATAATGTAGAATGTAAAGTCAGGATTCAAAATCAAGAGTACTTCTACTTTGATACCATATAAAATAATCAACACTGACTATAACAAAGTAAGCCAATAAAAATATATATAATAGATAAATTTAATAGATTAATCGATAAATTTATTTTTGTAATATCTCTTTGCGGGTGTAGTCGCATATCTCTATATCTTAACATACGTACTTTAGTACTAAAGCTTCACAGCTCAACACTACCGGGCAACATAAATATGCAGACAATTATTATAATAAAAGTAATTTCACAATCTAACGTAATACATCAAATTAAATCAATTTATGAATTTATTTTTGTGAGATATTATTGTGTCTAAATTATTATCAATTCCAAATCCAAAGCACATTAGCAGCAATAGACTACAAGGACTATTATTATCACTAAACTGAAAGAACTCTTTTTGTAGGATCATATGTTGGCTTTTTTTTTACTCATTTAAATATAGAATCATAGATACCATTAAGTCCTATCTCCTTGATGTTTATTATATAATAATTTTATTAGCTCCGAGATTCTCTTAAAAACAAAATGAAAATAATAGAAAAATCAAAACTAAAAGAGTAAACAAAAATAAGTTAGGAAAACTGTTATTTAATTTATTCATTTCGTAAGATTTTTTATTAAATAAATATACTGCATGTAGGAGCAATAAATATGAGACTAGCTCACTACAGCACAATTGGTTTTTACTGACGATTGGGAAATTGTGATAGTCCTCAAACCGTCACTAAAAGCATTTTCTGTGACAGTTTCTGGAAATCGTCACTAAAGATATATGAGATTTTTTTACGCTCGAACGTATGGGAAATTTACTTTTGAATGTCACATATACGTTCAAACATTATGGCTACTTACATGCAAATATGAAATGTTTTTGCGCCAACATTCAAACTTTATTAATTAACGTTCGAATGTTAATTGTAAATTTAAATTAAATATGAATCTGATTTAAAAATTATGTGATTTTTATAGTGTATAATTTGTGAACAAATCTAAAAATTGACTTGTATATATTTATATATACACAATTGTAAAATATATATTTATGTTTATATATATTTGAAATGTAGTGATTTAGTATTAAAATTGGAAAATCTAACATTAAAGAAGATTGAGAATTGAAATTAAAAAATAATAGATATATTAAATAATATTGTTCCTTACATATATTAAAAGTAAAATATAAAATATAATAGAATTTCGTAAACAACACTCAGATGAATGTGTTGTTGGCGAAATTCGTACTCCATATCTCCTTAGTCAAGCTATCAATCTTGTCATTGAGGATACATACATGATGGACTATCTTAGCGATAGACACCTCTACAGCCACAATCTGTCGATCAATATGCGTAGTCAGTTGTGAGATCACCGCATCAACCCAAAGCAGGCCGCGCATCTCCAGCAGATGTACTCATCGGCTATTGACTACTACTCCCCACACCGAGCTCGGGCTGTGTCGAAGGAACTAGATCCTCTACAGGGGTGGTTGACGTTAAGGGTACCCCCTCGCCTGTCCAATGCTACGTCTTTGCATGGTCATGTCGAGGGGGCTCATATGATCTTTGACTCGCTCCTTCGACTAGGTTGGCACTTTCTGAGCAAGTAATAGTCGGCTGATCAAGATACCGTATGTGAGGTTGTCGTAATGGATCCTCTAAAAAATGTGTAGTGGCAAATCTATGGAATCTCCACGTGCCACTCGTATAAAAAATTATGTCCGAATCCGACTAAATATGGTCTTATGTGCCACAGGATCCATGTTTGTTGCAACAATAACCTGCAACATGCGGAAGAAAGGTAGCAGATGGTTTTGGTTGAAGGCATTCTTCCTCTCGATCTGCGTGCGGTCTCTCCCGGTGAAGATGTAGGAATCCTTGTCTCGGTCATCATCCCGAGCCTCACTGCCAGTACCCTCGTTCTCTAATCGGTCTACATCTCTGATTAATGATGGCTCAAATGGGTCAGTAGATGATGCAAAAGTGCTTACATCTGCATCGAGTGTACTGCATGCAGATGTAGATGTGCGAACAAGGCTAGAGAGTCAATCGTAGTCGATGTTTCAAAGCCTCGACGAATCCCGAGGTGCTTGGCAATGACATCCTGTGAAATCTCAAACGAAACACCGCGTACAATCACAGTGTGAGAGGATGCGTCCTGAGGAATATCACACATCCTCATATAGAACTCTTGAACCATTGAGGGGTATACCTTCCCCCTCAATGTGCAGATATTTCCCCAGCCTCTATTGATGAAGACATATATGAGGTTTGTCTGCTCCCATCTGAGCTTGTCGAACTCATTGATCTGGACCTCTCGCTCTACTATAACAGTACAAACCCAGATACGAGCAATGTCTTGAGTGGCTCATTCCCTCCCTCATTTCCTAGTATGCAAAGGATGAACCATATTCTTAAAATAGAAAAGAAAAAAAAAATTATGAGTACTATTGATGCATCTTTCGTATTAATTTTAAACTTCTCTGCATTAATGTTTGAACATAGTAAAACATATGTTTAAATGTATAGGTAAAACATTTGCACGTAAAACACATATGTTCAAATGTATGACATAAACGTTCGAACGTTAAGGTGTAAATAAATTTAAAAGTAGTACGTTCAAACGTACGACATACACGTGGGGACATTTATGTTATATAGTCGAACATATGTGTTATACGTGCGAACGTAAAGGATACAAGTCCGAACGTTAAAGGCATAAATAAATTAAAAAATAGTACGTTTGAACTTTAAAATTAACTGTTCGAATGTAAATGCTACGAAAAGTAACATCCAAATGTAAAAAATATATGTTCAAATGTGGAAGACATAACAGCTATGTAATTGAATATTAAGAAATAAATGAGTATCAATTATAATAACAATTGTATAATAACAATTAAAATTAAATATGTATCAATTAATAAGTAGATATATTTATATAATAATGATTAAAATTAAACATTTAAAAATAGTAATAATTAAAATTATATAATGAGGAAAAATGATCTTGAATAAATGTCTTTCAAATTGCTTGACTGTTAAAGTCTCTCTGGCCTTGAGAGTTGTCAAGGTGGGAGAGTTTGTGACAGTTAAGTAATTAAACTAAAATTTAGATATTTCTTCAAGATCATTCTCCATCGTTGTGTACTGATAGGAAACTTGTGAACATATTCTTCAATTTCTCTGTAGTTCAATAATATAATACTAATATTTCTTTAACATTGTTAATTCAAATATTTTGGGCTTATATTATTTCATGTATTTTTTTATAGATATTGTGTAACATTGCATAAATAACCTTAGACCCGTTCAGAAATTAGTGTATATTTAGGTGTCCACTAATTCCTGAATTGTCTAGTGTTGACAGTTTGGAATTATATTATCTGTATTGCACATTCTTATTACTTCTACTAAACACGTTTAGTATGAATTTTCAGCATCTTCCTCTACTGTTCTTTGGATATATTGTTCGTAGGGTCACAATCTCTCTATGTGAACATGTATAGTTGGAGAACTATGGAGAGGTGCTGCCGAAATTTCTACTGACGTAGAAAGTAGTAGAGTGACGGAATATGTGCAATATGGATAATATAATCTCGAATGGGATAGGCCCAACTACTTTAGAAAAAGAGTAGTGAGAATTGGCATGACATGCATGTGAATTTTCTATATACGTGTTACTAATAGATAGATGTTTTTAGAAATAGACAAAAATTGGATGCGTCTAGACGATAGACTTGGAAATGATTACGCACTTTATCCTCGTGGAGTAAGATCCTTCATTGATTTTGCTCGGTCTTCTACTGATAGTCGTGGTTACATTAAGTGTCCATATTGAGGGTGTAAAAAATTATGTGCAATAGGGTTGGCTGAAGTTGAAAGTCATAAATTTGTGAATGGTATGGATCTGGGATAGACCCGATAGGTACTGCATAATCTATATTTACGGGTGGAAGGCAACAAGGTGGTCATGCCACCTGCATGTTTTACGATGACGAAAGAGTTGATGATGGACTTCTGCAAATGGTTGCAAGGTGTGAAGTTGTCATATAGTTATGTTTCAAATATCGGAAGATGCGTGAGTCTTGACGACTGAAAAATTAGTGGATTGAAAAGTTATGACTGTCACGTATTTTTACAAAAGTTATTACCGGTGAGAATTCGTGGGAAGCTGACATCTAATGTACGTGTCACCATAACTGAAATCAGTATGTTTTTTAAAGATTTGTGCACTCAGATAGTAAATCTAAATATGTTGAAGGAAGATGGAAGAAGACATTGCTACTATACTCTGTAAATTCGAGCAGATATTTCCACCATCATTTTTTGATGTCATGGCCTATTTCGCAATACATTTACCCCAAAATGTACTATAGGGTGGACCGGTGCAGTTCTGTTGGATGTATCCAGTTAAAAGATATTTGGGTCGATTGAAGCACACTATTGGAAATAAAGCCAAAGCTGATGGTTCGATAGCAGAGGCTTATATACACAATGAATGGTTAACATTCTACTCTCTATATCTTCGTGGTGTTGAGACACGATTTAATCGTCAAGAATGAAATGCTAATCTTGCTACTCCGCCTTCTCGTGAGCAATCAGTGTTTTTCCAGAATGTACGACTATTGGGGGCACAAACGGGTTACGATTTAATTGATTGAGAGTTGGGTAAAGTTCAGTGGCACGTGCTAAATAATTGCCAGGAGATTGATGACTATCTCAAGTATGTTGTTGCATGCTTCGAATAATTCTAGTTAAAAAAGTTTAACTACAACTTTTGTGCTCAAAATAATATTCTTTTGCACTTATATACAGTGAGCACATAGACAAACTTAGAACGGAAGGCGTAAAGAATATAGAGGCAAGACACGAGAAAGAATTTTCTGGATGGTTTCAACAATGTATATGAACTAAAATTACATATATGTTAGATTTTTAAACTTTTAACTTTGACTAACTTTTAATAAGTATATACTATTTCAATTGATAGATTTTGGAACAACGTGCTCGTGATCTCAGGTCAGTTTATCCTAAATTGTATGGATTGACACGTGGTCCTTCAAATAGAGCACTTCGATACACTGCATGCACAGTTAAAGATTATAAATTCTATACTCTGGATCGTGAACATAATAGAAAGACTCAAAACTGTGGTTTGTTGGTTGAGGAGAGTCATGGAATAGATGATGTTGACTATTATGGTATCATACGTGATATTATTAGATTGAAATATCTGAGTAGGTCTGTAACATGTGTCTTTAAATGTAATTGGTGGGATTTAGGCGATTGTCGGACTTCTATATAGGGATAATCACTTTACGAGTGTCAATACTGCATCTAAATGGTACAAAGATGATCCATTCATATTGGTTTGTCAAACTACCCAAGTCTATTACTTGATTGATCCAATGAAAAGCGCTGAAGAAAATAATGTAGAGATAACTTAGCGAGTCGTACAAAAATCTGTCCCTCGAAGTATACATGAAACATGAACGGGTGCGAATTATGAGAATAGTGAAGATGAAGATGAAACTCCGATTGTAAAGGCCTACCAAGAAGATGGAGAAGGTAATAACTTGTTTGTTGACCTTGGTGTTGCTCCCCTTGTGTAGAGATGACGTCCCACCTATCCTTCTCAACCCGTCCGCATTAAATGATCATTTAATTCAAGTAAATGAGGAAGAAGAAGAAGGCGAAGAAGAATCCGGAGAGGAAATGGATAAGGAAGACAAAGAAGAGGTTGATGACAACGACAAAGATGTTATTGAGGGAGATTTTGAAACAAGTATGGAAAATACATCCGAAGATGAAGAATAAAAGTGCTAAGAGAACTGTGAATGAATTGATGGCTACACTATTCCAACGTCACAAGGGACGATGTCATGACCACTTTAAGAAATTTGAGACATTGGAAGAGGCTGCGTAGTCCCCTTACAGCAAATGAAGTTAGACAACTGGAGAAAGTGTTGTGATCTTTTCACAACTCCAGATTATCAGATATTCTAGATTTATTTCATTTAATTATCTACATTTATATTTGGGATATATATTTTATGTATATATCTTACAATTATCATTCTTAATTAATTTTGTAGTACTTAAGTTCTACGAATGCACATAATAGATCCGCTCTGACTGTCCACCATCGTGCCGGTTCAAAGTCATTCCCCCGTGTTACTGATAAAATGGTAATCAATAAATTATAAAATTCATTTATTGTTTTGATATTCTTTTATTTAAGTACTAATATTATCTTTTCAAAATTGCTAATATCGCTTTGTTAGAAACATGATGATCCTGAAAACTTTTCTCTCATTCATGTCCATGCTGATGCTCATACTAAAGAGCGTAGTGAGTGGATGAATCCTGCCGCTGCAGATAATTATGTAAACGGTATTAATTTTGTTAAATCAATTATGCAACATGTGAATAATTTATTTTTTATTTGTATTTCTTTTAATATGTTACTTATTTTGTATTTTCTTTCAAATTGCAAGAAAAAATGATGATGCAGTCAACTTTTGGGGAATCCTCTCCGAGTGATATAGACATATTTATGCAAGTGCTCGGGCCTAAGTCTAGTATGACAAGAGGTTTGGAATGATCTTTCAAGCATTCTGGTTCATCCTCCTCATCCACATCGACTTCATAAATTAATAATCTTACCAAAGATTTAGAAGCTGCATGGCGCAAGAATGAGTGTATGTGGTCGAGGCAGCAAGAGTCAGAGTCTCTTTTAAAGAAACAGTCTCATTTAGAGACGCGTTTGCAGGACCAATAGAGAGACCAGGAGGAAAGAATACACAGTGAAGTCCAAGAGCAAGTGCAATAGGAGATGATGGAGCAACAAAATTGCGGTAGCGAGGAAAGAAAAAATGAATTTTATCAATTTTATCAGTGTATATAACTTTTAATATCTAATTTTAAAACTTTATAACACATTGTTAGTTGTTAAATAATGATATGTAATATGATACAATTGGTATTTTTTTTAATTTTATGAAATTAGTATTTTTGATCTGTACGTTTGAATGTAAATAAAAAACGTTCGAACATTACTTCACATTCAAACAAATGTTCGAACGTAATTACACAAAATTATTATATAATGTAGGAAGGTACTTGTCAATGTTCGACATACTCACCCTCAAACGAACACAGTTTTTGAATGTTTAAACTATTAACGTTCGAATGTTTATTCGAACGAACCAAGTGCGTTCAAACTCTTCTTCTTTAACATTCAAACAAACGTCCGAATGTTATACTGGTTATGTTCGAAGATTGGTCCATTAATGTTCAAACAAAAATTCAAATGTTTATTGTAGTTAACGTCCGGACGTTTAAACGTCTGAATGTAAATATGAAACGTTCGAACTATAATCAATGAATGTCAACTTCTATCATTCGAATGTCAATTGGTCAGGTTGACATTCAAACGTTATATTTGACGTCCAGAAGTTACTTTCTGTGATAGATCTCAACTGTCATAAAAAAATGAATGTTCAATCGTTACTCCAAACGAAACACCTCCAACTGTCACTAAAAATATTTTTAGTGACGGTTCAACAGTAAACAATCACTAATTGTTTTCTGTGATGCATATTAGGTGACTATCATGGTCACCAAATATTTTTAGTGACGTTTTGATTATTTTTTGTGATGATTTTCTCTGTCACAAAAGACAAATTGTGTTGTAGTAGTTACGAATATGTTTAGGCCACATGCACGTACACTTGCCTATGAAAGGTTTTATAATTTTATCTTTGGTACGTACATTATTAATTCATCTAATTAAATATATATTGATTATTCCAAGACTCCAACCTGCATCATGTGTGGGTATGTGATTGAGCGCGGCATCCATGCATGACTCCAAATGGAAAAAGAGAGTAATGGTCCAGTTTTTGTGTGAATTTTCATTCCTTTAGTTTTGACCATTTCAAATTTCTCTGCTCAATTAGCTATAGACCGCTCGGAATTAGTAATGCTTAACAATTTATTATAATATATATTCAAATTATAATAGATATTTAAATTTTTACTAGTACAAAGTGTTATTTGTATATCATATATTATTAACTTATAATATATTAGTATTTAATATTAGTTGTTAATTATACTTTAGTAATATATTAACAACACCAGACTAGTACAGCATATTATAATATATATTTATATATAGTATAATATATTATAGTATAAGTATAGTATATTATAGGATAGATAATATAATATATATATATGATAGTAATCTAAAGTATAATGTATATAGTATAGTAATTTATATATTATATAGTTTACTATTAGATTATAAATAATATACTTGATCCATAATATATTCACAATATATAACAACTATATTATCAATAATATTATTATTAGATTATATAATACATAACAACTATTATATATTATATTATAAATAATATATTATTTAATATAAATTATGAAAAATTTATTCTACAAACGTTCAAATGTCTCCGGAATTAAGTGGCAAACGTTCAAACGTACAAATAGTAACGTTCGGATGGCTCTCTCGGGAATTAAGTGACGTTCAAACGTTAACGTTAGAATGTTCAAACGTTACGTGTATATAAGCTGTCGTCCAAATGTGAAACGACATTTCAGTAGAAACTAAAAAACTCAAAACCGTCGCACTCCACCTTTTCTCCATCGCCACCACCGTCAAACGCCACCACAAACGTCACAAAATAGGCTGGCATCGCTCTTGAACTTTTAGTATGCTTTTTTTTATATATATATTTAATGGAGGTTTCAGTATGAACCGAAACCCATTGGTGGCCAGCATTTCATCTTGTTTTTTCGGCCACCACGGGTTGGCGATGGCCAAATGCCACCGTAGAAAGCTTTCTCGAAGTGTATGCTTCATTTTTACGGTGGCTTTTGGCCACTTTTATTGTGTTTGAGTTGTACGAGAATGGCTGAGTCGACTCAGCCATTTCTGTGTCGTAACGTTTGAACATTGTAGCAGTAAGTTCGAACGTTAGACTTTTCAAATTCTTGAATGTCAAACACGTTCGAACGTTAATCTTGTAACGTGTGAATGTTCTCTAGTACATTCGAGTGTAACGAAAGTACATGCAAATGTGTATTTTACATTCAAACGTGTGTTTGTAACGTTCAAACTTCAGATCATTCATATTCTTGAATTTCACATATGTTCGAACGTTAGTCTTTTACATTTGGATGTTTATTTCACACTCATTCAAATGCAAAACCTTTTAGCTTCTAGAAAGGTCAGAAAGTTTGAACGAATAGTTAATATACGTTTGACGTCTTAATAAATATGTTCAAGACCTTGCTCACGTTTAAACGTATTTGTTTTATACGTTCGAATGTAATAACGTTCTGTTTATTTTATTAATACAGTTCAAACGTAAACTTGGTTTAGTTCGAACGTGTGTTTGCCAGCATCACATTTGAAAGTAACTCATCTTACATTAGAATGCTTAGCCTATAGGAAATTAACGTGCAAACGTAAAGCCTAACACGTTCAAACATAGAAGGTAATGTTTGAATGTATATTATTTTGCATTTGAACGTTTTTCCAAAACAATTTAGATTAGAGTACATAGGATGCATCTATAGTACTACTATTTCTTTTCTTTCTTTCAAGATATGTCTCATCTTTTGACTACAAGGAAACGGGGGAGGGAAGAAATTGATCAGGACACTGCTTGGATCGGGGCTCGAATCGTTATGGTCAAACGAGAAGTGTTGATCAATGAGTTCGACGAACTCAGATGGAAGCATAAAAGCCTCAGAGACGTCTTCACTACTAGAGGTAGAGCAGTATCTACACATTGAGGAGTAGGATATACCTCTCAATCGTTCGGGGTGTGCTCCATGCCTCAGGATGGATTCTCTCACATCGTTACTATATGCAGTGTTCACTTCGAGATTTCGGCGGATGTCATTATTGAGCTACTCGGGATCCGTCGTGTAGCTAAGACATCAACTATAGGAGATGCTCAGCTTGGGGATGTAGTAGTGGTAGGCACATCTGCAGCAGCTGCAAGCACATTTGCATCAGCTGCAGGCACATCTAGACACTTTTGCATCATCTACTAGCCTAGTTGAGTCTATGGCCAGAGATGTACACCGATCAGAGGCCAAGGGTATTGATCATGAGGCTAAGGATGACGAATGAGATAAGGATTTCTACATCTTCACTAGGAGAGACCGCACGCAGCTCGATAGAAGAACTCATTCAGCCAGATACAGTTGCTGCCTATTTTTTGCATGCTGCATGTTATTGTTGTAACAAACCTAAATCCTATGGCACATAAGGCCACATTCAGTCGGAATCGCACATAGTTCTTGATAAGAGTGGCACGTGGAAAGCCCATCAACTTGCCACTGTGCATTTTTTAGAGAATTCGTTACGAGGTGAACAACGTCTCTAATGACAACCTCCCATACGGAGTCATCATTACCTGGCTATTATTGGCCCAGAGAGTGTCACCCCAGGCGGAGGAGTGGCTGATAGAGCAGATTAGCCCCCTCAACATGATCACACACCGTTGGAGCATTAGACATTAGAAGGGGCATGCTCGACGCCAGCCTGGCCCTGTAGCAGATCTTATTCCTCCAACCCAGTCTAGGCCCAGTATTGCTCCCCATATTTGGAGTATTAGTCAGTAGCCAACAGGTACATCTGCTGGGGATGCATAGCCTGCTTGGGTTTATGCATATTATTTAATATATCTATTGTTTTTGAATTTCAATTCTCAATCTTTTTAATGTTAGCTTATCCAACTTTAATATTAAATAAATTAATGTTTGAACATGAATCACTAACATTCGAATGTTGGCGCCAAAAATTTACACGTTCGCAAGTAAATAGCCTCAATGTTCGAATGTCCTGGACCCGTTCGAACATAATACAATTTCTCGATTGACTTTAGTGACGGTTTCCACAAACCGTCACAGAAAATGCTTTTTGGTGAAGCTTTGAGGATTGTCATAATTTCCAAACGGTCACAAAAACTCATTTATGTTGTAGTGAGGCACTAGAACAAAATATTTCGGTACCGATACCGTTTTAGGATAATCTATATGTAGATAAATTAATTATATATGTATAAATAATATTTCAAAATAACATCAATGCAAGTCTTAAAAGTTAAAACACATATTTATAAAACTCAATATTATTTCTAAGTTCTCAATCTAACTATTAAAAAAAATAATCAATCATCTTCGTCAAGAAATGGGAGTAGGGATTTGATTTTCTATTCTTGAGAAAATGAGATTTTTTTAAAAAGAAAGTTAAAATAATAGTTGAGGGCCTATTTTAGTTGAGAGCCCATTCTGAGTTAAAAACCGAATATAAAAGGAGCTCAGTATAAAAGGCTCATTGTTAACTGAAGGAAATTAAAGAGTCCAAGGCCCAAAAAAATCACACACACCACACGCCACCTTTCATGGAAAAATAGAGATTTCATACAAATACGTGATCAGTTCGGTTACAGGGTAATGATCCACACTGACAAACTCTGCATATCTGGCATCACGTCGGAGTCTATATATATTAGATAACTCTTGGTAGTAAGGGATCAATCTCTCTTTTGAATTCTGAATTGTTTGTTACACTTACTGACTTAAGCATCGAAGTTTTTCCCATGCATATCAAGCCAAAACTTCTTATCATCACGCAGGTGAATGGTTGCAAACTGGAAGTAAGACACGTCCCTTACAATAGTTTTCAGATGTGAGAATTAAAGTGAAAATTATGAAAATACACTAAAAATATAAAATTTCGACCGGTATATCGAAAACCTGTCGGTAATGACCGAAACGCACCAAAATAGCTGTTATTTGACCCAGTACGAAATACATATCTTCCCCGTGTCGAGCTAGTAACCGGAATGATAAATATCGGCTAGTACTACGACACGATATTCAGAACTTTGATTTCAATAAGATCATCGTGATTATATATTAGAGTTTAAACTTTCATTACGGTGCCTAGCCTACAAAAGAACATGCTTAAAATGTTAGCCATTGAATAATCTAATTTCAAGGCATTAAGCCAGAGCAGAGATCATGTTCAAATCTTCTTGCGCTCTGAGATGGCACAAGATAGATTAGCAGTTAAATGCACGTACTCAATGGATGTTGATGAAGCTTGATGCATTGGAGGTGAGGGTTGATGCAGTAACCATGCAAGTTGTAGGCCATCTAATTAACATGATCATGTCATGATCTTCTTCCTTCACATGATCATCATATGGCTGGATTCGCAAATAGAATATTCTTCCTTAATTGAATGATGAGACTCTGATTCCCAGATCGACAAACTTATCATGAAAAGAAGATGATCATGACTTAATGGAGGATGCATGTATATATGTTAGTGTTTTGAAAGCGGATCAATGTCATTGAAATTGTTCAAAAAGAATGATGCACAACATATAATATTTACCCTTTAATTTGGCTAAAAGCCAATTTTAGGAGCCATTAATGGGAATGATCTTGAATAGAGCTCATTCTTGAATAGAGCAGCTAGCTAATTACCCTTTAATTTGCTCATCCAACCAAGTAGGCTAATAGCCAACGAGAATCAGTACTTGATCGATCGGCTGGCTCCCATCTTGAATCATGATGTTAGATGGAGGGGCGCCCACGTGGGGCTGACCCCCTCCTTCATTGCATTGTAACGCATAGCTTAAAACCATGCATTACTCCCATTTATTTTGGCAATTGAAGGCTGGCCTTTAAGGCCAGTCGTGTATGGGTGGACTATATATAGTCCCCCTCAATTTAGTTTTGGTATCATCTGAAATACACAAAAGCTCTCTCTCTTTTTGTTCTCTCTTGATAAGGTATTTAAACTGTGGGTTTGTTAAGTGTTACTCTAGTTTTATAATACGTAGTACACTTCACCACTAAGAGCAAACGATTGGGATTTGTCAATCTGGAGAAACTTGTAGAGCAATTTTGTAAGCTGAGTTTGAGGTATTTTTCTGCTTTGCTTTTTAACATTGGTATCAGAGCTTGGTTAAATTGTTCCCAATTTATATATTTTTTCTTGCATATGCTTGAAATTTGGATGTCAATTTTTTGTCCTCTATTTGTTTTGAAAAACCCATGAAAATTGTTTCTAGTTTAGCCGTGAGCATTCGTGACCAAGACCGTTGCTGGACAGTGGTGTTGCAAGCCCCACGAAGGTGCAAAGCGCACCCTGGTGCAGCGCAGCGAGGTACTGCATCACCACAAGGTGTTGCAAGCACCACAGCGAGATGCTACGCGCACTACCGTGGTGCAGCCACACCACCCAGTAGCTAAGGGTGATGTGGTGGTCTCCAGTGGCGGATGGGTTCCTGCTGTGTAAAGGCTACTGTTTACGTGAACAGTAGCCATCTGAAAGAAGAATATGCCTTTTAAAGTCATCTAGGCTAAGTGTTAAGGCTGGATTTGGGCCTTTCGGCCCACTACTTTTTGGTTTAAAGAAGAAAACAAAATGGGACTTTGGCTTATCAATAGGCCATTCTGTTTAAAAATAAAAAATAAAAAGGGTCTGGGTCATTTTCAGCCCAAGACTGTTTGAGCTCAATTTTTTTTAACATAAAATAAAAAGAAGGGGATGAAAGTGGCATCCCTGGGATTCGAATCCAGGAACATCGTTTAGATGGGAGTTTTAAATGTATTTATTATACATTTATTTTGTTTTATAAATAAAAAAAAAAATTGCATGATTTAATATATGCTTATATATATTGTTATATTACATGTGATCTTTTATTTAATATTTATATTAAATGTGATTATATGTGAATCTATGGTTATATTCATGCTATTTTTTTTTAATTTTATAATGTTATATTATATGTGATCTTTTATTTAGTATTTTAGATTAAATATGATTACATGTATGTGTGAATTGAACATGTGGATATGTGATTATTTTATAATCTATGAACGTTAGGCTTGAATATTTAGACATTAGTTTTCATTTTTTTTAGTGATAAAATAGAAAATTTCCACTAAATATTCTTAGTTAGAATTGTCAATGTCAATAATAGGTTGAAAGAATTGCTGTCACCCCAATAAGAGCTGTAAATGCACTGTATAGCCAAAAAACTACAATGGCCCCAGTAAGAACTGTAAATGCACTGTATAGCCAAAAGACTATGGTGACTACAGTAAACTGTAAATGCACTGATGGAACAAAAAAATAGACTATAATGGTTTTAAAAGAATCATCTTTGTAGACTGGCCCAACAGGTCACTGTAGTCTGAGTAACTATCCTTGTAAACTGGCTCAATAGGTTGTTATAGTCTGAGTAGCTGTCCTTGTAGACTGGCCTAAAAGGTTACTGCGGTTTTAGCAGGTTATATGTTTACATGTGACTAGGTCTAGATGACTACGTAAGATAGTGGGAGTATGGTTGAGATTTATGATGATTAATTCTCCCATATTTATTTTTTAAATTTGCGTGAGAATTAGGTTAGAAATTTAATAATTGGATATTGTGACGCATTATGAAGCCTAACGATTTTTTCATCTTGTGACATGTCTAAATTATTCTTTTTCTCGGGATGGATATGTCAAATTTCTTAGGCGTGTGTAATATCCATTCTTTGTGTATTGTAGTGAAATGGCATCCACGAGTATAATTGTAAATTTAGACAGATGGGAGAAATTGGATGGAAAAAATTACAAAATTTGGTATCGCAAGATCTAATATGTCTTAGATGAGTAAGAGGTCTTGGAGGCTTTATCTCACTCCCTTACTGTGTCTGGGGAAGGGACATCAGAACAACATAAGATAGATCAACTAACCTATACTCAATGGGCTAAGAAATGTCGGTGCATGCACATAATAATGTTAAGCAGCATGCACAATAATCTAATGTGTGAGTTCGGGATCTATAACACTGCTCAAAGCATGTGGGAGGCTTTGAAGTTGAAGTTTGGTGAAACTTCAGCCACTAGGTTGCGTGAATTAACTATGAAATTTGACTCCTATAAGATGTGCTTTGACCACACGATGAAGCAGCATCTTAGGGCTATGTCGACCATGATCCGCGAACTTAAGTTGACAGGAAATAACCTGACTGATGAACAACAAGTCCAGGTAATGATAAGATCACTACCAAATTCTTGAAAAAATATGAGCCAGAACCTAACGCATAACGAGAATATCAAAGACTTTGATGATGTCTCGCGTCACTTGGAATTGGAGACTGAGTGCCTAGAGGCTGCTAAGCCCAATCATACAACCTATGTGGCTAATTCTGGTTCGCGCAAGGCATCAAGGCCTAAGCACAAGAAGTCCAAGAATGGGGTAGCTGTAGGACAAATTAAGAATGTGTCAAGAACTTCTCAGCGCTGTAAGAGGGGCAAGCACGGGAAGAACAAGTCAAAATTAGAGTGCTTCAACTGCGGAAAGAATGGCTACTTCGCCCGTGACTGCACTGAGCCAAAGAAGATACATTCTAACTTTTCTCGCATTGTTTTTGTAACTAGCCATGTAATGGTTGCTCACTCCAATCATGTGTGGACTCTTGATTCAAGAGTGACCGAACACATAGTGTGAGACAGAGTCGGATTTGTAGAGTATCGCCGGATTCCAGCTAGGAGTCGTGATATCAAGGTGGGGAATGAAGCTAGCGTGGAGGTGCTAGGACTTGGTACCTACAAGCTAGACTTGCAGGGTGACCGCACTCTTTTCCTTCACAATGTGCTATACACTCTCAAGATTCGACGAAACTTACTTTCCATAGTTACTCTATTAAAAATTGGTTTTTGGATTGTATTTGAAAACAATTATGTTTCCTTTTATTTGAGCCATGTCTTTTATGGTAATGCTTTTCTTCAGGACAGTTTTATAATATTAGATTTGAATTATTCAAATATGAATGAGTCTAATGCTTTTCTTTCTGTATCTGATAATTTCTTTTTATATAAATGGCATGCTAGGCTTGGCCATATAGGGCAAGATAGAATGACTCGGTTAGTTAGAGAATGCTTGATATGCAATCTCACTAAGGTCATCTTACTCACATGTGAATATTGTCTAATGGAAAAAGTTAAGAGAAAACCATTTAGAAAAGCCACTAGGGCATATTTTCCACTGCAATTAGTCCACTCATACATCTGTGATCCAATGAGTGTGAGGGCAAGACATAGATGTGTCTACTTCATTACATTTATAGATGATTTTTCACGTTACGGTCATATCTACTTAATCTCTCATAAGTCTGAAGCATTAGGGGATATTTAAGAATGGTTGAGAATCAGTTAAACAAGAGGTTAAAAAACTTTAAGAACTGATCGAGAATGAGAATGTCTCTTTGAGTAATTTAAGATGCTCTATAATGAAAAATGAATCAGAAGACAGTTAACGATACCGAGTACACCACAGCAAAATAACGTGGCGGAAATGAGAAATTGAACACTACTGGAGATGATTAGGTCAATGATGGTGCAAACAAACCTACAAATGTCTTTTTGGGGGGATGCATTTTTTACTACTGCCAACATTTTTAACCAAGTGCCCTCTAAATCAGTAACTTACACCTCATATGAACTATAAACCGGCGAAAAATTCAATTTAAGTAACTTGTGGACATGGGGTTCAACAGGTTTTGTTCACGATCTTTCTCATAAGTATGGGAAGTTAGGCCCTAAAGGGAAGAAGTGTATCTTTATAAGGTACTCAGAATACTCTAAAGAGTATATGTTAATAGATGAGCAATCATTGAGTCACGAGATGTGGATTTCATTGAAGATGAGTTTTCAAGTAGAGGTGACGTTGATAGGAGTTTAGAACTTTATGAGATTATGGAATAAGAGGAAAGTGCTCCAAGAAATTTAGTTGAAAATGAGGAAGAAATTCTTCAAACTCCTACAATTTATAAAAAGGACTTGAATCCGAGTGGGAGTACACCACTTGTCACTCAATCACAACAACCTCAGCCGCGTAGAAGCACACATGAAAGTATTCCCCGTCTTCGTTTTGAGATTAAAGGGAAGCTTTTATGGTAGCTCTGCATGATGATAACGAGTCTAGGACAATTCATAAGGCTCTCTCATCTTCTACTAAATATAAGTGGATAAAAGCTCTTAATGATGAGATTGAGTCTATGAAGACTAACCAGGTCTGGGATCTAGTTGATCTACCGACAGGGCGTAAGACTATTAGGAACAAATGGATTCTTAAATTCAAATGCAAGTTGAATGGATCAATAGATAAGTACAAAACTCATTTAGTGGCGAAAGGATATACCCAACATGAGGGTATAGACTATGAGAAAACATTTTCACCAGTGGTGAGGTTTGCCTCAATTCGCCTGATTGTAGCTATAGTAGCAGACATGGATTTGAAACTCTACCAGATGGACGTTAAGATAGCATTTCTCAATGGAGAATTAGATAATGAGATCTATATGAATCAACCAATGGGTTTTGTGGTTAAAGGTCAAGAGCGCAAAGTATACAAGCTCAAACAATCTATATATGGTCTAAAGCAATCATCTAGATAATAGTACCCCAGATTCTATCAAGCCATTCTCTCGAATGGGTTTACAATGATCATAGAGGACTATTGTGTCTATGTCAAAAGGTCCAAGAAGAGTTTCATTATGTTGTTATTATATGTTGATGACATACTACTAGTTGAAAATGATAATAGGTTGATATTCAACACAAAAGAGTGGTTATCCTTCAATTTTGAGATGAATGATATGGGTAAGGCAGAATACATTCTGGGAGTTAAGATCTATAGATATCGCTCAAAAAGAGTTTTGTTTTTGTCCTAATAGACTTACATAAAGAAAGTTCTCGAGCGCTTCCTAATGAATGGATGTAAACCCATTGACATCCCTGTTGTAAGAAGCGAGAACTTGTCTAAAGAGTTGTGTCCTAAGATTCAAAGAGAAAAGGAAAAGATGGCCCGTGTCCCTTATGCTAATGTTGAGGGTAGTCTGATGTATGCAATAATGTGTACTTGGCCTAACATATGCTATGTAGTTGGTTTAGTGAGTAGATTCCAATCTAACCCAGGACTGGCTCACTGGAAAGCAGTCAAAATGATTATGCGATATCTCAAGGGAACTGCGGACTATGTGATGTGCCATCAGGGTTTAAATTTGCAGTTAAGAGGTTACAGTGATACCGACTGGGGCAGTGACCTAGATGAGCACAAATCAACCACTAGGTATGTCGTTTTGCTCAATAAAGACGCCCTTACATGGAGCAGTAAGAAACAACCTTATATAGTTTTATCCACCATGGAAGCAGAATACATAACTTGTTCTACAGCAGTTCAAGAAGCTGGTTAGTTGTGGAGGTTTTTCAAGCATTTAAACATTGACACGGATACTTCAAATCTGGTAATGATATTTTGCGATACTATGGAAGCTCTCGCATATACTAAGGACTTAAAGTATCATGGAAGAACCAAACACATAGATATCAGGTATCATTATATCAGAGACATGGTAACATAAAAGGAAGTGGTTCTGAAATACCTTTCTACGCATGGTTGCTGATCCCTTAACAAAACCAATGGCAAAGAGTCTTTGAGGCTCATGTTAGGAATCTAGAACTGTGTAGACTGTAAATATAATTTGTATTTCAAATGACATTGAGATGCAACCTTTAGTTTAGGATATTAATACAATATGATTCAATTCTTGTCTTTATTATATTTTTTTTCTAATACACACATAAAAGATATGTCAACGGGCTTAGATCGGCTCACTCACATGAGCGATCGCTTCTAGTGCTTAAAAAGCGAGTAGAGATGAGACATTATGTCCCTAGGTACTTGTCCAAAGGGATAAGTTGGTTAACACACATATATGTCACCTTAATGGGAGCTAGGATGAGGTCCATTAAGAGGACTAGGCATGGGTTACCCCACTATCCATGTAGCCTGTAGTTAGCCAGATGCAAAATCCTCTTTGAAGCCTTGGAGGTGTGCAAATAGAAGAATTCGGGTTAGATGCTTAAGGAGCGGCTATAATAAGATATGTACGGTATTGATATAGACATATGCTTTTTGAGAAAGAGAAATCCACCATACTACATGTGCTTATTCAACCATATGAATAAATGAGTAAAATGTTCCTCTTTTTCTCACTGTATGAGTCTCATTTTTAAAAAAATGTCATTTACTTTTGACTATGTCATGAGATGGAGGTTGTGATGTATGCTACTTTGGCATTCTGTCTATGACCATAATTGATACGGTCTAAAGAGGCATTGCTAAGAAGCGATTTGACTAAAATTGAGTGATATGAGTGCAAAGGGAAGACTCTTCAATATCGTATCTTCAATAGTATTTGCTGACATCAAACTATGACGCTACATATTGGTAGCGGCTAAGGTTATGAACATATTGAAATGATTTGGAGGTAGTCAAGCATTGTTCTAAGTTTTTGTTAACTCGAGAAGGTTAAAAAATGCTTGATTTTGATGGGATCAAATGAGTCCAGGACATGACCAAACACTTTAGGGATGTTACTATGTTGGTCTTCTTTAGGAGAGATTTGGTGTATGTACTCCTACATTTCTACAGATGTGCTTGGTGGTTGCACGGACTATTTACTTGTATGAACAAGATTGAGAATATTAGAGAGTTGTAGACCTGGGGTCATGTCCACTATGTGCGAGTGGCAGATGTTAGATGGAGGGGCGCCCACGTGGGGCTGACCCCCTCTGTAAAGTCCCGACTCCCACATATGGAAACGCAAGAATCGTGACTTCGGGATGATGATAACATGGTCACGCATCCCAACGATAAGTACTTAGGTGTGTGCAACAGATCACCACAAAAGTCGTAGCGGTTAATTAAAAGTAATCAACTGAGTATCAGAATTGTTTAATACAAATATTCAAAATAAATAATCATTAAAAAATTATACAGTTATCCATTATAAATATAATACAAACCAAATACATACACGAGTGGGAAACAAATCCCATAAGACCACATGTCACTCCTCCGGTGGAGTGGATTCCTCAGGCTCCATATCCTCATCTTCGTCAAAATCTACGGTACCATAAAACGAGACCGCAGGTAAGTAATAATCCAAACAATTCACGAGATAAAAATGCATTAATGCAACCAACAATTATGCATGCATATGATGAATTATGCATTAGACCCAAAACATCATTTTTTCCACAAATGAATATTTTTCAATACACGCCAAAATCCCATTTTAGCCAAAAAATATATCCTTTAAAACATTGCCCGCCATTTTCCCAGAAAATGGCCCAAAATAATAATCCATCATTTTCTCAAAAAAAGGATTCACACAAAATCTTTTTATCCAACACACATTATATTTTTCCAGAAAATTGCCCATTATCCAATTTTACCGTATGCACCATGATCTCGCCTAGGGATCATCCTTACTCCCTGGCTTCCTTCATCACACCATAGGTAATAACCGTGTGAGTAACTTTGTAATGAGCAATGCTCAGTTCCGCGCTCAGCGCATTCATGGCCAAGCGTCTTCTAGCCCTTGCCAACAAAAGGGGCCAAGGAGTATGCACGAGAGCGTTGCCATCCTGTCCGATCTCGTTATCGCCCAGCGATAATCCAGGGGATGTTACTCAGTATATTTTACTCCCGAGTGACCAGAACAGCTCCACTAACATAATGCCCCATCTAGGCTTGAGGTTGTGATACACACACACCCAAAAACTATTTCTCACATGAAAACTCAGTTTTCAAATATACAAATGAATATGTATGCAATTATGCAAAAATCTAGTTTTCATTTATAAACATGATCATGCGTGCGATTATGCAATGTACAAGGACACAAAAACCCAATCAACCAACAAATCCCCGCATAATCCAAACACACAACAACTTCATCCTCCAATCCAACCAACCCCCTTACTCCTTAGACTCAGTCCGGCACAACCAACCAAATCACAATAAATATGAGTTAGTGCAAAAATACATTCAAATCTCAAAAGTTCTTTAGAAAAATACTTACAGTGCTATAATATAATTTTTGAAAAATCACGGAGATACTAGAAGTGGTAGCACAGCAATGAAACAGTGCAAAATGCATAATGGCCGTGGGTCTCAAAGAACCCAATTTCGAATGGGAACAAATTAAGACTTAAGATTGCTAGGAAAGAGCTTAGAAGTGTTGGTGAAGCTAATGGTAGTGGTGGTTGCACACGGAGGAGATCGGCCAACCTTGAGAAAAATAGGCTGTGGGAGAATGAGGGAAGGTGGAGCCACCCCTGAGGGTGGGGAGGCCAAAGGAGACTCGTCGAGGAGAAGGGGAGCTAATGGTGGTGGTGCGATGGCCAGGCGACTACGAATGGTAGCGGCATGGAGGAAAAGCAGTGGGGCTTGGTGAGTTTCGTATGAGCAAACGGCGGCGAGTTAGGGGCTGAGCTTGGTAGGGAATGTGGCCGGCAGGAGAGGAAGATGTGGTGGTGGTGGTGGTGTCGTTGGGCGGCAGACGGTAGTGCAAAAAATGCACAACCAGAATGGGTTCCACATGACTAGAGAGAAAGAGAGTGTGGGGAAGGGAAGCTGGGGTGGGGGAGGTCGTTGGAGGGTGGTGGAGCTGGTGGGCTGAGTGGTGAGGTCTGGTGGTGGCGCACGACGGCGCTGGGTGGAGAGAACCGAAACATGGGAGGGGTTCGTGTGAGCTGGGAGGAAAGAAGCAGAGGAAAATAAGGATATAAAGAAAGAGAATAAGGAAAAGAAAAAGAGGGAAAAAGAACAAAGTGAGGGAAAGAAATGAGGTCCAGGTCTCACAACTTGGGTCAGAATTGATCCAACGAAAAGAATTTCAAAATAATAAATTTAAATAAAATAATTTAAACGTACTGAATAGTTTAAATAAAATAATAATAAAATCTAACAATACAATAATTTTAAAGTCCAACATTAAACTAATTTAAAGTAAAGAGTAATTTAAATACAAAATAATAATTAATATTAAGAAAGCGTAACAAAATAAATTTCACAGCTTAAAAACCATTAAAAAAAAAGTCAACGAAATATTCAATAATTTTAAAACAAGAGAACCAATATTAAATTAATTAAAATAATCCTTCAATTAAAATATATTAAAATACAGGATATCACACCTTCTTTCATTGCATTGTAACGCATGAACAATGCGTTATTTGCTTGTAACACATGGCTTAAAGCTATTTATTTTGGCAATTGAAGGCCAGCCGTGTATGAGTGGACTATATATAGTCTCCCTTAATTTGGTTTTGGCATCATCTAAAATACACAAAAATTCTCTCTTTTTGTTCTCTCTTGATAAGGTATTTAGACTGTGAATTTGTTAAGTATTACTCTAATTTTATACAACGCAGTACACTTCACTACAAAGAGAAAACGCTTGAGATTTGTCAATCTGAAGAAACTTATGGAGTAATTTAATAAACTAAACTTGAAGTATTTTTCTAGTGTGCTTTCTAACACATTTATATGCGCCTCTCATGCATGACCATGATGACAAAGGCAATTTCCCCTTCTCATCCTTGAAAGCCACCGCACAGGCCACCATGTACGTACACTGTTATAACATGGTCCACAAGCAAGTGAAATATATAATACGTGGAAGGTGATGATATGGCAACAAATAAAACCACATGATGATGATGCAGCCGTCACTCACTCAGCCTTTTCTTCTTCATTTATTTTTTCTTGGACGCCAAGATCATAGACTTATTATCGGAAATATATATTATGTTCAAGCAACCTTTTGACAAGGAATTATATGCTATACATAATTAATGAATTTCTTTTATTTTTTTATGTTTTGTTACATCATATTGTTAATAAGAAAAATGTTATTTTAAGATCTCTACATCATATATCATAGAATATACACCTGACATAATTTGATTTATAAAATTTAAATTTTAAAATTATCTTGAAAAATTATGCCTTCTCCATATAATAGAATTATTCTGTGCACTACAAATATGAGATGACAAACGCACAGATATGATCATGATTGTCCATTTCACATGTTTGAATTTTTAACGGTGTTTGTTGTAAGAGCATTGCTATGCATCATCCTACACACCACACACCAATGTGTTTTTCATTTATTTTTATTTTTTTTTTCAATTTTTTTTATTTTACTCTTCTTGAAACATTTATATTTTTTTATTCATCATCCATATAATACACATTTAATAAGAGAAATAAATAAAAAAAATTATGATGTGTGGTGTGTAGGATAATGCAAAGATTAATTCT
Source organism: Pterocarya stenoptera (assembly GCA_003123785.1). Classification (NCBI taxonomy): domain Eukaryota; kingdom Viridiplantae; phylum Streptophyta; class Magnoliopsida; order Fagales; family Juglandaceae; genus Pterocarya; species Pterocarya stenoptera. Next base: position 66,299 of record QEOT01001207.1, read on the forward strand.
TGTTGTAATGGTCCCCAATAGAGTATATAGAAAGATTATAAATGAGAATTTGAAATAAATTCTTGAACTAATATAATTTATTGGACTTGTAGTTGAAATATTGACCTGTCTTTTAAATTGGAAAATGATAGTACTATGAGTACTCCCAAATGTACTCATGATTAGGTTAGGTTTGGATGTTGAGATGAGAATTTTTAATTTGAAATGAAAGTTAAAAATTGAATAAAATATTATTTTTTAATATTATTATTACTTTGAGATTTAAAAAAGTTAAATTGAGATTTGAAAAAGTTGAATTGTTTATTATATTTTATTTGAAAATTTAAAAAATTTGTAATGATAAGATGAGATAAGATGATATGAGAATTTTATGTTTTAAAAATCTTCCAAACCTAATCCGAGGGCTGTTTGGATTGGGAGGAGAGTTGAGATGGTTTGTGAATAGTAGAATAAGATATTTTATAAATACTATTTTTTAATATTATTATTATTTTAATATTTAAAAAAATTGATTGTTTATTAATTTTTGTGTGATAATTGGGGAAAATTTTTTTGGGATTTGAAAAAGTAAGATTGTTTATTATATTTTTGTGTGAAAATTTGAAAATATTCTTTTAGGATTTGAAAAATTAAGATTGTTTTGGTGTGAAAATTTGGGAAGATTCTTTTGGGATTTGAAAAAAACATATTATTATATTTTGTGTGTGAATTTAGAAAAGTTGTAAGGATGAAGATGAGATAAGTTGAGGATGATTGAGATGAGTTGATATTATTATTAGGGTTGTGCCCACTAATATATTTTATTTTATTTTATTAATTTTTTTTAATGGTTAAAGAAGTGACTATTAGTATTGAATTTATATTTATATTTTATTTTATTTTTTAATGGTAAGGATGTATAAAAAATATTTAAAAGAAAAAAAAAATCCATTTGTGCATATTTCTAGCATTGTCATTTTAAAATATAAGACTCCAATTTTTGTAGTGCTCCAATTACGATTTTTAGAATCTGATTCAGCTTCATGATCACCAACAGATCATAGACGCGGGTCGGATCCAGTGGAAGAATGAGTCTTTTCTTTTACTACCTCAGAATAATTTTATGAACTATTTAGAGAACTAGACGATCTAGATTCAATGAATAACCCCCAGCAAACGATCTAGATTCAATGAGCTTATATTAATTATGAACTATTTAGAGAAAGACGATCTAGATTCGATTAACTATTTATGAACTATTTATCCCTCGTTTGTTTATATAGATGAGATAAGATGTGTTAAGATAAAAATTAAAAGTTGAATAAAATATCGTTAGAATATATATTTTTTAATCTTTTTTTCTTTTTAGATTTGAAAAAGTTGAATTATTTATTTTATTTTGTATCAAAGTTTTGAAAAGTTATAATGATTAGATTAGATTAAATGAGATGAGTTTAGAAGAGTTATGAAAACAGATTTAGAGAAAGACAAACTAAATTCAACTATATTCTAATCATTACTATAATAATATTAAAAAATAATATTTTAACAAAACCCTACCCGGATGAACAGTCTTTCTATATGGAGTCATCATTACCTAACTATTATTGGCCTGGAGAGTGCCACCCCAAGCGAAGGAGTGACTGACAGAACAGATCAGCCTCCTCAACATGAACACACACCGTCAGAGCATTGGACATAAGAAGGGGCATGCTCGACGTCAGCATGGCCCTATAGCAGATCTTATTCCTCCGATCCAGTCTTGGCCCAGTGTTCCTCCTCATGTTGGGAGTACTAGTCAGCAACCAACGGGTATATCTACGAAAGATGTGAGGTCTACTTGGGTTGATGCAGTGGTCTCAGATCTTACTATGCATATCGACCGACAGATCAACAGACAAATCGGGGCTGTAGAGGAGACTGTTGCTGAGATTGCCCATCGTGTAGATATTCTAAACGAAAAAGTCTTGACATTGATTGAGGAGTTCTGCAATACATGATTTGTGAACAACACGTTGATCTGAGTGTAGTTTACAAAATTTTATTATATTTTATACTTTATTTTTATTATATGTAATAAACAATATTATTTAATATATCTACTTTTTTGAATTTCAATTCTCAATATTTTTTAATATTAGCTTATTCAACTTTAATATTAAATCACTGCACTTCACTTCTTAATCTTTTTAATTTGAAATATCCAGCTTTAATATTAAATCAATTAACGTTTGAATGCGAATCGTTAACATTTGAACATTGGCGTAAAAAACTTACACGTTCGCACGTAAATAGCCTCAATGTTCTAATGTCCAGGACCCATTCGAACGTGAATTTGTATACGTTCGAATAATTTCTCGATTGCCTTTAGTAACGGTTTCAAACCGTCACAAAAACTGATTTATGTTGTAGTGAGGTACTGGAACGAAATATTTCAGTACCAATACCGTTTCAGGATAGTCTATATATAAATAAATTAATTATATATGTATAAATTATATTTCAAAATAACATCAATGCAAGTCTTAAAAAATTAAAATACATATTTATAAAACTCAATATTACTTCTAAGTTTTCAATCTAACTATTAAAGAAAATAATCAATCATCTTTATTACGAAAAGGGAGTAGAGATTTGATTTTCAGTTCTTGAAAAAATAAGATTAAAAAAAAGTCAAAGTAATAGTCTTTAGATATGAGAATTAAAGTAAAAATTATGAAAATATATTAAAAATATAAAATTTTGACCGGTACATAAAAAACCGGTCAGTAATGACCGAAACGCACCGAAATACTGCTATTTAACAATACGTTCCGAAATGGCCGGTACAGTCGAACATGGTCCAAGTGAAATAATACGTGGAAGGCGATGATATGACAACAAATAAAACCACATGATGATGATGATGCAGCTGTCATTCACTCAGCCTTTTCTTCTTCATTTATTTTTTCTTCGACGCCAAGATCATAGACTAATTATTATCGGAAATATATATTATGGTCAAGCAACCTTTTGACAAGGAATTATATGCTATACATAATTAACGAATTTCGTTTATATTTTTATGTTTTGTTACATGGTTTTTCTACTCAACTTTCACTACATTCTACATTCCATATTTTCTAAATTTTTTTTTATTTTTTAATATTTTTTTAAACTTTTTATTTTATTTTATTCTTTTTAAACTATTTCAAATTTTCTATTAATTATTCATATAAAAAATATTTGATAAAAGAAAAAAAATATATAAAACGTAAAGTGTGGATCAATTGTAAGAAGTTATGAAGAGTTTTTATTGTTGTAATGGTCCCAAATAGAGTATATAGAAAGATTATAAATGAGAATTTGAAATAAATTCTTGAACGAATATAATTTATTGGACTTGTAGTTGAAATATTGACCTGTCTTTTAAATTGGAAAATGATAGTACTATGAGTACTTCCAAATGTACTCACTAAATGTGTCTATTAATATATTTTATTTTATTTTATTAATTTTTTTAATAATTAAAAAAGTAACTATTAGTAAATATTTATATTTTATTTATTTTTAATAATTAAGGATGTATAAAAAATATTTAAATAGAAAAAAATCCATTTGCATTGGTGTACATATTTCTAGCATTGCCATTTTAAAATATAAGACTCCAATTTTAGACTTTAGTAGTTATCCAATTACGATTTTTAGAATATGATTCAGCACCAACAGATCATAGACGTCGGATCCAGTGGAAGAATGAGCCTTTTCTTTTACTACCTCAGAAGAATTTTATAAACTATAATTTAGAGAAAGACGGTCTAGATTCATTGAATAACCCAGCAAACGATCTAGATTCAATGGACTTAGAGTAATTATGAACTATTTAGAGAAGGACGATCTAGATTCAACTATGTTTGAATATAAATATAGTTTTAATTCATTTCATCTAATAATTACATAATTTTTTTTAAATTATTACATAAAATATAATAAATAATTTAATTCTTTTTAAATTTTAAAATTATAATAATATTAAAAAATAATATTCTAATAAATTTTTATTCAATTATTAACTTTTATCTTAATTTATTTCGTCTAAACCCATGACATCGTGAAGTAAATATATCTCAGTGATCTGAATCCTCTTATCACTAACGCACCAGTACATATAATATTATTCAGGTCAAATGTATAAAGAGTATTGTTATGCATCATCCTACACATCACATATTAATATATTTTTTATTTATTTATTTTTTTTAATTTTTTTTATTTTACTCTTCTTGAAATATTTATATTTTTTTATTCATCATCTATATAATACACATTTAATAAGAGAAACAAATAAAAAAAATAAAAAAAATTATAGTGTGTAGTATGTAGACTGATGTAAAGATTATTTCATGAATGAATATGTACGTCTCTGGAGGACCCGCGAAGCCTCTGTCGCACTACGAACACTCCGCACGTGTCAGTGGAAAATTGAAAAGCTTCTATTCTATATACGTAGCTGATGACGATGGGAAATAGAACCAAAGCGAAACGTTAGAATACCGCAAAATATAAATATCCATGCACTTCCCAACGAAGCTTTAACTCACCGGCCTTCAACTCCGGCCTGCCTCCCCTTTCCGCTCTCTCTCTCTCTCTCTCTACTTAAACTCAGCTGCACGATCGAGTTTCCAACTCCAAACTAATACACAAGCACTTAACAAGGCAGTTGAAGAAAGATATTCTTGATCTCCTGCTACGACCAGCTAGCTGCTCGTTTGGAGCAACTGTACGTCATCTATGGCAGTACTGGAACGCGCTTGTAAGGCATTGCATGGTCTGAAGCCGGCCATGTTAATGGTCGTGGTTCAGCTTAGCTCCGCTGGGGTGAATGTGTTCTTCAAACTGGCCGCAAATGATGGAATGAGCTCGAGGGTTATTGTTACCTATCGCCTCATTTTCGCTGCTGCTGTTGTTGTCCCTCTCGCTCACGTTTTTGAAAGGTATGTGCACGTGTGTATATATTATATATATGTATGCATGCATGAATAAATTGACTCTTTTTAATTAATGTTCTTTTCTGTTGCAATCCATCAACGTGATTATAATATAATTCCATCCTATCTAGCTCATAGATTAATGCAGGGGCGCCATGGAAGTTTAAAAAAAAAAATTCCAGAAGTTAATATTCCATTAGACATGCACACACATATATAAACATGAAAAAAGGGAAGATAGTACAAAATCTGAGTAATTAATTATTCCACCTGCGTATGCATCTAAATTTACATTTTCTATATAGGGATCCGGACACTAATATATATATACACATGCCATTGGCAGGAATAGTAGACCAAAGTTGACATGGATAGTACTCTTCCAAGCATTTCTTAGCGGGCTATTCGGGTAAGTTGCATGCATTTTACTTTACCAATTGGTTCTGATCTATTTGATTTTCAGCTGCATGCATACATAAGGGATTGTGTTGATGATACCCTAATTGCAGGGGATCATTATTTCAAAATTTATATATTGAAAGCTTAGTCTTGACATCAGCAACATTCGCATCAGCCATGTTTAACTTAGTTCCTGCCATTACCTTCATCCTGGCCGTCTCTTTCGGGTAGGATACCTCTCTCTCTCTCTCTCTCTCTCTCTCTCTCTCTCTCTCTCTCTCTCTCTCTCTCTCTCTCTCTCTCTGTAGTAAATCCATACACCTCAGTAAACTTGACAAAAAATACGAACTTTTAATAATGTAGGTAGATAAATTAAATAGCTCTTTTGGTTTTTGTTTTCTACAACAAAGCATTCATTTTTTTCAATGTGTTAATCTGCATCTTGCTAAAAAATCTGGTGATCATTAATTAGAGCTTGTACGTACGTGGTCCTTATTTTTGAATAGGTTGGAGAAGCTGAGTCTGGGGACAATTGCAGGAAAGGCTAAAGTGTTGGGAACATTAATGGGAATAGGTGGGGCTATGCTCCTCACCTTCTACAGAGGGGCAGAAATTAATATATGGTCTACTCATGTTGATCTATTGCATCGCGGCCAATATCAAACCGGTGGAGACTCGGCAGCATCTCCAGAATCCGAAAATCTTCTTTTGGGTTCTATATTGGCTCTAGGAAGTTGTTTGTCGTTTGCCTCCTGGTTAATAATTCAGGTGACTATACAAAACATATTGCTGTTTTTTTTTTTTAATTTCATGACGACTCTTTTGGCTCAATATTCCCACTTTGTATAAACTACTGAAGATTAATTGCTCTTAAACAACAGACTAAAATGAGTGAGAGATATCCATGTCACTATTCGTCCGCAGCTCTGATGTGTGTGATGGGAGCTATTCAATCTGCTGTCTATGCCCTATGCATGGAGAGTGATTGGAGCCAATGGAAGTTGGGCTGGAATATCAGGCTTCTTACAGTCTCTTACTCGGTACTTACTTTTCCTAAGGATTGTACCTCTTATATATAAATATATATATATATCCTTATTAATTCAAAAATAAAAAACAGAAGAGAATACCAGGCTAGCTTGCAGATACAAGTCTGGGTATGTAAGGCTTGCACGCACAAACTCTGACTTAATTGGGTGTGCAGGGAATCATAGGAACAGGACTTGTGGTGACTTTGATTGCGTGGTGCGTGAACATGAGAGGTCCTTTATATGTCTCCATCTTCTACCCTGTGATGCTTGTTGCAGTTGCCATCATCGGGTCTTTACTCCTGGACGAGAAGTTGCACCTTGGAACGTACGTATATATATATAAACATATATACATATATATATATATAATAATGACTATTAACCTAATATTACTATATATATCTGCATGCACACAGATTCCTAGCTAAGTTCTATTCACTACTAATTTGACATATATCTTTTTTTTCAATTAGTCTGATTTGCATTTTGTTTTAATAAAAAATGACAGAATATTAGGATCTGTGCTGATTGTGTGCGGGTTATACGCGGTTTTGTGGGGAAAAAGGAAAGAGACGAAGAAGAAAACACAAGTAGCAAGCTGCAGCTCCCCAGAATTAGATCAGTCGTCTGCATTGACTGATATTGTTATCACGTTCTCTCCAGCTGATCATCATCTTCATAACAACAACAACACTAATATTAATCAAAGTCTTAAAATTACTGAAACCCAGCTGCCTCCAGCCAGCTCTCATGTTATTGCTCTCAGTACTACTGCCAATTCTTTGGAAAAGTAAACCGATCGAGATCATTAATTAATTACAGATCAGGAAAATAAATGGTATGGAATTGGAGACTCGCAATATGCATGCATTGAATTATTATCACCACTTACTCCAAAAAATCAAGCCAATATATATATAATAGATTAATTTAATAAATTAATAGATAAATTTATTTTTATAGGAACTCTTTACGGCTTTAGTAGCACTTCTCTATATCTTAACATACGTACTTAACCAAAACTCCTCAGCTCAACACTACCGGACAATATAAATATGCAGTCACTTATTATAATAAAAGTACGTAATTTCAATATCTAATTTAACGTATCACATCAAATCACATCAATTTATAAATTTATTTTTGTGAGATATTTTTGTGTCTAAAACAATTCTCAATGCCAAATCCAAAGCACATTAGCAGCATTAATAGACCACAAAGATATTTTTTTTTTATATATATAAGAAATAGACTTCATTTCATTCTATGAAAGCAGTTATATATGTAACTCAAATTCTATGAAGGAAGTAATATCTAGACCCTGAGTTGCCGCGCGTGGCATCAACGGAAGAAGATCTGCGGTGGCGCGTGGGCACCACGCGCTCCCTTTAACCTGCACTTGGGTGTAACACGTCGCTTCGATTAGTGTCCAATTTGGTCGACTGCAAAATTGGCGGGTGACGATTCTCCCGATAGAACACGTGTTTGAAGTTGGCCAATGGGAATATTATTATCACAAAACTGAAAGAACTCTTTTTGTAGGATCATATATTGGCTTTTTTTTTACGCCTCGTTTAAATATAGACACCATTAAGTCCTATCTCTTTGATATTTATTATATAATAATTTTATTAAGTCCTAGATTATCTTAAAAACAAAATAAAAATAACAGAAAAATCAAAACTAAAAGAGTGAACAAAAATAAGTTAGGACAACTGTTATTTAATATATTACTTTCGTTAATTTTTTTATTAAATAAATATACTGATGTAGGAGCAATAAATATGAGAGCCCATGCACGTACACTTATCTATGAAAATTTTTGTAATTTTATTTTTGGTACGTACATTATTTCATCTAATTAAATATATATATTTATATATATATTTTTTATTATTCCAAGACTCCAACCTGCATCATGTGTGGGTTATGTGACTGCGGCAGCCATGGTTTTTGTGTGAATTTTCATTCCTTAATTTTGACCATTTCAAATTTCTTAGCTCAATTTGATCAATAAGATGAAACAGATTTATTAGTAGCTATAGTAGCCTCAGAATTAATAACGCTTAACAATTTATTATAATATATATTCGAAATTATACTCTTATATCGTTTATAATTTTTTACGAATTCATAATTTTATAATTTTAATCGATTTATATCATTTAATAATTAATTATAATTATTTTATATTTATAAATAATTAATAAATAAATTGGATCAAGCTCAAATTTCATCAAGCTAGCCAAGTCAAATGAAGTTGTTAAAAAATAATAAGATAAAATCAGATAATTTTAGATAAAAATTAAAAGTTAAATAAAATATTGTTAAAATATTATTTTTTAATATTATTATTATTTTAAAATTTAAAAAAATTAAATTATTTATTATATTTTATATAAAAATTATAATAATGAGATGAAAATATATTTATATATAAAAAGACTAAAAAGAAAACTGTAAAAGTTGTACGTAAACCACAAGAAAATTAGCTAATTAAATAAAATAAAATAAAAAAGATAAAATAAAATAAAAAAGTTTTGAGAGTTATTTTGGCATAAATAGAAAAAATGCAGTGAATTAATTCCACTTCCTTTTATTGTGAAATTTCATTACATTAACATCTCTCCGTCTGAGCTCAAACCCTACCCAAATTCTGCCTATCCCTCATCTCATGCGAATTGGATCTTAAACCAGAGGAGACAGGATTCTGTTGGTGAAACGGTGCGTTTTGGGTGCAGGGCATCGTTTGGAATCGATTTGATTTAGAAGAGGAGTTGGAGATTAAACTATGGATAATGATTCGTGGAGCGCTCGTCTCTCTTCCGCTTCGAAGCGGTACCAGTCCGCTCTTCAATCGCGATCCGGTGAGCTGGATTGACCACCTTTTCTTTTCTCTTGTTATCGGTTGTTTTAGATGTGCGAATTGGAGAGGGTTTGCTTTTATGTGACTATGTGCTGAGTATCGCTTCTTTTCCTTTTTGTTTTTCGGGTTTTTATGGTTGCTGAGAAAAAAGGGGGAAATTTGGCGGTGGGTATTGTTGGAGCTTGGATTCGTGGTTATTTAGATGTGGAAACTGGAAAAGGTTTACCTTTAGTGAAGTCTGTGAATATATAGCCTGTAACACACCCTGTGGGTTGTTTGGTAGCTAAGAAACTAAGGGAAAATTCTGGTTACTGCAGGATGGAGTATATTAATTTTTTAATAAGTTAAGCCTTATTAACGATCGAAAGAGGGTTGTTTTGATTATCACCATCATCAATAACATTATCATTTGCATGTCGTGAATGGAAAATATTTAATTTTAAGGTGGCCTGGATGTCTCTCTTCCTTTTGTTGGTTTTTTTTTTTTTTTTGGTTGTCGGGGAACCTCTCCAAGGCAGGGCCCTTTGGATCCACCCCTGCAGAGTAAACTCCAGTCCCGTGCACCGTACCCTTGAAAATTTCCCTACACGAAACTGGTACTGGTTAAATCGCTGGCTTTTCACCAAGGGGTGTGGCCCCTAGAGATTGTTTGCATCCAAGGAGATTTGAACCTTGGACTTGGGGGAGCATACCCCAAGCCCTAGGCCTTTACCACTTGAGCCAATCCTTAGGGGTTTTTGTTGGTTTATTTGTTAGGCGAGAAATGAGGAAAATTTTGGTCACCGGAGAATTAGAGCTTAAATTATATGTCGAATAGATGTGGGAGTTGATGAAAAGTTCACATTTTAGAGGTTGGTGTAATTTTTTGTTCTGAAGAGTTAAACTAGTCTTTGGGTGTTTTGTTTGGATGCTTTGAAAGTGATGACATATTTTCTCAATTTTGTAATTTAGATTTATTGACTGCTTGAAAGAGTTTGGTATAATAAGATCTCTACATTTTTCAAGACTGTGCGTGTGTTTTGGTATCTTGTAAATGGACTTTAAAACTCCGAGTTGTGATTAATGATGAAGTATAAGTGAAGTGAACTTTAGAACTCCAACTATTTGGCTTGAATTTCTTGTCCCCCCCCCCCCCCCCCCCCGGGGGCCAAAAAAAAAAAGAAAGGTTTTACTTAGTTTTTCCACAGACCAAATGGGATTCAGTTGGTCTGCATTGCATGTGCAAAGATTATTCTTGAAGTCACCGAAATATGGTTGTGAATTGCAGATATGTTCATGGCCTTTGAAGAACTTGATGGGGATGATGATACAAGGGAGGAGTTTCCATGTCCATTTTGTTCGGAATATTTCGATATAGTTGGATTGTGCTGCCACATTGACGAGGAGCATCCTTTGGAGGCAAAGAATGGGGTATTGCTCCTCTTATGTTTGTTAATAACAATCTTATGTATGCAACGACTTACACATGAGTAAAATGTTGCAACTTATTTAACATCTATTTTTCAAAGTTTATTGTTCAATGTATGCATCGGTATTAGAAAGCTAGTTTGTGCTTGTAATTTCTCTTCAGAGGCAGCTAGTGAATGGCATAATAATGTATTCTTTTTCTTCAACCAATGTTCTGCTCAACTAAATAACCGAGCTTTAAGTTCCAACTAGTGTAGTTTCTCAATATGGTTATTGATTCATCTGTTTTTTGTTAGTAATGCTATTGATTCATCCAATTGGTCCAAAGTTGTTGGAATACAAGCATAGAGAGAGTTAGGCTGTCTCAGTGATCTCCTCTCATGATATTGGGTAGCAGCTGCCTTGATCTTGACTGCTCTTCATGGCATTAGAATTCTACATATGCTGATTCAGGGGAAACTATTTGATGAACTGGACAATTGCAATCCATCAGTGGCTTGTTATAAAAAAACTTTTGATCCAGCAGTGGACAAACAAAACAAAANTCAATCCATCAGTGGCTTGTTATAAAAAAACTTTTGATCCAGCAGTGGACAAACAAAACAAAAATATCAATATAAGAGATTGTAAGATGCTTTGGCTTTTGGTCAACACCAATGAGCTCTGGAAACCTACAGTAGCCCTTCTGTATATATAGAAGCATAGGGGATTGGCTCCTAGAAGTCCCTCATCTGTACATGATGGTGTGTCTTCAATCTTCAACCCACAGTTGGGTGGTATATGGGCAGGTTGGTGTGGATTACGGTGCAGGGGTAGTGTTCTGATCTGTTTACTGAAAGGTCTGATTACTGTTCTGGTTTAGGAGCATGGAAGTTCAAAGCTCTGGCTTAACAGATTTTTTGTTTGTTATGTGACAAATAAAACATGAACAAAAATATTCTATTTTTTTTTCTTCAACTGGAGGGTGCTAATTAATCCTTAGTTTTGCTGACAACAAGGACTGTTTATCTGCAGGTATGTCCTGTTTGTGCAATGAGGGTGGGGGTTGACATGGTTGCTCACATAACCCTACAACATGGAAACATATTCAAGATATCCTTTTTTTAGTTATTATCTTTTACAACAATTCTTTGGAGTCTACCCACCCGTGGGTAGCCCAAGTGGTAAGGGCGAACTTGTGTGCATGAGTCTCATGTCACAAGTTCGATTCCTCCTGGGATCAAACTGCGATTTAAGTGGGAGGCCATGGTGGTGGGTTGCTATGCTAGTCTCCCCCGGGAGTTTAGGTTCCATGGATGAATCCAAAGGGCTTTGCTGTGGGGTGGTTCCCCCCGTCAAAAAAAAAAAAAAAAAAGAAGAGGCAAAAAATAATTCTTTGGAATCCTTTCATGCATTTTCTCGATCAGTTTGTGATTAATTGCAAGTGAATTTACTTGAACATGTGTTTAGAAACAACTTTTGTGCAGCATCTATACAAAATAATTGAACTTAAATGATTTTCTAATGATTCAAGTTACCAATTTTCTTTTCCTGCATTTTCTCCGAAGAGTAATCCCTTTGAGAAATGGACCATTTATTCATTTTTCATCCACCCCTTCCCCCTTGCTGCACCCATCTATTTATCCTCTGAGTTTCCTGTGTTCACTACTGCTTTTATTTTTGGAACCAAAAAGGAAAAATGAAATGGCATAACTTTAAAAGTAGTGCAAGTTGTGAGGGTTTTTTTTTTTCAACTCCACTATTGCATTTCCAGAAGCTAAGTCATTCTGCATACAAATGTTTTATGGATTGCTTTTTCTTGCCTATTACTTAAAGTTGTGGCTGGTAACAACCATGTTTGCATCATACTTGCTAAAGGAGAAATTGACTTAATGTTCTAAATTCCTTAACGAGTGTTTACATGCAGCGCAAGAGGAAGTCACGTAAAAGTGGTATGCATTCTACTCTATCTTTGTTGAGGAAAGAACTGCGAGAAGGAAACTTCCAGTCTCTTTTTGGAGGGTCTTCCTGTATAGTCTCCTCATCCAATGCAGTACCAGATCCGTTGTTGTCATCATTTATTTTGCCCATGGGTGATGACTTTCTAAGTGTTCAACCTCAGCTTTCAACTGAAGGAGGCTCAGTTAAGAAAAGCTCTGAGGATAAAGTATCAGAGAGGTATTTAATTGCGTTTCAGCTTTTTTCCCAGTCCATTTTAATAAGATATTTTCATTTGTACATTACGATAAATGTCATTGTCAATGTGACCTTGTATAGGTAACTACTTTTTTATGGTATTACTAAGAATAGGACTAGGAGTAGGACATAAAGGCTATTTTTCTAAATGAAAGGCGGACACACACACATATCCTTCCAAGCATGTTATAGAGTCCCGTAATAGTTCTGATAGAAGGGTTCTGAAAGAATCATTAGCTTATTTATATATATTATGCTAGATTGAAAAAATTAAGTGGCCATGTGATTGATGCAAGTTGATTAAGATTGACTTTTTGCAGTAGAACTAGGCAAGTTGAATCTGTGTCCCATTTGTTTCCCAGTATTGCAAAGGGAACAGTGAATGAACGGCATTCAACGAAATATGATGATGAATAGCTATCTTGCTAA
>QEOT01001207.1:83642-111355 GCA_003123785.1 Pterocarya stenoptera
CTCACTTCCTCCACCTTCTCCTTACCCTTCTTTCCCAAAGGTTCCTCTAACTTCTCCTTACCCTTCCCTACCTGAGGTTTTCTTTGTTGATGAAAATCCTCAACCATCTGAATTCCACACGGGAAAGATGAGCTCCTCGAGCTACTTCTTAAATTTCCACAGAACTCCCTGGCTTCTCTCACTTGTTGTCTCTCTTCTTCAGAGATGGTATGCTTCTCTTCCTCAGAAAGAGTATAGTCATAATCTGATGATCCAGAAGACACAAAATCTGAATCTGAACGTGCAATATACCTCCTCTTTTTTGGACCCGGGTTTTTCTTGCTCTTTTCTCTCACAATTGATCTATTATTAACGAACTCAATACCACCATTGCAACTATTCTCATATTGCACTTGCCTCCTCAACCCACCATTCTTTCTTCTTTTCTTTCTCAAAGGCTTCTTCAAAACTTTAGATTTCCTCTTCCCCGTTTGACCCCTTAAAGAACTCTTTTCCTGCCAAACTCTCTTGCTTACTTTCATATTATTTCTCTTCTTTCTCCCCCCCAATTCCTCTTCTTCATCCGAACAAATATCTTCATCCAGCATAAAATCGTCATCCTCCTCCTCCTCCTCAACCTCATAATCCTCATCCCCATCTTCGTCATCATCATATATAACTCTTCTCCTCTTTCTCGCTGTTTTCACCCCACCTTTCTGGTGACTCAAATTAACATTTTGCACTTTTGAGCTAACCTTTGATTCGACAACCTTCCTCACCTCCTCCTCCTCCTCAACCTCATAATCCTCATCCCCATCTTCGTCATCATCATATATAACTCTTCTCTTTCTCGCTGTTTTCACCCCACCTTTCTGGTGACTCGAATTAAAATTTTGCACTTTAGAGCTAACCTTTGATTCCACAACCTTCATTCTCGCCTCCTCCTCCTCTTCTTCTTCTCCTTCATCATATTCTTCATCATCATCATCATCATATATAACTCTTCTCTTTCTCGCTGTTTTCACCCCAACTTTCTGGTGACTCGAATTAACCTTTTGCGCTTTTGATCTGACCTTTGGTTCAACAACCCTCCTCACCTCCTCCTCCTCCTCCTCTTCCTCCTCTTCTTCTCCTTCATCATATTCTTCATCCTCATCATATATAACTCTTCCCCTCTTTCTCACTGTTTTTGCTCCACCTTTCTTGTGACTAGAATTAACCTTTTGTGCTTTTGATCTGACCTTTGGTTCAACAACCCTCCTCACCTCCTCCTCCTCCTCTTCTTCTCCTTCATCATATTCTTCATCATCATCTTCGTCTTCCTTGTACGTTTCTTCTTCTTCTTCCTCCTCCTTTACAAAACTTCCAAAACTCTCTTCCGATGCATTCCCATCTACAGAAGAGCAATAATCCTCATCCCAACCATCCGAGACCTCGTTTTCTTCATTCGAAACCACATAATCTTCATCTGAGTCATCGGAACCCTTGTCTTTCGAACGAACCCTTCTGTTGAAGTTCCTCTTGCAACCAACCTTCCCTCCCCTCACCATCTGTACGAGCACCCAAAAAACACAAATTTCCAAAACCCCAATTACTTAAATCCAATCACACAAACATTATCAAGTTCAATTCCAACAACTGAGATCGAATCAAAAGGTATATAGGAAATAAATACTAAGGTTCTTTGACTTTAAGCTTTTCCGTTTCTAGCTTACGGTCTACTACTCAAATGAGTTGTAAAAACTACTGCTATCTGACAATGGAAAAAGTACCAGTCCCCCCATTAGTTCTTATCATCGATCTGTTTCAGCATGGATATAAAAAACCCAAAGAAACAAAAATAAATCCAAATCCCAGGATTTTGCCATAATTTATTCAAAATACGTGACAATTCAAACAAAACAAAAAAAAAAAATCATGAATTAATCAATTATAAATCTTTACATTGGATACAAAAAATTCATTTAAATTGCAATTCTTCAAAAAGAAAATTGGCTTTAGATTTTGAAAGAAACTCACCATTAGCATTAGAAAATTCCCAAAGCAATATGTCCAAGATCTTTTTTTTTTTTTTTTGAAAAAAAAAAATGAAATCCAGAAAGCAACAGAGAAAAACAGAATTCATTGATATTCCTTCAAACTTATAAATTCATCATATATATATATTNCTTGAGTTGTAGTATCCCTGTCTCGATCTTGATTACTTTGAGAACTTGAAAAGTCTCTTGAATTAGCTGCTGGAGTCCCATCAGTTCTACCAGCCATAGAATTCATTCGATTAAAGGAAATGAGATGTTGTATTTGACGATGTATCCAGCGTCTCCCTGAAAGAGTTGGTGCCCCTGCTCCAGATACCGGAGAAGCTGCTTGAGAATCTCCAACGGGAAGTCTGGGGGACGAAAGATTCCCAAATCCTTGGGCAAATGGTGTAAGAGGTGAGGACAATAAATTGAGATCTAAACCTTCCCTTACATTTACAAATTGTGGTGGTCGATTAGACACGTTGTTGCTTCTAGTCCTTTGATCAGGCATATGATCTTGCACTTGGGAACTTGATGATGCCAGAGCAACGGGTCTACAACCATCACAATACCAATTACCTGCAGGTACTTCCCGTCCGAGACCAACGCAATAGGTGTGTGCGGGTGAATCACAGACATCACACAGCAACATGAGACCATCATCCACACCTTCATGGCATTCAGTACAAATCACATTCTCATATGGATCAAGGTAACTCCTGACTTCTTCCTCAGAGGGTTGATAAACCTGTATAAAGCAGTGAACCCATTTGAGTTCAGGAAATAAGCAACCAGAAAGGAAAAATAAAAAAGCACAAACAAAGTAAGATACCTGATCACGCTCAGGGACCGGAATCAGAACTTCTCTCAAATCAATTCCTGCAGTCGACCTTGCAGGCTTACTGATTGTCTTGAACCTCTGCTTGCATAAAGGGCAGCGAGATTCCACTTTTGCCCACTCCATGATGCAAGCAAAACAAAAATAATGAGAACAACAGTCCAGTGTTCCCTTTGCTCTCCTGTTATCTTCTTCAGACAGGCAAATTCCACACACCTGCTTTCCCAGCTCGGTCCTCACTTCCTCCACCTTCTCCTTACCCTTCTTTCCCAAAGGTTCCTCTAACTTCTCCTTACCCTTCCCTACCTGAGGTTTTCTTTGTTGATGAAAATCCTCAACCGTCTGAATTCCACACGGGAAAGATGAGCTCCTCGAGCTACTTCTTAAATTTCCACAGAACTCCCTGGCTTCTCTCACTTGTTGTCTCTCTTCTTCAGAGATGGTATGCTTCTCTTCCTCAGAAAGAGTATAGTCATAATCTGATGATCCAGAAGACACGAAATCTGAATCTGAACGTGCAATATACCTCCTCTTTTTTGGACCTGGGTTTTTCTTGCTCTTTTCTCTCACAATTGATCTATTATTAACGAACTCAATACCACCATTGCAACTATTCTCATATTGCACTTGCCTCCTCAACCCACCATTCTTTCTTCTTTTCTTTCTCAAAGGCTTCTTCAAAACTTTAGATTTCCTCTTCCCCGTTTGACCCCTTAAAGAACTCTTTTCCTGCCAAACTCTCTTGCTTACTTTCATATTATTTCTCTTCTTTCTCCCCCCCAATTCCTCTTCTTCATCCGAACAAATATCTTCATCCAGCATAAAATCGTCATCCTCCTCCTCCTCCTCAACCTCATAATCCTCATCCCCATCTTCGTCATCATCATATATAACTCTTCTCCTCTTTCTCGCTGTTTTCACCCCACCTTTCTGGTGACTCAAATTAACATTTTGCACTTTTGAGCTAACCTTTGATTCGACAACCTTCCTCACCTCCTCCTCCTCCTCAACCTCATAATCCTCATCCCCATCTTCGTCATCATCATATATAACTCTTCTCTTTCTCGCTGTTTTCACCCCACCTTTCTGGTGACTCGAATTAAAATTTTGCACTTTAGAGCTAACCTTTGATTCCACAACCTTCATTCTCGCCTCCTCCTCCTCTTCTTCTTCTCCTTCATCATATTCTTCATCATCATCATCATCATATATAACTCTTCTCTTTCTCGCTGTTTTCACCCCAACTTTCTGGTGACTCGAATTAACCTTTTGCGCTTTTGATCTGACCTTTGGTTCAACAACCCTCCTCACCTCCTCCTCCTCCTCCTCTTCCTCCTCTTCTTCTCCTTCATCATATTCTTCATCCTCATCATATATAACTCTTCCCCTCTTTCTCACTGTTTTTGCTCCACCTTTCTTGTGACTAGAATTAACCTTTTGTGCTTTTGATCTGACCTTTGGTTCAACAACCCTCCTCACCTCCTCCTCCTCCTCTTCTTCTCCTTCATCATATTCTTCATCATCATCTTCGTCTTCCTTGTACGTTTCTTCTTCTTCTTCCTCCTCCTTTACAAAACTTCCAAAACTCTCTTCCGATGCATTCCCATCTACAGAAGAGCAATAATCCTCGTCCCAACCATCCGAGACCTCGTTTTCTTCATTCGAAACCACATAATCTTCATCCGAGTCATCGGAACCCTTGTCTTTCGAACGAACCCTTCTGTTGAAGTTCCTCTTGCAACCAACCTTCCCTCCCCTCACCATCTGTACGAGCACCCAAAAAACACAAATTTCCAAAACCCCAATTACTTAAATCCAATCACACAAACATTATCAAGTTCAATTCCAACAACTGAGATCGAATCAAAAGGTATATAGGAAATAAATACTAAGGTTCTTTGACTTTAAGCTTTTCCGTTTCTAGCTTACGGTCTACTACTCAAATGAGTTGTAAAAACTACTGCTATCTGACAATGGAAAAAGTACCAGTCCCCCCATTAGTTCTTATCATCGATCTGTTTCAGCATGGATATAAAAAACCCAAAGAAACAAAAATAAATCCAAATCCCAGGATTTTGCCATAATTTATTCAAAATACGTGACAATTCAAACAAAACAAAAAAAAAAAATCATGAATTAATCAATTATAAATCTTTACATTGGATACAAAAAATTCATTTAAATTGCAATTCTTCAAAAAGAAAATTGGCTTTAGATTTTGAAAGAAACTCACCATTAGCATTAGAAAATTCCCAAAGCAATATGTCCAAGATCTTTTTTTTTTTTTTTTGAAAAAAAAAAATGAAATCCAGAAAGCAACAGAGAAAAACAGAATTCATTGATATTCCTTCAAACTTATAAATTCATCATATATATATATTGAGAGAAAATCCAGAGAGAGAGAGAGAGAGAGAGAGAGGAAGGGGTTTTAGTACCTGGGAGGAGGAAGACAGCACCGGAAAACAAAAATGAAAAGCAAAGGATAGAGCCAATGATCATTACGCAAGTTAGGGTGCTGTCTATATAATTATTATCGTGTTTGGCAATTTTACGAAAATGCCATTTCACCTTGAAGAGCAGTTGAACGCTACCTTTTGACTTTTGGGCAGGGATAAAATACACTCATGCACATAACACTACGGTGGACATCACCTTTTTATCCTCAATCAAAAACCTCTACAAATTGTAATCTTTGGAAGAACACCATCAATATTATTATTATTCATCATCATCATTAATAATATTTAAGTTGGGATTATTATAGTGAAATATGGAATACTAAGTTATGTTAGATACAGTTTTAAAGTGTATAAATCTCACGTATTTTTTAAATAAATAATAAGATCCACAGATAAAAACGAGATTTTTTTATGTGAATCTTAAATTTATTTACTTTTTTTTTTTTTTTAAAAAGTATGCAAAACTTGCACAAATCATTTCTCATATAAGATTAGTTGTATCGTTTAAATTTAGGTTGAGAAGAATTTTTCTTTTACAAAACCCCATAAAAGCCTATATCTAAATATTTCACCCTATTTCAATAATTTTTTTTTAAAATAAATATCCTATCTAAACAAGCCCTAAAGAATTATAATCCTCCATATATCCCTACAAGCTTGAGGTTGAAAATGTATGATCAATGAGATCCACATATTACAGTAAACACAAATGTACATAATTGCTTGAATTTTATGAATAAATTAATAATAAATTTATAATACTCATAACAACACGTGTTCCCTTAACACACAGGACAAAAGGTTTATCAACAGAAACTATTACAAGGTTACTTCATAATTATCTGCCGGAGGGATCAAATTAGCAATGCCGAGACACATAGGAAGTCCAAAATGTTTTGCACTTTTTTTCCTTAAATGCTTGTTATTTGATTCTCATTAAGCAATGAAATCTCCAAGAATTTTGAGTAATACTATATGCAGTTGAAGAGTACGCAAGCACCGTGTAATCATTTTGAAAAGGATAAAGTTCACTATTAAAAAATTAATTTTTTTTATGTGGGTCCCGTATTTATTCATTTTTTTCAAAGTGATTGTGCGACGCTTACACACTCACGACTGCAACTATCATTTCTCTTATAAATATTGTGAGATTCACTTTAATATATATCTCTTTTCTACTCTAAACCATCAAATTCAGACGAGAATTCTAAAACATCAATCTTAGATTTATATCTCTTAAATATTTCCATTAAAGAGAGAATTATTGCTGGCAAAATTATTCTTAACAAGTGCTTAGTAATGGAGTTAATCATGCTAGATATAAATATCTTATTGAGGGGACTTTTTCTAGTGGGAAGGTCCCACTAAAATATGCCACAAATATGGAAAAGGTATCAATAATTGGAATCAGAAAATCACATATACGTTACATATTAAGTTCAGTACATACAAATTCTCAGATATTTGACTCTTTGCATAGCCATAACAAGCAATGATTCTAATTTCTACATACCCAAAATGCTCAACCGAATCAATGGATTCCTATTCTGATTCTTGCAGTAACTTTGGGTTTATGGTTGCTATTATGTGGCCATTTGCTATTGAACAAGGTTTCAGCTTTTTGCATCCAGCCAAAGAAAGAAAGAAAAAGAAGTGGGATCATTGGCATCCACCAAGACTGGCAAGCCTTGGGGATATTGAAAATGAAAAACAGCTGGTTTTATTGATGAGAGAAATGCCAAAAAAGGGTAGGCCTTGCCAAGATGTAACTGGCTTTCTGATCCTTGAAATTAACTTCTACTTATGTACACACCTCCTTTTCCCCAATTAACTTGCCAAGAAGGAAAAACACATAAACCAGAAAAAACTCTTTACCATGTTGGGATTTGGTTTAAGCATAGCTTTCAGATATTTGAACAGAAGAAAAGGGGAAAGAAATCTATCAACTCTTGTCCTATGTGGGCTTCCTGCAACTCTGCAATGGACCTATTTCAGGACTAGAAAGATGTAAATCTGATCTCTGAGTCCCCATTGCTACACCACACAGCTTGGGCTTTGCCTTGATCAGATACATGATTGGTCCCTCATATTGGGCTGACACTAGTTTTCATGCTTGAAAATGGTCCTGGTTACATGCCAGAATCTTGATTTAGAACTCAATTTACTCTTCTGTAGCTCTGGCACAAAGATGGGAACATCTATTTTTAACTAATATTTCTGAGTTTCTGTTGGCAAAATACCGTCCTTTTCTATTCTAGCATGTGTTTTCTTCCACAAACAGTTATTGTTCATCCAAAAATTCCCAAAACTGTGTGTTAATATTGGGAAATTACATATTCCATCCATAAATTATCACCCATTTTTCGTTTTACACCCTAAACCATATATAAAATGACGGATTAAATTGACAAATTAAGTAACTTAGGATGCAAATTTATTTTTTGTACTTTATTTTTATTAATATTATTATTTCGGGAAAAAGACAAGCAATCTACAGTACTTGGTATGTAAAGTCACTATTTTCATTCAAAGAAGTCCGCTTCAAGCAAGTAGAAGTCATTTTTCCAGCATGGAAGAGGTCTCTTTCTCATATGTGTAGTCCATTTGGAGGCCATTCAGGATTATGTTTTGACGACATCGTGAAGGGGGGGTTTTAATTTCCTGAAAAGAAGGATAAAGAGACCCTCCAAACATAGGCGCCACATTGGCCTCCATGTAGAAAGCATGTTCTGTTCTTTACTTTGAAGGTTTAAGAATGGTTTGCTTTATGCTAATTGCAAGCCTTATGTCTAAACACATTAAATCTAATACAAGCTCTCCCAAAACTACCTACTAATTGCTTGTTTCTAGCCCGGAATTGAAGCAAACTCTCTCCGAAGTGGGCTCTGTAATATTTATAACTACTTAAATAACTTTCTCAAGCAACATTTAATGCTTCAAAATGTTGTAAGACTCATTTCATGTATCTATCTTTTTCTCGTTCTAGACCTTAAAAGGAGTTTGAGAGAATCTGAATTCTCGCAAACATACAAAGGACTTCACAAGATGGGGCACATATTCAATCCGCGTGTTTTTAGGGCTTAAATTACCTTTATTCAAAAACACAACTCATCAACTCCCTTGTGTCCCTTTGAATGGTCCTTCAAACTAGACTTGTCCCATTCAATGTCTTCGAATTGCTTATGACACCATAACCGAAGCCACTCAAAGTTTCAAACTTCTTCAGCTAATATTATGTTGTTGGGGACCATCCTAGTTTATGATAATAAATGGGAGGGAGTTCAATAAAAGAAGGGTTGAAATGGAGGGAGAAACTAGGAAATATAAAATGGGAGTGGGGCAAGATTATAAAATCATTTTCTTTAGGGTGGGGGAATCAATTTTAATAAAGTTTGCTTTTTATAAAAATCTTAAAAATCAATTTTTTGAAGGGGTTTTTTTTTTTTTTTTTTTTTTTTCAAATCTTGGGACTTGGTTCATCCCCTTGGTTGGGAAAAAGATAATGTTCATGATCACTTCATAAAATAGAATTCTTTGCCCCTAAAAGAAAAACATCTCAAAGCTTTAGGGCGAAGCTCTCCATGTGATTGGCTTTCTGATCTCTTCTTTCTTGCTCCTCTTATGTTAAGATAATCTAACATTTAAAGGGTGATTGGACATAATAATTTGACAAGTCATTTGGGACCATAAAGAGTATTTGAGACTTTATGATATTTTTGGCTTGGAAGATTAAGACAACCGATGGGACATTAGTCACAATGTTCAATCCAACCTCTCTAATCCAACATCTACAGTCAAGTTTGAGAAATAATTGAATAACTTGATGATCTTGATTTTGTGCTTTTTCTTTTTTTATGATAACATGGAAGAATGAACTGCAAACCGGTGGGGGTTTGGGTTTGCAGTTCATGGCATGAGATGATGAGTGAATGCATAGGCATTTCGAATTACATTTGAGATGAATGAACAAATTTTGAGTTTCCGAAATTTTCTATACCAAAAGTGAAAAATGAGTGCGACACGGGATATTACAGGGAGATAACTCACTAACATAAAATACAGAAATTTTCACTGTTACAATGCATGAAGACTGATTTTTTATGTCTGTCTACGTGTTATTTCTATATCTATAATAATCCCACAAACAAACAGACGTGACTTCATCTGATCCGTTAAATCTGTTTTATAATAAAAATAACGTTACAATCTGACAAACCACATCAAGCCACATCAGTTTATGGAATTAGTTTTGTGTGATCACTTTGTAACTATAATATCTCTCATATATATATATATATATGCGCGAAATTCTATTTGCTATAATATGCCCGCACGAATATCACTGGTCAACAAAAAATATATGTTTTGTGCCTGATTGTACTTTGACTTTCTTTTAGAATATTAGAATTCTTGACATGTTTTAAAATCATACCAAGATATCAATTAATATTGTCATAACTCTATATCGGTGATGATATATAGTATATACTATTCATGATACCTTAAAATCATTATTTTGGTATGATTTTGAATTTTATCATCTTCAATCATATCGACTGACGTTATAGATATAAATAATTTTCCATTCTAGGATCATGTTTTTTTTATAATCCTCCTTGTATGTCTAACATTTCTCCTGCTACATATTTATGAGAATATTTAGCAGATTCAGTGAAAGTACAACTTTAGTATCAAAAGAGCAAAAGTGGAGAGAATGAGCTTTTCTTTCATCTTTCATTGTATATGAGGGCTTGCCCTTTGTAACGATTCGGCTAATAATTTTAAGATCGAGATATTAATAATTTTTATTAGGTCTAAATTATATTTAATGGACCATATTGAATAAGTCTACAAGTGATAAATTATTGAGGTTGAGTAGGAGTTTTAATTAGGCTTAATAACTAAGTTAAATCTCATTTATTATTTATTAAACAAGTTAGACTCCTTTTAGAATTTAAATATTGGCCATTAGAAATTTATTTCAATTTAAAATCATCACTGATTGAAATTCTCTACGTAATCTCAGTCATTGCCAACTCTACATTGAACGAACTACTAGATCATGTTTTTAAATTCAAACTCTTTTCTTGAATGATCGTGACTGAGTCAAACTCGAACTTAAACTCGTCGGCATCATATTCCAACAAGATTACAACTCTACAAGTCATGTTCACGTTAAATCTCTTTAATTAAGTCCAACTCAAACTGGAAGTCACCCTCTCCCAAAACTCTTTATAAATATCTTCATTCCGTATGTTATTTGGAAAGAAAAAAAAAAAAAAAGCCATAGACCTCCAAGTTCAGCACTGTGATCAATTTTGTGTTGAAAATCTTATGAAGCAACACTACGAAGTAAGTTGCATGATCATACTCTTACACGTATGTACGGTAAACGTCCTATCTTTTATAAAAATATTATGCATGTACACCCACCATTGAAAGCCTCTTTTTATGTACCCAAGTAATAAATATCATGATTTTATGCATAAATTTCGTGTTAGTTGCAAGACATGCATTAAAATATTTTATGAAAATTCATGATTTATGTGAAGATTCATGCATTAAAATATTTATGGACAATCATGATTTTATGAGAGGAAACATGTATTACAGAATTTTATGAAAAAATACAATTTTATTTTAAATTTATGACATGACAAGTATGCAAGTATGATTATGATAAAGTATGAATGATAAGACATGTAACGGCCTATGTTATGATATGAAAATGGTATCATATGTTATGGGCATATTTTATTACCAAGTTGTATATGCTGGTAGTGCATCCAGTGTGTCTTCCTTATGTATAGATTCCACAACCCGCGGCTACGGGCGAAATCAGAATCTATTTAGATTTGATAACCCTAACTCACGAGAGTCAACAATGGGTACCAACCTATGACAAGTAAAAGATAAATTCATATTTATGTTACTTATGCATGTATTTATGAATATGCATATTTTTCAAGAAACCTAATATTATTATGTTTACTGTATGATGTGTTGCTTATTGAGTATTCAACTTATTTTTATATGTTTTTATATTTTTAAACCACCTCAAGTGATGACATTTATGAGGATGAGATTGCAAGACAAGACTTGACCCAGAGAGACGAGTCAGAGGCCTAAATAGTTTATGTCATGCTACGTTTTATAATTTAAAGTTTAATAAGTTATTTTAATAAGCACATGAGACTGTTGGTATCAGAGCTAGGTTGAAAGATTCAATAGACTTTTCAAAATAATAAAGAAAAAAAAAGTATTGCAAAAAAACAAAAACAATAAAAAATAAAAACTTTTTACAAAAAGTTTGTAAACAAAAAGTGAAATAAATAAATAAATAAAATCTAGGCCATGGTCTCCTCAAGTCATCTCCTGCTCTGTAGTAAGTATTTTTAACTTTTACTATTTATTGTGTTAATGAAAATTAAGAATGTTAAATTTTAGATACATGCATGTCAAAATGCACCTACCACATAAAAAGGGTTTTAGCGCATAAGGTAAGAAAGTTTCTAAAAATGAGATTATGAACTTTTGGTTTTAAGATTGATGATACATCTTATTCATGAAGAAATAATATTATATTTTGTAGAGTTTTATTTAAAGAAATTAGAAATGAATTTAGTGGGTTTAAAGTTATGCCATAGATTTATGTATGGTGTATGGTATTTCACGATGATTGGTGGTACTCTTATGTTCTACTGGTAACGCGATTCTATCACTAAGAAGGAGGTGTAAGATTTAAGATCTGAACTTTGGAGAGTTTTAGGTTATGATTTATTGAGGTTATCATTTAAGGTGGAGGATTTATTAGTATTCCAAGTTGAGAGTTTTATCTATGTGGAGATCGTTAATTACTATTGTATATGGAATTAAGATAATTGTTGGGTGGTTTTAGGCTTTTAATCGATCCCATTGTTAAGGCAGATGCTTGTTTAAGTTTGAGTTGAATTTGGAGTGTATGATAGTTGACACGTAGCATGCCAATGTGTACGCTTAAAAGTTTAGTAAAGCATTGGACCAAAATAGGGGATGATTATAATTGTTGGAATATTAAGTTTAACTAAACTATATTGAGGAGTAAAAGAGACATAGAAAGAATGTAGCTTGTAGGAGGTCTAGCAAATTTCGAGGGATGAATTTTTATGAGGAGAGAAGTTTGTAACAACCCAACCAAATAATTCTAAGGTCAAGATTTTAATCATTTTTATTGGGCCTAAATTATATTTAATGGATCATATTAGAGAAGCCCACAAACGATAAATTATTGAGGTTGATTAGAAGTTTTAATTAGATTCAATAACTAAGTTAAATCACATTTATTATTTATTGAATGAGTTAAACCCCTTTTAGAATTTAAAGATTGGCCATTAAAAATCTATTTTAATTTAAAATTATCACTAATTGAAGTCTCCTACGCAGTCTCAGTCACTGTCAATCCTACATTGAATGAACTAGTAGATCATGTTTTTAAATTCAAGCCTATTCTTGAATAATTGTGACTGAGTCCAACTCGAACCCAAACTCGTCGGCATCCTATTCCAACAGGGATACAACTCTACAAGTCAGATTCACATTAAATCTCTTTAACCGAGTCCAACTCAAACTTGACGTCACCCTTTCCCAAATCTCTCTATAAATATCTTCCTTTCGCATGTTATTTGGAAGAAAAAAAAAAAAACAATAAACCTTTTAGTCCAACACCATGATCGATTTTGTATCGAAAATTTTAGGAAGTAACACTATAAGGTAAGTAGCTTGGATCATAAATTATGATTAGCATACGTTAGCTAGTTATATATATTATTATTAAAGCTAGTTCTTTCAAAGTCAATATTTACGTACTACGCATGTCATGATATTTTCAAACACGTCATTGATCATGTTTCATTCCACATCTTATAGATATGTATGTATTTTGCATCTCACGTTGCATAAGACATGTAAGCTTTTATAAGATCAAGTATAAAATAAGCTTATAATAGTTAATCATATGTTCACTCAGATGTATGGTACCAATGCAGTTTCAGGGTGGGCGTGCAAGCCACAAACACAAGCTTGGTCCACCGTAGTACGCCAAGAGTACTACACAGTCGGCTTCCTTTGCTGTAGCAGGGGAAGTTAGTGCACAATCCTACACATAGAGTTATGTGTGTTGGCCAGCCATATCAGTCAATTTAATTAGATAAATCAGATCAGTCAGTTAATTCAGATAAATCAATCATGAATAGCATAAGCATCAATATGATCAGTTATGATTTTAAGTTATCGACATGAAATATTTTATAAAAAATCTATGTTAAGTATGTTTACATTATGATAGATTTCTTATTGAGTCATCGACTTATTTTAGTTTGTTTTATGTTTTTAAACCACCACCAATCAAGATAATTATGACGGTAAAGGTGTAGGACGGGACTTAGTTCAGGGAGGCGTGATAGTGGCCTAGATCATATACAAAGATTTTAAGTTATGATTTTTATGACACAAGATTTGAAGAAATTTAATAAATGTTTCTGTGCACTCTCATTTATGATTTTAGTATTTTCATACGGAACAACTTTATTTATTATATAGAATCTTTGTATATTGTGCAAGTATAAGAAAATATTTTTAAATCAAGGTTAGTAGTGGCACTCCGACTTTCGAGAATTTTTAAAATTGACTTTATTATTATTCGTGGGGAGGGCGGTGTTATACCCATAAGAGTAAGGCAGCTACAAGATAGAAGAAATGGGAATGCAGTCATGATACTTAGACAGCAAACAATAAATAATCTCCATAATCACTCTTAACATTGATAATTCTTAACATTGATAATGTTTTCCCCTTTGGTAAAAGACAAACTACCAAGACTGGGACCAACTGAACTGGATTTAGGAACATTGTCAACAGACCCACCGCATTGACTTCATTTTTCTTCTTTTTTGTGCAACCAAACCCTACACTTTAGGACTTGTTAATGTTTTGTGGGTGTCACAAGAACTTTAGAGAGGTATAATGTTTTCTTCTTTGAAAAAGAAAACCCAGTTAGGCATTGATAAGTAGCCATTTGGTGGGAAAGAACATGACCCCCTTCACTAGAAGTCTCAATCTTCAACCAACACACGAGACAGTGTTGAAGCTTCAATTCAAGTCAGCTAGGTGTTTTGACGATGAGAAATGCTACAGCTATAAAAGGATTCTATAAAAATAAATTTAAAAACTGACTTGGCTTAATGTGGTACGTTAGATTGTAAGATTATTTTTATTGTAAAATAAATATAACGTATCATATGAAATTATATTAATTTATAGATATACTTTTGTGAGATCTTTTAGTGGTTGTAGTTAGTTCTCTTTAACTATTAGCTCTCTCTTGATCATTGTATATGCATACAATTATGCAATGAACTCTTCTTGCGAGGTCGATTTTCATATCTTTAGGAGAATAATATAGAAGAATCGGCTATACCCATCAGAGTGTAGCTCGAGGATGGATCCCAATAAGGCCATTTAGCTTTTTTTTTTTTTTTTTTTTTTTATATCCTTAAATTTTTTATAAAAATATCATAACATCATTAAAAAATATATTTCTTTAATCACTAAGTAAAAAAAAAAACCCATCCACGAGACAACTGGATTTTTCAATTTTTTTTTATTT
This sequence comes from Pterocarya stenoptera, assembly GCA_003123785.1. Classification (NCBI taxonomy): domain Eukaryota; kingdom Viridiplantae; phylum Streptophyta; class Magnoliopsida; order Fagales; family Juglandaceae; genus Pterocarya; species Pterocarya stenoptera. The sequence goes on from QEOT01001207.1 coordinate 98,583, forward strand.
TACTCTTCTTGAAATATTTATATTTTTTTATTCATCATCTATATAATACAAATTTAATAAGAAAAACAAATAAAAATAAATAAAAAATAGTTTAGTGTGTGGTATGTAGGATGATGCAAAGATTAATTCTTTCTTAATACAGAAACTTAATTCACAAACCCAATTCCCAGCCTCTTAGCTTCGGCTCCGAGCCATGGGTTTGAATATTTTCGAACGTTGGAGGGAGAGGCCAGCTTTATTTGACGCCAAGGCCCAAGCCCAAGACCCTTAACGATATGCAGGCAATATATTTCACAACATAATACTTATTTTAAAATAAAAAATATTTTTGTAAAGTGATATTCTTTTCATAAAAATATTCTTAATTTTTAAAATATAATTATATAAAGTGTTGTTTTCTTTTCCAAAATCTCCATACACTATTTGGACTGCCAAAAAAGCAAAAAACAAAAGCAAAAATCAAAGAAAAAAATAGTTGCCGATTTATCGGCTTTTTTTTTTTCAATTAATGAAACTTAATTAGTAGTGAGTTATTATATTCAAGTTTTAAAATTTTTCTTCTAAATTAAATAGTAAAAAAACTGGTTGAAAGTCTTCTATTTCTTGATAACCATATCTTATTTCTTAATTGCAGACGATTTTTTTCGAAGCACAATATAAAGAATTCAACAACAGTAATAATATATTTGATAACAAACGTAATAATAATGAGAAATGATTTGTACAGATTCTAAATAGACAAACTCCATACAGACCCTTGTAAAAAAGTAGACCATACTTAAAATAAGTGTAAAAAACAACTATTCTTTATTAGTGAGACTCACTTTTTTATAAAGGATTTGTACAAAATTATTTGAAACTTATATCTAGCATAACTCAATAATAATATGGTGCAACGTACTCTTAAACAAAAGAAAAACTTAAAAATATGTTTGATGGATGAGATTTTTTATAGATGTATTTATTGAATTCTGAAAAGTGGTGAGATGCATTGGAAATATGTTTAGGGAAAAAAAAAAAATTGGGTGAGTTTTTTTTCTTATTTTTAAGAAAATTGTTTTGATTTTTGATTTTGTTTATTAATGAAATCAAGACAAAACCTTAAGATGAAAATTATTAATTACTTTAGGATCGATTATTTTAAGAGAAATGATTTAGTCACAAAAAAGTTTCGTAAAAGTAAACACAAATTGACGTGGCTTGATATGATATATTTGATTGTAAAATTATTTTTATTGTAAAGCAGATCTAATGTATCATATGAAATTATATCAGTTTACAGATTTACTTTTGTGAAATTTTTTTGTATTTGTAACACTTATTTTATTTTTAGTGTAGAGATGTTTGGGTTGTGATGATAAGATTTTGTGAAAATTCAAACCTCTTGACAATTTCATAATGGGAATTGCTCTTTGCCCACAATTCTTACTGTTGGGCGTGTCCGCTAGTTTAATTTGTTTTTTTCAAATATTTTTTAAATAGTTAAAAAAATACAAATTCGCTAGTGATAATTTTTTAAACATTTAAAAATTATAAAATAAAATGCACCGGCGGTCAAACCCGTAGACAAGTCCAGGGGCCAAAGCAGCATTTTCCTGTCATAATTACTTAGTATTCTCTCTCTGGTTGAGGAAAATAGAAAGCCTAAAAGAACTTAAAGTTAACCACCTTAATCTGTTTGAGGTCTGTATTCCTTATATACTACAGAGCAAAACCTTGAACCAGCCAGTAGTCTGAAACTTGGCCATTAGATTGATTCCTATCTTATGAAAATTTATTTCTGTTTCCAACTTGTTATAGCAATATTTCTGCCATGGAAGAAAAATTATCTTAGTATAAAGATGGCTAATTTCGTGTTCCGCCATTGATATATGGGCATTCTTTTAAAGAAATGGCTGTTAGTACCTGAATCAAGAGTATAGGTGGTGCACATATCATGTGCTTTTTCTTACTGTTTGCCCATCATTTTTCAGAGACAAATGGCATGAAAGATAATACCAAAATTTGAGAGAGAGAGAGAGAGAGAGAGTCACCCACTTATAGCTTATGATATGGATTTCTACCAAAATTTGATAAGCCCCATTCCCACATTCTTTCTTTATATCTTGATCTGTTGTACAACTTCTTTTTTTGATACATTTGAGAAAGGGGGTTTTGAACTCAAGATCTCCATTTTGGAAGTCGGGGTTTATGCCAATCAGGCCACAGGCCTTTAACATCTGTTATACAACTTAAGAGAGCAGAAAAGAGGCCATTGTTAACATTAACAAATCTGCTTAGAACCTAGTAGACAAGTATATAGTACTGCCAACACAGCAACACATACTCTAATCATATGGATTCATACCAAAAACCATGTGATATACTAATTATCCTTGATAGGGAAAGAAAATTCTTTGAAAAAAAATCTTTAAAACCTCAATAAAATTGTTGTTTGCATGCTTCTTACAATCATTTTCTTTTTTAAACTTTGTGACAAAAATCCATAAAAATCATTCCTCTTGTGTATTTGATGATTGACAACATATTAAATACAATGAAGCCATCCAAAAGGTGATGAATATAAAAGGAACTCTCTAGCCTTTACACATAGGCAAAAGGATGGGCAGAATGATATTGGAAGAACGAGGCGGTATCATGAAGGCCTTTATAAAGAACAGATCATGGGGGAATGTCAGCCATTGTTTACATAAATGCATCATGCTATGACCAATTTTCAATTGGATCATAGAATTCACTCTGCTTGGATCGCTTTCAAACTTAGTTGTGGTGACATTATTGAATTTGTGTCCCTTTCAGAATAATATATATATGTGCAATGAAGGCAGATTAATGTGTACAGTTCACGTCAAACCCACCTAGATAATGCTCCTCAAATTTTATTACCACTGTATTATCTGCAGAGGCTACAAAGATTTCAATTCCCTTCTGCCAACTGCCAAGACACGACATTCTGCATCGATCATGCAAATCAAAAGACACTAACTTACCCTACTCCGCTTAGTCGGGGTATGGGATTTTATAACCCGGTTATTGGTAACTCTGTCGTGGATAGAGTTGTACTGTCTTTTAGACTTAGGTCTTTAGAGATCTATCGTTTAGACTAAACCATATCAGTCACGAAAATGTGTTGGAAAGCTATTAACTTATTGATTTTTTTAAAGTCAACTTTGTATGTCCTTTTTTATGAATAGAATTTGGTCCGTTATTATAAAAAAAAAAACACACTAACTTGACATTCATTTATACACTTAGAAACCAACGGTTTATCGATCATAGTTTCATCAATGTGTAAATCTCTACCACTAGAGTGTAAAGTATAAAACTCCTAGTGGTTGGAAGGTGAAAAATAAAAGAGAAATGCTGCTATGCCATCCCATTTATACCGCTTACTTTATCCCATTGATGTGGTACTATCATGTGGTGCCACGCGGCTTATTAAAAAAAAATTAAAAACACAAACATAAAAAGAGTAGAAGGAACCTAGAATTTCGGTCATTCACTTTTTGTATTTTTGGAAGCCATTTTATTTTGAATATATTTTTTGAATTATTATTTTTTATTTTCTTAATTAAATAGTGGTGCCAGATAAAGGGAGCAATGTGAGCGGTATAACTAAAACGGCATAATAGAAATTCTCAAAATAAACATATGTTTCAAATCAATTGAATGAAAGACATGCTAATTTTCCCAACATCTAAATTATCCAAGATCCAAACTTTCCAGTATCTATAGAGTTTCTAAACTCTAAGAAATTTTTTATGACAAAAAAAAGGATAAACTTAATAAATTCAAACCACAGAAGCCAAACCTGTCAAGATAAAAACTTGAGTTCCATGGTCAAAAAATGAAAAAGAATAGGTCTCTGTTTTCTAAATTTTCCTAATAATTTTGGAAGAAAAAGAAGAATCTAGTCCAAGCCCATTTCTAAAATTTCGTTCCTATTCAACAATTTTTAGCCATTTATAGCCAAAGTAGAGGCCATAATTAATAAACCAAAAAAAAAGAAAGAAAGAAAGATATCATTGGCTACAAACATGGTTTAATTAAGACAAATATATATTTTTATAAATTTCCTTTTGAAAAAAAAAAAAAATTTAAAATTTGATGTTTTGTCGGAAAATAAAAACCGTCAAGTCCAACCGAGAGGTTCGGAACCAGGTTCGTCTTTCCTTCTTCACATCAATATTAGACACAGGAAAGAAGAAAAACAGGAGCGAGAAAGCATAGAGAGAAACAGGGAGAGTGAGAAAAAAGAGCCAGAATTTTATCTCTCTTCTTCATTCTCACTTTCTCTGTTTCGTCATTCCTATCCTCTTTCTGAGGAATTCAATCAAATTAGATTCTCGTTATATCTATAACCCAACATTTTGATTTTTGTTTTTTTAAATCGCAATATTGTTTGTTGGACTGTGTTTGGAGTTTGGACGCCTGTGAATTAATGTATAGGATTTGACTTGTGAATTTGGGGTGGTTTAAACCTTCGGCTTTTTGTAAGTTCGTTGCCGTTGTGTATGTGATAAATATGGCAACAGAGCAAGTTTTGTCTTTTTCAATAGCTTCAATGGTTGAGAATGTTCTTCAACAACGTGGTACCCGATTGAGCGACCGGGACTTGGCTCCTAGGAAGGCCGATGAAGCTTGTATGATCAATCGTTTATTGAATTACTTTTGATTTTCTATGGTCAAGGAAATTGCTTGAATTTTAAGTTTTGGTTTCTTTGATGATCGTAGGAAGTGTTTCCTGGTGTTGTCTTGGAATCATGTTGTGGGTTTTATTTATTGGCATGTGAGTTTTGCAAAACTTTTGTTACAATCTAGCATACGTGGGTTTTGAAAATATAAAATCTGGTAACTTGTGTTTTTTTTCTTCCAAATGTGTTTGTTATAGTGGCAATGATGCAACATTGATACGATGATGCATTGATAAGATGATGCAACACGTTTAATCTCATTGTCCGTATCATCTGTCTGATTGGATCAATCTTCTTTATATGATTTTCGTCTTACTTCTGTTTTCTTCTTTAATTTCTCATTCCCCAGAATTTTAAAGATTTTATTCTGGAGAAAAAGTTAACATTTTGTTGCATGGAATTGTGTGATTGGAATTACACTTTTAATCGAAGGTCCCAGTTCAAGAACATAAGCTTGGAAAAGCTTATCATTCGACCAATGAATTTGGAAATTTATGAGATGGAGAAAAATCAGGGCTTTATAATCCAATACTAGAACTTTCTTGTTTCGGTTGAGATGTGCCGATCAAGAAAGAGAAACTGACGGTTGCTACGCCGTTTTGCAGCCCTGAGAAGATATGAAGCAGCCGGATGGCTCAGAAAGACGGTTGGAGTTGTTGGGATTAAAGACTTCCCAGCCCAGCCTTCCGAAGAAGAGTTCAGGCTTGGATTGCGAAGTGGGATAGTCCTTTGCAATGCTCTTAACAAGGTTCAGCCAGGAGCTGTGTCAAAGGTATGGTTCAGCCAGGTTTTTAATTTCTTTTAATCTCTTTTAGCTTCCACTTATTTTGTTGGTTTTGAGGATGTTCATTGACTGATTTAGGTGGTTGAGGGCCCTTGTGATTCTGTTGTTACTTCTGATGGGGCAGCTCTATCTGCATACCAGTACTTCGAAAACGTGAGAAATTTCTTAAATTCTGTGGAAGAATTGGGGCTTCCAACCTTCGAAGCATCTGATTTGGAACAGGTGTGTATTTGTAGTTTTATTAACATCAATGGAAAAATCTATAGGGAAAATCTCTATATTGCCAATTCAACTTTGAATGTGAGTAACTTACACAGAAAAAATATAGTTTTTAGTTGATGATGGTCGATTTTGGTGCAGAATAATGTATTGATTTGTGACAGTTATCAATCTGATGTAACATTATTTTAAATCTCGACTTCACAGGGAGGGAAATCTGCCAGGATTGTAAACTGTGTTCTAGCACTCAAATCATATAGTGACTGGAAACAAAGAGGTGGAAATGGATCAAGGAAACTTGGTGGAAATATGAAACCACCAACCTGTGGGAAACCCTTTGCACGAAGAAACTCGGAACCATTCATGAATTCCTTGTCGAGGACATCATCGATGGAGAAGTCTCTAGAGAGTTTGACTTCTGATCTATCTTCATACTGTGATCTCGATCGCTGCTATGAACTGAATGAAACAGTCAGTGTTTTTCTTTTTTTGGGGGGGTTGTTGTCATTGTAGCATGACGTCAAGAATCTTATATGTATTCCTATCTGCAGGGGGGTTCATCTCGTTCCTTAAATGTGCTAGTCCGTGAAGTTCTTTCTGATAGGAAGCAAGAAGAAATTCCAATTGTAAGGGCTCTTGTGCTGTTATGGGATTTTCTAAGCTTTGAAAAGATTGCTTATGTTCCTGCAAAGTAAGCAGGCGAATAACTATAACAATAACTTTACTTCTGCGATGCATGTATTCTTGACCATATATTGTCCCAATTGGCGGATGGTAATGGTTTTAGTTCTTTAATTGTTGTACATCTAATTGAATGAAATGTGTCTTAGGTCTCTTAATATTTGTCTACATTTTCCATCTCTTGTCTTCTTGTCTAGTTTGAAACTTTATTGTAACTAATTAGATACATATTCTTAATCATCACTTTACAGAGTATATGACTTTTTTGCCTGTCACAGGTTGTGGAATCTATGCTTAATAAAGTCATGGAGGAGTTTGAGCGGCGGTTAGGAAGCCCAAATGAACTGGTAAGCATCTGTTTTTTTCCAACAACGGTATTACCATCTCATAGGCAACAAAGTTCTTCACTGTTTTTGAGTATGATGTGAGGAGTCAAGAATCAGATCCCATTTTCCTCTATGATTGTACAACAATCGTGTTCCGCCGTATAATAATCATTAGTAGATTTGATTTTTATTTTTGTAAAGCTCACTATCAATGATCTTAATTTCTCTCGTAATCTTACAGATGAAAACAACTGCAAGAGATATCTCAGTATTTGTCTCTGACAATTCTCCTTCTAAAACTGCTTCTGATGATACAAAGGTACATACATTCATCATAGAAAGTTTAAAATGCAAGTTAGAAATTTGTGTTGCTCGGAATAGATTTTTTTACAAGCAACTAGATTATATAAGATTTTTTTTGTGTATCATGCACAAACAAGTGACCTTTTCTTTTACTATGATTAAGATGGAAGAAGAACCTGCAACACTAGTTAAAGAGGAGGAGGAGGAGGAATGTTACGATTGGAAGTGTGATCTTGATGATGGATCAAAAAGCCAGCTTTTGAAACAACACAAGTTGGTAGAACAACAACAAAGAGATGTTCTGGTAATTTGTGATTGCATCAAACTTTCTTGAATCAAATTTGTTATTGTCACATAATTAGTGGCTTTGATGTTGATATACTGCAGGAACTGAAACATAGTCTTCATAGTACAAAAGCAGGCATGCAATTCTTGCAGAATAAGTACCTGGAGGAGTTCAACAATTTAGGTACATTTTAAATGAAATATTCTATTGTTTTGAGGTTTTTAAAGGAGGAGTGATATCACTAGATCCCCTTGATAGGTAAGCACTTGCATGGTCTAGCTCATGCTGCTTCTGGATACCAGAGAATTCTTGAAGAGAACCGCAAGTTATACAATCAAGTGCAGGACTTGAAAGGTAACATTCTGACTGGTTTAAGCTCCACTTCAATTGGTAAAATCTTTTGTTTTCAGCAAGATCTAAATGCTGAGTATGTGTTATGTCTAAGTAGGGAACATTAGGGTATACTGCCGAGTTAGGCCTTTCCTGCCTGGGCAACCAAATGGTTTGAATATTGTGGATCACATAGAGGAAGGAAAGATTACGATTAATGCCCCTTCAAAATATAGCAAAGAGGGACGAAAGTCATTCACTTTCAACAAAGCATTCGGTCCTTCTGCAACCCAAGGTTACTCTCTCTCTCTCCCTCCCTCTCTCTATTTTTCCTTCTGATCAACTTTCATTGTATACCACTGCTTTCCTTTCTTTTGCAGGGGAGGTATTTTCAGACACCCAACCTCTGATACGGTCTGTTCTTGATGGTTACAATGTGTGTATATTTGCTTATGGCCAAACAGGATCAGGGAAAACTTATACCATGGTAAGAAACTCAACACATTTTTTATTGCAATCAGATTGTTGATTCTTTCACAAGGCTTTTGGTTTGTTTTTTGACAATAAGCGTTTTATCATTTATGTTATTTGTATTAATATTTTCATCTATCAATCCAGAGTGGACCCCAAGAGCTTACAGAGGAGGCCAAAGGTGTTAATTACAGAGCATTGGGTGACCTATTTCTTCTCTCAGAACAGAGGAAAGACACCATGTGCTATGAGATTTCTGTTCAGATGCTTGAAATTTACAACGAACAAGTTAGGGATCTGCTTGTGACAGATGGTCACCAGAAAAGATATCCTTAGGCACATGTTTATTCCTTTATATCATCATAGCTTGTGCAATGCACCTCTTACTCATATGTGTTCTTAACTCCCTAGTACATTAGAAATTCGTAACAGCTCTCAAAATGGGATCAATGTACCTGAGGCAAACCTTGTACCTGTATCTTCAACATCTGATGTTATAACTTTGATGAACCTAGGCCAAAAGAATCGAGCAGTGAGTGCTACAGCCATGAATGATAGGAGTAGTCGTTCTCATAGGTATAGCTAATTTTGTCTTATAAATTTCTTAATAGAGCCGCTTTTCTTTTCTAAATCTTCATTTTAGTTATTGTTCTTGCATGAATAGAAAATTATAATATTGTATCTATGTATTCATCATATTGTGATTTTAAGAACATCGGTTTTAGTACTATTGTATACATATATGAACATTTACTTCCATCTGGTATCGATTTCCAGCTGCCTTACAGTTCATGTTCAAGGAAGAGACCTGACATCTGGATCTATTCTTCGTGGCTGTATGCATCTGGTTGACCTGGCAGGAAGTGAAAGGGTTGACAAATCTGAGGTGACAGGAGATAGATTAAAGGAGGCACAACATATTAACAAATCTCTTTCTGCTTTAGGAGATGTGATCTCCTCTCTTGCACAAAAGAATTCGCATGTTCCTTATAGGAACAGCAAGCTCACACAACTGCTCCAAGACTCACTTGGTAAGGTTATCAATTTCCTCTAATCATAAAAAAATGTTCTTCCTTTTTTCCACTGTATTTTCCTTTGTCATGAAGATGTTGGTCTTTGTATCTATCAGGTGGGCAAGCGAAGACACTCATGTTTGTTCACATAAGTCCAGAGCCTGAAGCTCTGGGAGAAACAGTTAGTACTCTCAAATTTGCTGAAAGGGTTTCCACTATTGAGCTTGGTGCTGCTCGGGTTAACAAAGATAGTGCAGATGTAAAAGAGCTAAAGGAGCAGGTTTTTACTCCATTTGTTTGTTCATGATAATTTTGAGAAGGGCCTATGCTTTTTTATTCCCAATATAGAAAATTTTGTGTTTAGTTTTTCTTTCAGATGGCTTATCATGGCTTATGAGGCTATATATTAGTTCTATCTGTCTTCTGTATCTGGATAATGAATTTAAGAAGCTTTGACCCACATGTCTTTCATGCATTTGGTAATCTTTGGGAAAAATAAAGGTGCCTTGTTTACTGTCTCTTTTTAGATTGCCAGCCTTAAAGCAGCCTTAGCAATGAAGGAGGGAGGAATGGAGAGTTCTCAACGTACTGTATCTAGCAGTCCAGAAAGACCAAAAATGAAATCATGTGGATCTTCTCCTTCCCATCCTAGTTGGAGAAGTGCTGGAGATCTATCTCGGGGTCATATGCAATTAATGGAGGATGTTGGTAACTTGAAGGTATGAACTGAGTATCACAACTAGTAGGGCCATGTTTTCATGTTACCTATGTAAATTGTTTGAGCACTAAGTTCATCTCATGTATTCCACCTGCATCAAAGTCTGAGTTGAATATTTTGCATATTGGACATGCCCATCACATTTAGTGCTCTAATTGTTAAACTATTGTCTCTATAGACAAAACATACATTTGTTTTCCATTTAAAATGTTATAATTAATGTAGAAAAAGGGAATGAGCAACTAAAATGCTAGAAAAATCGGCTTAGATCCCTTGGTTGCTACATTGGTTGCTACATCATTCATCTAAATTTCACTATTCCTTTGGTCAGTTATTTGGTTTTGGAGGACTCCACTTGGAGTTTATTTGAACTTAAATGAGGCGTCCTAGTGGTTTTAGACAGATATTGTTGAAATATTTTGCAGCATTCTGAGAAGAAGGGAAATTTATATTTGTACAAACACTGTGCATGCAACCCCTCGAAAAAAGTGGGACTCACTAAAAAAAAAAAGGTAGGGTTTTCCTGATGAGTTCAACTTTTTTTCAAATGACTTGTACACTTATAAGTTATATGTAGCATTACTTGAGAATGAATAGTTCTGTTTTTTTTTTTTTATTTGAAGTCAATCACCAAACATAAAATGGGATTAAATCCAATGAAAGGAATCAATTCAGAACATAGTCATCACCAAACGATAGGATTTAAGCTACAGTATCTGTTGAAATCATTAAGTGATGTAAGTACACCAGTGAAATAACTCATATCAAAGGTGATGATAAAGCCTGAAAATTGACTCATTTCTAAAACTACTTTACTATGGTGCTTAAAATCCAATGATTTATCTCAACTTTTACTTAATAGCTTTTGAAAACCTGGTTCATGGTCGTGTATTGGCTTGCAGGTTCGGAAAAACTCTGCAGCCAAGCCAAAAAGACATAGCTTAGATCTTCAAGATATGATGAGGAATTCACCTTCTTGGCATCCTGTTGGCAGTCCTGGGTTGGATGGAAAGGAGGATGACAAGGATTCGGTTTCTGGCGATTGGATAGGACGTTGGGACGTGGACAACAGACAGTTGCCTGAGGTGTTTGGTCGGACTTATCCCTCAGCTATTTCAAAAATATACCCTGAACAAGCTTTCAGTAAGCTGACAGCTAATAAAAAAGACGGCCAGGATTATGATGCGCCTAACAGTCGGTGTGAAGTTGCCACTGACGACTCTGATGAGCTCGAGGCTGAAACTAGTGATTCATCAGAGCCAGACATGCTTTGGCAACTAAATCTCCATAAAGCCACCATGATTCCAAATGGGATGGGTTCAAAAACAAAGAAAACAAATCCCAAATCAGCAAAGAGCTCAGAACCGAGGTCTGTCTTCTTTATATCAAGTTTTACTATGTTCTTAAGCTGTGTTGTTGGAGCTTTACATCCTCTTTTACCATCCTCTTCTGTTTTGTGAAACTGCCCTGCAATCTTTGTGTTTGTAAGCAGGAGTTTAATTCCAATGCGGATTCCTTCACCATCACGGATCAAAGCACCCAATGGAGTAGTTAGTCAGCCTTCGAACAAGCCCGGAAGACAGGCTGTTCTAGCCGAAGGAAAATGGAAAAGTGGGAATGCCAAGTGAGATTAGTGTTATGGGGAATATTGGTGAAGTTGCTATATATATATAGTTGTATAAAAAGAGAGTGAGAGGGAGAGATCAGTTTTTCTACATTGAAGTGGCAATAGTTCCAGTTGACTGAGCTTCTCTGGTGGTGATCATGAGATCTATGGCCCCCCCACCTAGCAATTTTCATTTGTTTATAAGAGTGCTGAAGAAATCTTTATTCTTTTCAAGTATTATTGGAAAAAAAAATGAAAGAAAGAAATATGTGACAAGTAAAAAGAAAAACGTACTGCCATTTGTTTGATTTTTAGTTGCTTGTCTCCAAGAGTTTGGGATAGGGGTCATAGTGGCCGCAGGTCACCTAGTGCATGTTTGGGATTGCGGTAGAAAATATGACTTATAGCTTTACGGTTTATAACTTATAACTTAAATAATAAGTTCTATACTTCAAAAATTGTTTACTGTTTAATAAACTTGTATCTAAAATACTTTTAAAGCTAGTTATATGAATTTTTTAAAAATATACAGTTATCTGCAAGAGCTTTTCGATAAAAACTTCAATTTGGTACTTTTTAAATAAGTAGACTTTCAACTTTTTTAGATAATAAAAACATTTTTTATAAATTTACTAAACATATTTTTTTTTTTTCGTAAGAACTTTTAAACAGTTAAAAATATTTTTTTAACTTTCAGACTCAATACCAAAGAGACTCCTAGACTCGCCCAGCCTGCCCTCGGTGACCCGCGGCCCACTCATCCATATAATGGATTCAAGGGCAATTGGGCGAGTGGGTTGTGCATGTTTTTCAAGCCCACTCCGATCATCCGCCCGCTTGGTTTAAAGAATGTTAATAAAAAATTCTAAAGTTTAAAGAAAAGTATTGCCTTTCCAACGTCAATAGCAAGAAATATTCTAAGAGCTCCACAGTATAATAATCCTCAAAGTCCATGAAACTTTGGGATAATAAAAGGTTCTCAGAAAAGAAAAATAAAAATAAAAATCCATATGACATCCATCAATGAGTGGAAAAGAAGAAAAGAGAAAGAAATACCAACCACTACACGAGTCACAAAAATAAACAAACTTTTATTAATTTTGAAAGATGATATTTATAGTCATATAGAGTGTGTAAGAGTTGTGCAGTTTTTTTGAAAAAAATGAATAAATATAAAATCAATATAAAAAAATCAATTTTTTATGATTAATTTCATGACTATATTTAATATTACTAGTTAAATTTAGGGCTCAAATCTAATTTTAATAAAAACCAAACTTAATTTTTAATTATATATTCTAAAAACTTTTTCACTTAAAAAGAAAACTAAAAGGATTGAGTG
>QEOT01001207.1:111365-137228 GCA_003123785.1 Pterocarya stenoptera
TCGAGGAAAAGAAATCCCTATTTTGAAATGATGGAGAGGGACTGTCCTGTAACCTATCCTCAAAGAATGTATGATATGATGACCCCATTTCTTGTGTTCTTGTGTGTTGAGTTGTAGTATCCCTGTCTCGATCTTGATTACTTTGAGAACTTGAAAAGTCCCTTGAATTAGCTGCTGGAGTCCCATCAGTTCTACCAGCCATAGAATTCATTCGATTAAAGGAAATGAGATGTTGTATTTGACGATGTATCCAGCGTCTCCCTGAAAGAGTTGGTGCCCCTGCTCCAGATACCGGAGAAGCTGCTTGAGAATCTCCAACGGGAAGTCTGGGGGACGAAAGATTCCCAAATCCTTGGGCAAATGGTGTAAGAGGTGAGGACAATAAATTGAGATCTAAACCTTCCCTTACATTTACAAATTGTGGTGGTCGATTAGACACGTTGTTGCTTCTAGTCCTTTGATCAGGCATATGATCTTGCACTTGGGAACTTGACGATGCCAGAGCAACGGGTCTACAACCATCACAATACCAATTACCTGCAGGTACTTCCCGTCCGAGACCAACGCAATAGGTGTGTGCAGGTGAATCACAGACATCACACAGCAACATGAGACCATCATCCACACCTTCATGGCATTCAGTACAAATCACATTCTCATATGGATCAAGGTAACTCCTGACTTCTTCCTCAGAGGGTTGATAAACCTGTATAAAGCAGTGAACCCATTTGAGTTCAGGAAATAAGCAACCAGAAAGGAAAAATAAAAAAGCACAAACAAAGTAAGATACCTGATCACGCTCAGGGACCGGAATCAGAACTTCTCTCAAATCAATTCCTGCAGTCGACCTTGCAGGCTTACTGATTGTCTTGAACCTCTGCTTGCATAAAGGGCAGCGAGATTCCACTTTTGCCCACTCCATGATGCAAGCAAAACAAAAATAATGAGAACAACAGTCCAGTGTTCCCTTTGCTCTCCTGTTATCTTCTTCAGACAGGCAAATTCCACACACCTGCTTTCCCAGCTCGGTCCTCACTTCCTCCACCTTCTCCTTACCCTTCTTTCCCAAAGGTTCCTCTAACTTCTCCTTACCCTTCCCTACCTGAGGTTTTCTTTGTTGATGAAAATCCTCAACCGTCTGAATTCCACACGGGAAAGATGAGCTCCTCGAGCTACTTCTTAAATTTCCACAGAACTCCCTGGCTTCTCTCACTTGTTGTCTCTCTTCTTCAGAGATGGTATGCTTCTCTTCCTCAGAAAGAGTATAGTCATAATCTGATGATCCAGAAGACACGAAATCTGAATCTGAACGTGCAATATACCTCCTCTTTTTTGGACCTGGGTTTTTCTTGCTCTTTTCTCTCACAATTGATCTATTATTAACGAACTCAATACCACCATTGCAACTATTCTCATATTGCACTTGCCTCCTCAACCCACCATTCTTTCTTCTTTTCTTTCTCAAAGGCTTCTTCAAAACTTTAGATTTCCTCTTCCCCGTTTGACCCCTTAAAGAACTCTTTTCCTGCCAAACTCTCTTGCTTACTTTCATATTATTTCTCTTCTTTCTCCCCCCCAATTCCTCTTCTTCATCCGAACAAATATCTTCATCCAGCATAAAATCGTCATCCTCCTCCTCCTCCTCAACCTCATAATCCTCATCCCCATCTTCGTCATCATCATATATAACTCTTCTCCTCTTTCTCGCTGTTTTCACCCCACCTTTCTGGTGACTCAAATTAACATTTTGCACTTTTGAGCTAACCTTTGATTCAACAACCTTCCTCACCTCCTCCTCCTCCTCAACCTCATAATCCTCATCCCCATCTTCGTCATCATCATATATAACTCTTCTCTTTCTCGCTGTTTTCACCCCACCTTTCTGGTGACTCGAATTAAAATTTTGCACTTTAGAGCTAACCTTTGATTCCACAACCTTCATTCTCGCCTCCTCCTCCTCTTCTTCTTCTCCTTCATCATATTCTTCATCATCATCATCATCATATATAACTCTTCTCTTTCTCGCTGTTTTCACCCCAACTTTCTGGTGACTCGAATTAACCTTTTGCGCTTTTGATCTGACCTTTGGTTCAACAACCCTCCTCACCTCCTCCTCCTCCTCCTCTTCCTCCTCTTCTTCTCCTTCATCATATTCTTCATCCTCATCATATATAACTCTTCCCCTCTTTCTCACTGTTTTTGCTCCACCTTTCTTGTGACTAGAATTAACCTTTTGTGCTTTTGATCTGACCTTTGGTTCAACAACCCTCCTCACCTCCTCCTCCTCCTCTTCTTCTCCTTCATCATATTCTTCATCATCATCTTCGTCTTCCTTGTACGTTTCTTCTTCTTCTTCCTCCTCCTTTACAAAACTTCCAAAACTCTCTTCCGATGCATTCCCATCTACAGAAGAGCAATAATCCTCGTCCCAACCATCCGAGACCTCGTTTTCTTCATTCGAAACCACATAATCTTCATCCGAGTCATCGGAACCCTTGTCTTTCGAACGAACCCTTCTGTTGAAGTTCCTCTTGCAACCAACCTTCCCTCCCCTCACCATCTGTACGAGCACCCAAAAAACACAAATTTCCAAAACCCCAATTACTTAAATCCAATCACACAAACATTATCAAGTTCAATTCCAACAACTGAGATCGAATCAAAAGGTATATAGGAAATAAATACTAAGGTTCTTTGACTTTAAGCTTTTCCGTTTCTAGCTTACGGTCTACTACTCAAATGAGTTGTAAAAACTACTGCTATCTGACAATGGAAAAAGTACCAGTCCCCCCATTAGTTCTTATCATCGATCTGTTTCAGCATGGATATAAAAAACCCAAAGAAACAAAAATAAATCCAAATCCCAGGATTTTGCCATAATTTATTCAAAATACGTGACAATTCAAACAAAACAAAAAAAATCATGAATTAATCAATTATAAATCTTTACATTGGATACAAAAAATTCATTTAAATTGCAATTCTTCAAAAAGAAAATTAGCTTTAGATTTTGAAAGAAACTCACCATTAGCATTAGAAAATTCCCAAAGCAATATGTCCAAGATCTTTTTTTTTTTTTTTGAAAAAAAAAAATGAAATCCAGAAAGCAACAGAGAAAAACAGAATTCATTGATATTCCTTCAAACTTATAAATTCATCATATATATATATATATTGAGAGAAAATCCAGAGAGAGAGAGAGAGAGAGAGAGAGAGAGAGGAAGGGGTTTTAGTACCTGGGAGGAGGAAGACAGCACCGGAAAACAAAAATGAAAAGCAAAGGATAGAGCCAATGATCATTACGCAAGTTAGGGTGCTGTCTATATAATTATTATCGTGTTTGGCAATTTTACGAAAATGCCATTTCACCTTGAAGAGCAGTTGAACGCTACCTTTTGACTTTTGGGCAGGGATAAAATACACTCATGCACATAACACTACGGTGGACATCACCTTTTTATCCTCAATCAAAAACCTCTACAAATTGTAATCTTTGGAAGAACACCATCAATATTATTATTATTCATCATCATCATTAATAATATTTAAGTTAGGATTATTATAGTGAAATATGGAATACTAAGTAATGTTAGATACAGTTTTAAAGTGTATAAATTTGACGTATTTTTTAAATAAATAATAGGATCCATAGATAAAAACGAGATTTTTTTATGTGAATCTTAAATTTATTTACTTTTTTTTTTTTTTTTTAAAGTATGCAAAACTTGCACAAATCATTTCTCATATAAGATTAGTTGTATCGTTTAAATTTAGGTTGAGAAGAATTTTTCTTTTACAAAACCCCATAAAAGCCTATATCTAAATATTTCACCCTATTTCAATAATTTTTTTTTTTAAAATAAATATCCTATCTAAACAAGCCCTAAAGAATTATAATCCTCCATATATTCCTACAAGCTTGAGGTTGAAAATGTATGATCAATGAGATCCACATATTACAGTAAACACAAATGTACATAATTGCTTGAATTTTATGAATAAATTAATAATAAATTTATAATACTCATAACAACACGTGTTCCCTTAACACACAGGACAAAAGGTTTATCAACAGAACCTATTACAAGGTTACTTCATAATTATCTGCCGGAGGGATCAAATTAGCAATGCCGAGACACATAGGAAGTCCAAAATGTTTTGCACTTTTTTTCCTTAAATGCTTGTTATTTGATTCTCATTAAGCAATGAAATCTCCAAGAATTTTGAGTAATACTATATGCAGTTGAAGAGTACGCAAGCACCGTGTAATCATTTTGAAAAGGATAAAGTTCATTATTAAAAAATTAATTTTTTTATGTGGGTCCTGTATTTATTCATTTTTTTCAAAGTGATTGTGCGACGCTTACACACTCACGACTGCAACTATCATTTCTCTTATAAATATTGTGAGATTCACTTTAATATATATCTCTTTTCTACTCTAAACCATCAAATTCAGACGAGAATTCTAAAACATCAATCTTAGATTTATATCTCTTAAATATTTCCATTAAAGAGAGAATTATTGCTGGCAAAATTATTCTTAACAAGTGCTTAGTAATGGAGTTAATCATGCTAGATATAAATATCTTATTGAGGGGACTTTTTCTAGTGGGAAGGTCCCACTAAAATATGCCACAAATATGGAAAAGGTATCAATAATTGGAATCAGAAAATCACATATACGTTACATATTAAGTTCAGTACATACAAATTCTCAGATATTTGACTCTTTGCATAGCCATAACAAGCAATGATTCTAATTTCTACATACCCAAAATGCTCAACCGAATCAATGGATTCCTATTCTGATTCTTGCAGTAACTTTGGGTTTATGGTTGCTATTATGTGGCCATTTGCTATTGAACAAGGTTTCAGCTTTTTGCATCCAGCCAAAGAAAGAAAGAAAAAGAAGTGGGATCATTGGCATCCACCAAGACTGGCAAGCCTTGGGGATATTGAAAATGAAAAACAGCTGGTTTTATTGATGAGAGAAATGCCAAAAAAGGGTAGGCCTTGCCAAGATGTAACTGGCTTTCTGATCCTTGAAATTAACTTCTACTTATGTACACACCTCCTTTTCCCCAATTAACTTGCCAAGAAGGAAAAACACATAAACCAGAAAAAACTCTTTACCATGTTGGGATTTGGTTTAAGCATAGCTTTCAGATATTTGAACAGAAGAAAAGGGGAAAGAAATCTATCAACTCTTGTCCTATGTGGGCTTCCTGCAACTCTGCAATGGACCTATTTCAGGACTAGAAAGATGTAAATCTGATCTCTGAGTCCCCATTGCTACACCACACAGCTTGGGCTTTGCCTTGATCAGATACATGATTGGTCCCTCATATTGGGCTGACACTAGTTTTCATGCTTGAAAATGGTCCTGGTTACATGCCAGAATCTTGATTTAGAACTCAATTTACTCTTCTGTAGCTCTGGCACAAAGATGGGAACATCTATTTTTAACTAATATTTCTGAGTTTCTGTTGGCAAAATACCGTCCTTTTCTATTCTAGCATGTGTTTTCTTCCACAAACAGTTATTGTTCATCCAAAAATTCCCAAAACTGTGTGTTAATATTGGGAAATTACATATTCCATCCATAAATTATCACCCATTTTTCGTTTTACACCCTAAACCATATATAAAATGACGGATTAAATTGACAAATTAAGTAACTTAGGATGCAAATTTATTTTTTGTACTTTATTTTTATTAATATTATTATTTCGGGAAAAAGACAAGCAATCTACAGTACTTGGTATGTAAAGTCACTATTTTCATTCAAAGAAGTCCGCTTCAAGCAAGTAGAAGTCATTTTTCCAGCATGGAAGAGGTCTCTTTCTCATATGTGTAGTCCATTTGGAGGCCATTCAGGATTATGTTTTGACGACATCGTGAAGGGGGGGTTTTAATTTCCTGAAAAGAAGGATAAAGAGACCCTCCAAACATAGGCGCCACATTGGCCTCCATGTAGAAAGCATGTTCTGTTCTTTACTTTGAAGGTTTAAGAATGGTTTGCTTTATGCTAATTGCAAGCCTTATGTCTAAACACATTAAATCTAATACAAGCTCTCCCAAAACTACCTACTAATTGCTTGTTTCTAGCCCGGAATTGAAGCAAACTCTCTCCGAAGTGGGCTCTGTAATATTTATAACTACTTAAATAACTTTCTCAAGCAACATTTAATGCTTCAAAATGTTGTAAGACTCATTTCATGTATCTATCTTTTTCTCGTTCTAGACCTTAAAAGGAGTTTGAGAGAATCTGAATTCTCGCAAACATACAAAGGACTTCACAAGATGGGGCACATATTCAATCCGCGTGTTTTTAGGGCTTAAATTACCTTTATTCAAAAACACAACTCATCAACTCCCTTGTGTCCCTTTGAATGGTCCTTCAAACTAGACTTGTCCCATTCAATGTCTTCGAATTGCTTATGACACCATAACCGAAGCCACTCAAAGTTTCAAACTTCTTCAGCTAATATTATGTTGTTGGGGACCATCCTAGTTTATGATAATAAATGGGAGGGAGTTCAATAAAAGAAGGGTTGAAATGGAGGGAGAAACTAGGAAATATAAAATGGGAGTGGGGCAAGATTATAAAATCATTTTCTTTAGGGTGGGGGAATCAATTTTAATAAAGTTTGCTTTTTATAAAAATCTTAAAAATCAATTTTTTGAAGGGGTTTTTTTTTTTTTTTTTTTTTTTTCAAATCTTGGGACTTGGTTCATCCCCTTGGTTGGGAAAAAGATAATGTTCATGATCACTTCATAAAATAGAATTCTTTGCCCCTAAAAGAAAAACATCTTAAAGCTTTAGGGCTAAGCTCTCCATGTGATTGGCTTTCTGATCTCTTCTTTCTTGCTCCTCTTATGTTAAGATAATCTAACATTTAAAGGGTGATTGGACATAATAATTTGACAAGTCATTTGGGACCATAAAGAGTATTTGAGACTTTATGATATTTTTGGCTTGGAAGATTAAGACAACCGATGGGACATTAGTCACAATGTTCAATCCAACCTCTCTAATCCAACATCTACAGTCAAGTTTGAGAAATAATTGAATAACTTGATGATCTTGATTTTGTGCTTTTTCTTTTTTTATGATAACATGGAAAAATGAACTGCAAACCGGTGGGGGTTTGGGTTTGCAGTTAATGGCATGAGATGATGAGTGAATACATAGGCATTTCGAATTACATTTGAGATGAATGAACAAATTTTGAGTTTCCGAAAATTTTCTATAGAAAAAGTGAAAAATGAGTGGGACACGGGATATTACATGGAGATAACACACTGACATAAAATACAGAAATTTTCACCGTTACAATGCATGAAGACTGATTTTTTATGTCTGTCTAGGTGTTATTTCTATAGTAATCTCACAAACAAACGTGATTTCATGTAATCCGTTAGATCTGTTTTACAATAAAAGTAATGTTACAATCTGACAAACTACATTAAACCACATCAATTTATAAAATTATTTTTATATAATCATTTTGTGACTATAATATTTCTCTTATAAATATATATATATGCGCGAAATTCTATTTGCTATAATATGCCCGCAGGAATATCACTGGTCAACAAAAAATATATGTTTTGTGCCTAATTGTACTTTGACTTTCTTTTAGAATATTAGAATTCTTGACATGTTTTAAAATCATACCAAGACATCAAATAATATTGTCATAACTCTATATCGGTGATGATATATACCATTCATGATACCTTAAGAGTCATTATTTTGTTATGATTTTGAATTTTATCATCTTCAATCATATGACGGGTGTTATAGATATAAATAATTTTCCATTCTAGGAACATGTTTTTATAATCCTCCTTGTATGTCTAACATTTCTCCTGCTACATATTTAAGAGAATATTTAGCAGATTCAGTGAAAGTACAACTTTGGTATCAAAAGAGCAAAAGTGGAGAGAATGAGCTTTTCTTTCATCTTCCATTGTATACGAGGGCTTGCCCTTTGTAATGATTCGATTAATAATTCTAAGGTCGAGATATTCATAATTTTTATTAGACCTAAATTATATTTAATGGGCATATTGAATAAGTCCACAAGCGATAACTTATTGAGGTTGAGTAGGAGTTTTAATTAGGCTTCATAACTAATTTAAATCTCACTTATTATTTATTAAATAAGTTAGACTCCTTTTAGAATTTAAATATTGGCCATCAGAAATTTATTTCAATTTAAAATCATCACTGATTGAAATTCCCTACATAGTCTCAGTCATTGCCAACCCTACATTGAACGAACTACTAAATCATATTTTTAAATTCAAACTCTTTTCTTAAATGATTGTGACTGAGTCAAACTCGAACTTAAACTCGTCGGCATCATATTCCAACAAGATTACAACTCTACAAGTCATGTTCACGTTAAATCTCTTTAATCAAGTCCTACTCAAACTGGAAGTCACCCTCTCCCAAAACTCTTTATAAATATCTTCATTCTGTGTGTTATTTGGAAAGAAAAAAAACCATAGGCCTCCAAGTTCAGCACTGTGATCAATTTTGTGTTGAAAATCTTATGAAGCAACACTACAAGGTAAGTTGCATGATCATACCCTTATACGTATGTACGGTAAACGTCCTATCTTTTATAAAAATATTATGCATGTACACCCTCCATTGGAAGCCTCTTTTTATGTACCCTTGTAATAAATATCATAATTTTATGCATAAGTTTCGTGTTAGTTGCAAGACATGCATTATATTTTATGAAAATTCATGATTTATGTGAAGATTTATGCATTAAAATATTTATGAACAATCATGATTTTATGAGAGGAAACATGTATTATAGAATTTTATGAAAAAATACAATTTCATTTGAAATTTATGACATAACAAGTATGCAAGTATGATTATGATAAAGTATGAATGATAAGACATGTAACGGCCTATGTTATGATATGAAAATGGTACCATATGTTATGGGCATATTGCATTACCAGGTTGTACATGCTGGTAGTGCACCCAGTGTGTCTTCCTTATGTATGGATTTCACAACCCGCGGCTACGGGCGAAATCAGAATTTACTTAGATTTTATAACCCTAACTCACGGGAGCCAACAGTGGGTACTGACCTATGACAAGTAAAAGATAAATTCATGTTCATGTTACTTATGCGTGTATTTATGAATATGCATATTTTTCAAGAAACCTTATATTATTATGTTTACTGTATGATGTGTTGCTTATTGAGTATTCGACTTATTTTTATATGTTTTTATACTTTTAAACCACCCAAGTGATGACATTTATGAGGATGAAATTGCAAGACAAGACTTGGCCCAGAGAGACGAGTCGGAGGCCTAAATAATTTATGTCATGCTACGTTTTATAATTTAAAGTTTAATAAGTTATTTTAATAAGGACATGAGACTTTATTGAATTTAAATAAGTGTTTTCGTAGACTCTCTCTTGGATTTTAAGTATTTAATAAAGATTAAATTTATTTATTTATGAGATCTTTCGTATCTGGCTCTTCGTTAAGAAGAAAAGTTTTTTTAAGTCAATGTCTCGTAGCACACTGATTCCCTGAAAATTTTTAAAAAGACTTTATTGAGGAGCGGGATGTTACAGTTGATATCAGAGCTAGGTTGAAAGATTCAATAGACTTTTCAAAATAATAAAGAAAAAAAAAGTATTGCCAAAAAACAAAAACAATAAAAAATAAAAACTTTTTATAAAAAGTTTGTAAACAAAAAGTGAAATAAATAAAATCTAAGCCATGGTCTCCTCAAGTCATCTCTTGCTTTGTAGTAAGTATTTTTAACTTTTACTATTTATTGTGTTAATGAAAATTAAGAATGATAAATTTTAGATACATGCATGTCAAAATGCACCTACCACATAAAAAAGATTTTAGTGCATAAGGTAAAAAAGTTTCTAAAGATGAGATTTGAACTTTTGGTTTTAAGATTGATGATACATCTTAATCATGAGGAAATAATATTATATTTTGTAGAGTTTTATTTAAAGAAATTAGAAATGAATTTAGTGGGTTTAAAGTTATGCCATAGATTTATGTATGGTGTATGGTATTTCACGATGATTGGTGGTACTCTTATGTTCTATTGGTAACGCGATTCTATCACTAAGAAGGCGGTGTAAGATTTAGGATCCGAACTTTGGAGAGTTTTAAGTTATGATTTATTGAGATTATCATTTAAGGTGGAGGATTTTATTATTATTCCACGTTGAGAGTTTTATCTATGTGGAGATCGTTAATTACTATTGTATGTGTTAAGATAATTGTTGGGTGGTTTTAGGCTCTTAATCGATCCCATTGTTAAGGCAGATACTTGTTTAGGTTTGAGTTGAATTTGGAGTGTATGATATAGTTAACACGTAGCATGCCAACGTGTATGGTTAAAAGTTTAGTAAAGCATCGGACCAAAATAGGGGATGATTATAATTGTCGGAATATTAAGTTCGACTAAACTATATTGAGGAGTAAAAGAGACATAGAAAGAATGTAGCTTGTTGGAGGTCTAGCAAATTTCGAGGGATGAATTTTAATGAGGAGAGAAGTTTGTAACGACCCAGCCAAATAATTCTAAGGTCAAGATTTTAATCATTTTTATTGGGCCTGAATTATATTTAATGGATCATATTAGGGAAGCCCACAAATGATAAATTATTCAGGTTGATTAGGAGTTTTAATTAGATTCAATAACTAAGTTAAATCACATTTATTATTTATTGAATGAGTTAAATCCCTTTTAGAATTTAAAGATTGGCCATTAAAAATCTATTTTAATTTAAAATTATCACTGATTGAAGTCTCCTACGCTGTCTCAGTCACTGTCAATCCTACATTGAATGAACTAGTAGATCATATTTTTAAATTCAAGCCTATTCTTGAATGATTGTGACTGAGTCCAACTCGAACTCAAACTCGTTGGCATCCTATTCCAACAGGGATACAACTCTACAAGTCATATTCACGTTAAATCTCTTTAATCGAGTCCAACTCAAACTTGACGTCACCTTCTCCCAAATCTCTCTATAAATATCTCCCTTCTGCGTGTTATTTGGAAAAAAAAAAAACCATAAACCTTTTAGTCCAACACCGTGATCGATTTTGTGTCGAAAATTTTAGGAAGCAATACTATAAGGTAAGTAGCTTGATCATAAATTATGATTAGCATACGTTAGCTAGTTATATATATCATTATTAAATCTAGTTCTTTCAAAGTCAGTGTTTACGTACTACGCATGTCATGATATTTTCAAGCACGTCATTGATCATGTTTCATTCCACATCTTATAGATATGTATGTATTGTGCATCTCACGTTGCATAAGACATGTAAGCTTTCATAAGATCAAGTATAAGATAAACTTATAACAGTTAATCATATGTTCATTCAGATGCATGGTACCAATGCAATTTCAGAGTGGGCGTGCAAGCCACAGACACAAGCTTGGTCCACCGTAGTACGCCAAGAGTACTACACAGTCGGCTTCCTTTGCTGTAGCAGGGGAAGTTAGTGCACAATCCTGCACATAGAGTTATGTGTGTTGGCCAGCCATATCAGTCAATTTAGTCAGATAAATTAAATCAGTCAGTTAATTCAGATAAATCAATCATGAATATCATAAGCATCAATATGATCAGTCATGATTTTAAGTTCTCGACATGAAATATTTTATAAAAAATCTTATGTTAAGTATGTTTACATT
Source organism: Pterocarya stenoptera (assembly GCA_003123785.1). Lineage (NCBI taxonomy): Eukaryota > Viridiplantae > Streptophyta > Magnoliopsida > Fagales > Juglandaceae > Pterocarya > Pterocarya stenoptera. The sequence continues at coordinate 123,096 of QEOT01001207.1, forward strand.
ATGATGGGTTTCTTACTGAGTCATCGACTTATTTTAGTTTGTTTTATGTTTTTAAACCACCACCAATCAGGATAATTATGATGATAAAGGTGTAGGACAGGACTTAGTTCAGGGAGACATGATAGTGGCCTAGATCATGTACAAAGATTTTAAGTTATGATTTTTATGACACGGGATTTGAAGAATTTTAATAAATACTTCCGTGCACTCTCATTTATGATTTTAATATTTTCATACGGAACAACTTTATTTATTATATAGAATCTTTGTATATCGTGCAAGTATAAGAAAATATTTTTAAATCAAGATTAGTAGTGGCACTCTGGCTTTCGAGAATTTTTAAAGCTGACTTTATTATTAACTGTGGGGAGCGGGGTGTTACACCCATAAGAGTAAGGCAGCTACAAGATAGAAGAAATGGGAATGCAGTCATGATACTTAGACAGAAAACCATAAATAATCTCCATAATCACTCTTAACATTGATAATTCTTCATAATGTTTTCCCCTTTGGTAAACGACAAACTACCAAGACTGGGACCAACTAAACTGGATTTAGGAACATTGTCAACAGACCCACCGCATTGACTTCATTTTTCTTCTTTTTTGTGCAACCAAACCCTACACTTTAGGACTTGTTAATGTTTTGTGGGTGTCACAAGAACTTTAGAGAGGTATAATGTTTTCTTCTTTGAAAAAGAAAACCCAGTTAGGCATTGATAAGTAGCCATTTGGTGGGAAAGAACATGACCCCCTTTACTAGAAGTCTCAATCTTCAACCAACACACGAGACGGTGTTGAAGCTTCAATTCAAGTCAGCTAGGCGTTTTGACGATGAGAAATGCTACAGCTATAAAAAGATTCTATAAAAATAAATTTATAAACTGACTTGGCTTAATGTGGTACGTTAGATTGTAAGATTATTTTTATTGTAAAATAAATATAACATATCTTTTGAAACTATATTAATTTGTAGATATACTTTTGTGAGATCTTTTAGTAGTTATAGTTAGTTCTCTTTGACTATTAGCTTTCTCTTGATCATTGTATATGCATACAATTATGCAATGGACTCTTCTTGCGAGGTCGATTTTCATATCTTTAGGAGAATAATACAAAAGAGTCAGCTATATCCATCAGAGTGTAACTCGAGGATGGATCCCAATAAGGCCATTTAGCATTTTTATTTTTTATTTTTATATTCTTAAATTTTTTATAAAAAAATCATAGCATCGTTAAAAAAATATTTCTTTAATCATTAAGTAAAAATAAAATAAAAAGTATCAAAGACCCATCCTCGAGACAACTGGATTTTCCTAATACAGAAACTTAATTCACAAACCCAATTCCCAGCCTCTTAGCTTCGGCTCCGAGCCATGGGTTTGAATATTTTCGAACGTTGGAGGGAGAGGCCAGCTTTATTTGACGCCAAGGCCCAAGCCCAAGACCCTTAACGATATGCAGGCAAAATATTTCACAACACAATACTTAATTTAAAATAAAAAAAATATTTTTGTAAAGTGATATTCTTTTTATAAATTATTTCATAAAAATATTTTTAATTTTTAAAATATAATTTTGTAAAGTGTTGTTTTCTTTTCCGAAATCTCCATACACTATTTGGACCGCCAAAAAAGCAAAAATCAAAGGAAAAAATACTTGGCGATTTATTGGATTTTTTTTTTCCAATTAATGAAACTTAATTAGTAGTGAGTTATTATATTCAAGTTTTAAAAATTTTCTTCTAAATTAAATAGTAAAAAAACTGGTTGAAATTCTTCTGTTTCTTGATAACCATATCTTATTTCTTAATTGCAGACGATTTTTTTCAAAGCACAGTATAAAGTATTCAACAACAGTAATAATATATTTGATAACGAAAGTAATAATAATGAGAAATGATTTGTACATACTCTAAATAGACAAATTCTATACAAATTCTTGTAAAAAGTAGACCACACTTAAAAAAAAGTATAAAAAAATTGTTCTTTATTAGTGAGACTCACTTTTTTACAAGAGTAATGTTAGAGAGAAGTCACTATTGTGAGTGCATACTTTGTACTCACTATGTGGCTTCTTCTCCTCTTCTCATTTTTCCTCACTTTAAGAAATGGACGGTCTAGATGAAGCCACATAGTATGTACAAAATGGATACTACAAACAGTGGCTTCTATCAATATTTTTCCTTTTTACAAAGGTCTTGTATGGAGTTATTTGAGATTTATACCAATATAACTCAATAATAATATGCTGCAACGTACTCTTAAACAAAAGAAAAACTTTAAAATATGTTTGATGGATGAGATTTTTTATAGATGTATTTATTGAATTCTGAAAAGTGGTGAGATGCATTGGAAATATGTTTGGGAAAAAAAATTTTGGGTGAGTTTTTTTTCTTATTTTTATGAAAATTGTTTTGAGTTTTGATTTTGTTTATTAATGAAATCAAGACAAAACCTTAAGATGAAAGTTATTAATTACTTTAGGATTGATTATTTTAAGAGAAATGCTTTAGTCACAAAAAAGTTTCATAAAAATAAAAACAAATTGACGTAGTTTGGTGTGATATATTAGATTATAAAATTACTTTTATTGTAAAGCAAATCTAATGTATCATATGAAATTATGTCAGTTTGCGAATTTATTTTTGTGAAGTTTTTTTGTGACTGTAACACTTATTTTATTTTTAGTGTAGAGATGTTTGGATTGTGAATGATAAGATTTTGAGAAAATTCTAACCTTTTGACAATTTCATAATGGGCATTGCTCTATGCCCACAGTTCTTACTGTTAGGCGTGCCCGCTAATTCAATTTGTTTTTTTCAAATACTTTTTAAAAAGATAAAAAAAAACACAAATTCACTAATGGTAATTTTTTAAACATTTAAAAAATATAAAATAAAATGCACTATCAGTCAAACCCATAGACAAGTCCAGGGCCAAAGTAGCATTTTCCTCTCTCTCTGGTTGAGGAAAATAGAAAGCCTAAAAAAACTTAAAATTAACCACCTTAATCTGTTTGAGGTCTGTATTCTTTATACACTACAGAGAAAAACCTTGAACCAGCCAGTAGTCTGAAACTTGGCCATTAGATTGATTCCTATCTTAAGAAAATTTATTTCTGTTTCCAACTTGTTATAGCAATATTTCTGCCATGGAAGAAAAATTATCTGAGTATACAGACGGCTAATTTCGTGTTCCGCCATTGATATATGGGCATTCTTTTAAAGAAATGGCTGTTAGTACCTGAATCAAGAGTATAGGTGGTGCACATATCATGTGCTTTTTCTTACTGTTTGCCCATCATTTTTCAGAGACAAATGGCATGAAAGATAATACCAAAATTTGAGAGAGAGAGAGAGAGAGAGAGAGAGAGAGAGAGAGTCACCCACTTGTAGCTTATGATATGGATCTGTACCAAAATTTGATAAGCCCCATTCCCACATTCATTCATTCTTTATATCTTGATTTGTTGTACAACTTCTTTTTTTGATACATTTGGGGAGGGAGATTTCGAACCCAAGACCTCCATTTTAGAGGCTGGAGGTTTATACTAATCAGACCACAGGCATTTGACATCTGTTATACAATTTAAGACAGCAGAAAAAAGGTCATTGTTAACATTCTGCTTAGAACCTAGTAGACAAGTATATAGTACTGCCAACACAGCAACACATACTCTAATCATATGGATTCATACCAAAACCCATGTGATATACTAATTATCCTTGATAGGGAAAGAAAATTCTTTGAAAAAAAATCTTTAAAACCTCAATAAAATTGCTGTTTGCATGCTTCTTACAATCATTTTTTTTTTAAAAACACTTGGTGACAAAATCCATAAAAATCATTCTTTACTTGTGTATTTGATGATTGACAACATATTAAATACAATGAAGCCATCCAAAAGGTGATGAATATAAAAGGAACTCTCTAGCCTTTACACATAGGCAAAAGGATGGGCAGAATGATATTGGAAGAACAAGGCGGTATCATGAAGGCCTTTATAAAGAACAGATCATGGGGGAATGTCAGCCATTGTTTACATAAGTGCATCATGCTATGACCAATTTTCAATTGGATCATAGAATTCACTCTGCTTGGATCGCTTTCAAACTTAGTTGTGGTGACATTATTGAATTTGTGTCCCTTTCAGAATAAAATATATGTGTGCAATGAAGGCAGATTAATGTGTACAGTTCACGTCAAACCCACCTAGATAATGCTCCTCAAATTTTATTACCACTGCATTATCTGCAGAGGCTACAAAGATTTCAATTCCCTTCTGCCAACTGCCAAGACACGACATTCTGCATCGATCATGCAAATCAAAAGACACTAACTTACCCTACTCCGCTTAGTCGGGGTATGGGATTTTATAACCCGGTTATTGGTAACTCTGTCGTGGATAGAGTTGTACTGTCTTTTAGACTTAGGTCTTTAGAGATCTATCGTTTAGACTAAACCATATCAGTCACGAAAATGTGTTGGAAAGCTATTAACTTTTGTAATTGATTTTTTTAAAGTCAACTTTGTATGTCCTTTTTTATGAATAGAATTTGGTCCGTTATTATAAAAAAAAAAACACACTAACTTGACATTCATTTATACACTTAGAAACCAACGGTTTATCGATCATAGTTTCATCAATGTGTAAATCTCTACCACTAGAGTGTAAAGTATAAAACTCCTAGTGGTTGGAAGGTGAAAAATAAAAGAGAAATGCTGCTATGCCATCCCATTTATACCGCTTACTTTATCCCATTGATGTGGTACTATCATGTGGTGCCACGCGGCTTATTAAAAAAAAATTAAAAACACAAACATAAAAAGAGTAGAAGGAACCTAGAATTTCGGTCATTCACTTTTTGTATTTTTGGAAGCCATTTTATTTTGAATATATTTTTTGAATTATTATTTTTTATTTTCTTAATTAAATAGTGGTGCCAGATAAAGGGAGCAATGTGAGCGGTATAACTAAAACGGCATAATAGAAATTCTCAAAATAAACATATGTTTCAAATCAATTGAATGAAAGACATGCTAATTTTCCCAACATCTAAATTATCCAAGATCCAAACTTTCCAGTATCTATAGAGTTTCTAAACTCTAAGAAATTTTTTATGACAAAAAAAAGGATAAACTTAATAAATTCAAACCACAGAAGCCAAACCTGTCAAGATAAAAACTTGAGTTCCATGGTCAAAAAATGAAAAAGAATAGGTCTCTGTTTTCTAAATTTTCCTAATAATTTTGGAAGAAAAAGAAGAATCTAGTCCAAGCCCATTTCTAAAATTTCGTTCCTATTCAACAATTTTTAGCCATTTATAGCCAAAGTAGAGGCCATAATTAATAAACCAAAAAAAAAGAAAGAAAGAAAGATATCATTGGCTACAAACATGGTTTAATTAAGACAAATATATATTTTTATAAATTTCCTTTTGAAAAAAAAAAAAAATTAAAATTTGATGTTTTGTCGGAAAATAAAAACCGTCAAGTCCAACCGAGAGGTTCGGAACCAGGTTCGTCTTTCCTTCTTCACATCAATATTAGACACAGGAAAGAAGAAAAACAGGAGCGAGAAAGCATAGAGAGAAACAGGGAGAGTGAGAAAAAAGAGCCAGAATTTTATCTCTCTTCTTCATTCTCACTTTCTCTGTTTCGTCATTCCTATCCTCTTTCTGAGGAATTCAATCAAATTAGATTCTCGTTATATCTATAACCCAACATTTTGATTTTTGTTTTTTTAAATCGCAATATTGTTTGTTGGACTGTGTTTGGAGTTTGGACGCCTGTGAATTAATGTATAGGATTTGACTTGTGAATTTGGGGTGGTTTAAACCTTCGGCTTTTTGTAAGTTCGTTGCCGTTGTGTATGTGATAAATATGGCAACAGAGCAAGTTTTGTCTTTTTCAATAGCTTCAATGGTTGAGAATGTTCTTCAACAACGTGGTACCCGATTGAGCGACCGGGACTTGGCTCCTAGGAAGGCCGATGAAGCTTGTATGATCAATCGTTTATTGAATTACTTTTGATTTTCTATGGTCAAGGAAATTGCTTGAATTTTAAGTTTTGGTTTCTTTGATGATCGTAGGAAGTGTTTCCTGGTGTTGTCTTGGAATCATGTTGTGGGTTTTATTTATTGGCATGTGAGTTTTGCAAAACTTTTGTTACAATCTAGCATACGTGGGTTTTGAAAATATAAAATCTGGTAACTTGTGTTTTTTTTCTTCCAAATGTGTTTGTTATAGTGGCAATGATGCAACATTGATACGATGATGCATTGATAAGATGATGCAACACGTTTAATCTCATTGTCCGTATCATCTGTCTGATTGGATCAATCTTCTTTATATGATTTTCGTCTTACTTCTGTTTTCTTCTTTAATTTCTCATTCCCCAGAATTTTAAAGATTTTATTCTGGAGAAAAAGTTAACATTTTGTTGCATGGAATTGTGTGATTGGAATTACACTTTTAATCGAAGGTCCCAGTTCAAGAACATAAGCTTGGAAAAGCTTATCATTCGACCAATGAATTTGGAAATTTATGAGATGGAGAAAAATCAGGGCTTTATAATCCAATACTAGAACTTTCTTGTTTCGGTTGAGATGTGCCGATCAAGAAAGAGAAACTGACGGTTGCTACGCCGTTTTGCAGCCCTGAGAAGATATGAAGCAGCCGGATGGCTCAGAAAGACGGTTGGAGTTGTTGGGATTAAAGACTTCCCAGCCCAGCCTTCCGAAGAAGAGTTCAGGCTTGGATTGCGAAGTGGGATAGTCCTTTGCAATGCTCTTAACAAGGTTCAGCCAGGAGCTGTGTCAAAGGTATGGTTCAGCCAGGTTTTTAATTTCTTTTAATCTCTTTTAGCTTCCACTTATTTTGTTGGTTTTGAGGATGTTCATTGACTGATTTAGGTGGTTGAGGGCCCTTGTGATTCTGTTGTTACTTCTGATGGGGCAGCTCTATCTGCATACCAGTACTTCGAAAACGTGAGAAATTTCTTAAATTCTGTGGAAGAATTGGGGCTTCCAACCTTCGAAGCATCTGATTTGGAACAGGTGTGTATTTGTAGTTTTATTAACATCAATGGAAAAATCTATAGGGAAAATCTCTATATTGCCAATTCAACTTTGAATGTGAGTAACTTACACAGAAAAAATATAGTTTTTAGTTGATGATGGTCGATTTTGGTGCAGAATAATGTATTGATTTGTGACAGTTATCAATCTGATGTAACATTATTTTAAATCTCGACTTCACAGGGAGGGAAATCTGCCAGGATTGTAAACTGTGTTCTAGCACTCAAATCATATAGTGACTGGAAACAAAGAGGTGGAAATGGATCAAGGAAACTTGGTGGAAATATGAAACCACCAACCTGTGGGAAACCCTTTGCACGAAGAAACTCGGAACCATTCATGAATTCCTTGTCGAGGACATCATCGATGGAGAAGTCTCTAGAGAGTTTGACTTCTGATCTATCTTCATACTGTGATCTCGATCGCTGCTATGAACTGAATGAAACAGTCAGTGTTTTTCTTTTTTTGGGGGGGTTGTTGTCATTGTAGCATGACGTCAAGAATCTTATATGTATTCCTATCTGCAGGGGGGTTCATCTCGTTCCTTAAATGTGCTAGTCCGTGAAGTTCTTTCTGATAGGAAGCAAGAAGAAATTCCAATTGTAAGGGCTCTTGTGCTGTTATGGGATTTTCTAAGCTTTGAAAAGATTGCTTATGTTCCTGCAAAGTAAGCAGGCGAATAACTATAACAATAACTTTACTTCTGCGATGCATGTATTCTTGACCATATATTGTCCCAATTGGCGGATGGTAATGGTTTTAGTTCTTTAATTGTTGTACATCTAATTGAATGAAATGTGTCTTAGGTCTCTTAATATTTGTCTACATTTTCCATCTCTTGTCTTCTTGTCTAGTTTGAAACTTTATTGTAACTAATTAGATACATATTCTTAATCATCACTTTACAGAGTATATGACTTTTTTGCCTGTCACAGGTTGTGGAATCTATGCTTAATAAAGTCATGGAGGAGTTTGAGCGGCGGTTAGGAAGCCCAAATGAACTGGTAAGCATCTGTTTTTTTCCAACAACGGTATTACCATCTCATAGGCAACAAAGTTCTTCACTGTTTTTGAGTATGATGTGAGGAGTCAAGAATCAGATCCCATTTTCCTCTATGATTGTACAACAATCGTGTTCCGCCGTATAATAATCATTAGTAGATTTGATTTTTATTTTTGTAAAGCTCACTATCAATGATCTTAATTTCTCTCGTAATCTTACAGATGAAAACAACTGCAAGAGATATCTCAGTATTTGTCTCTGACAATTCTCCTTCTAAAACTGCTTCTGATGATACAAAGGTACATACATTCATCATAGAAAGTTTAAAATGCAAGTTAGAAATTTGTGTTGCTCGGAATAGATTTTTTTACAAGCAACTAGATTATATAAGATTTTTTTTGTGTATCATGCACAAACAAGTGACCTTTTCTTTTACTATGATTAAGATGGAAGAAGAACCTGCAACACTAGTTAAAGAGGAGGAGGAGGAGGAATGTTACGATTGGAAGTGTGATCTTGATGATGGATCAAAAAGCCAGCTTTTGAAACAACACAAGTTGGTAGAACAACAACAAAGAGATGTTCTGGTAATTTGTGATTGCATCAAACTTTCTTGAATCAAATTTGTTATTGTCACATAATTAGTGGCTTTGATGTTGATATACTGCAGGAACTGAAACATAGTCTTCATAGTACAAAAGCAGGCATGCAATTCTTGCAGAATAAGTACCTGGAGGAGTTCAACAATTTAGGTACATTTTAAATGAAATATTCTATTGTTTTGAGGTTTTTAAAGGAGGAGTGATATCACTAGATCCCCTTGATAGGTAAGCACTTGCATGGTCTAGCTCATGCTGCTTCTGGATACCAGAGAATTCTTGAAGAGAACCGCAAGTTATACAATCAAGTGCAGGACTTGAAAGGTAACATTCTGACTGGTTTAAGCTCCACTTCAATTGGTAAAATCTTTTGTTTTCAGCAAGATCTAAATGCTGAGTATGTGTTATGTCTAAGTAGGGAACATTAGGGTATACTGCCGAGTTAGGCCTTTCCTGCCTGGGCAACCAAATGGTTTGAATATTGTGGATCACATAGAGGAAGGAAAGATTACGATTAATGCCCCTTCAAAATATAGCAAAGAGGGACGAAAGTCATTCACTTTCAACAAAGCATTCGGTCCTTCTGCAACCCAAGGTTACTCTCTCTCTCTCCCTCCCTCTCTCTATTTTTCCTTCTGATCAACTTTCATTGTATACCACTGCTTTCCTTTCTTTTGCAGGGGAGGTATTTTCAGACACCCAACCTCTGATACGGTCTGTTCTTGATGGTTACAATGTGTGTATATTTGCTTATGGCCAAACAGGATCAGGGAAAACTTATACCATGGTAAGAAACTCAACACATTTTTTATTGCAATCAGATTGTTGATTCTTTCACAAGGCTTTTGGTTTGTTTTTTGACAATAAGCGTTTTATCATTTATGTTATTTGTATTAATATTTTCATCTATCAATCCAGAGTGGACCCCAAGAGCTTACAGAGGAGGCCAAAGGTGTTAATTACAGAGCATTGGGTGACCTATTTCTTCTCTCAGAACAGAGGAAAGACACCATGTGCTATGAGATTTCTGTTCAGATGCTTGAAATTTACAACGAACAAGTTAGGGATCTGCTTGTGACAGATGGTCACCAGAAAAGATATCCTTAGGCACATGTTTATTCCTTTATATCATCATAGCTTGTGCAATGCACCTCTTACTCATATGTGTTCTTAACTCCCTAGTACATTAGAAATTCGTAACAGCTCTCAAAATGGGATCAATGTACCTGAGGCAAACCTTGTACCTGTATCTTCAACATCTGATGTTATAACTTTGATGAACCTAGGCCAAAAGAATCGAGCAGTGAGTGCTACAGCCATGAATGATAGGAGTAGTCGTTCTCATAGGTATAGCTAATTTTGTCTTATAAATTTCTTAATAGAGCCGCTTTTCTTTTCTAAATCTTCATTTTAGTTATTGTTCTTGCATGAATAGAAAATTATAATATTGTATCTATGTATTCATCATATTGTGATTTTAAGAACATCGGTTTTAGTACTATTGTATACATATATGAACATTTACTTCCATCTGGTATCGATTTCCAGCTGCCTTACAGTTCATGTTCAAGGAAGAGACCTGACATCTGGATCTATTCTTCGTGGCTGTATGCATCTGGTTGACCTGGCAGGAAGTGAAAGGGTTGACAAATCTGAGGTGACAGGAGATAGATTAAAGGAGGCACAACATATTAACAAATCTCTTTCTGCTTTAGGAGATGTGATCTCCTCTCTTGCACAAAAGAATTCGCATGTTCCTTATAGGAACAGCAAGCTCACACAACTGCTCCAAGACTCACTTGGTAAGGTTATCAATTTCCTCTAATCATAAAAAAATGTTCTTCCTTTTTTCCACTGTATTTTCCTTTGTCATGAAGATGTTGGTCTTTGTATCTATCAGGTGGGCAAGCGAAGACACTCATGTTTGTTCACATAAGTCCAGAGCCTGAAGCTCTGGGAGAAACAGTTAGTACTCTCAAATTTGCTGAAAGGGTTTCCACTATTGAGCTTGGTGCTGCTCGGGTTAACAAAGATAGTGCAGATGTAAAAGAGCTAAAGGAGCAGGTTTTTACTCCATTTGTTTGTTCATGATAATTTTGAGAAGGGCCTATGCTTTTTTATTCCCAATATAGAAAATTTTGTGTTTAGTTTTTCTTTCAGATGGCTTATCATGGCTTATGAGGCTATATATTAGTTCTATCTGTCTTCTGTATCTGGATAATGAATTTAAGAAGCTTTGACCCACATGTCTTTCATGCATTTGGTAATCTTTGGGAAAAATAAAGGTGCCTTGTTTACTGTCTCTTTTTAGATTGCCAGCCTTAAAGCAGCCTTAGCAATGAAGGAGGGAGGAATGGAGAGTTCTCAACGTACTGTATCTAGCAGTCCAGAAAGACCAAAAATGAAATCATGTGGATCTTCTCCTTCCCATCCTAGTTGGAGAAGTGCTGGAGATCTATCTCGGGGTCATATGCAATTAATGGAGGATGTTGGTAACTTGAAGGTATGAACTGAGTATCACAACTAGTAGGGCCATGTTTTCATGTTACCTATGTAAATTGTTTGAGCACTAAGTTCATCTCATGTATTCCACCTGCATCAAAGTCTGAGTTGAATATTTTGCATATTGGACATGCCCATCACATTTAGTGCTCTAATTGTTAAACTATTGTCTCTATAGACAAAACATACATTTGTTTTCCATTTAAAATGTTATAATTAATGTAGAAAAAGGGAATGAGCAACTAAAATGCTAGAAAAATCGGCTTAGATCCCTTGGTTGCTACATTGGTTGCTACATCATTCATCTAAATTTCACTATTCCTTTGGTCAGTTATTTGGTTTTGGAGGACTCCACTTGGAGTTTATTTGAACTTAAATGAGGCGTCCTAGTGGTTTTAGACAGATATTGTTGAAATATTTTGCAGCATTCTGAGAAGAAGGGAAATTTATATTTGTACAAACACTGTGCATGCAACCCCTCGAAAAAAGTGGGACTCACTAAAAAAAAAAAGGTAGGGTTTTCCTGATGAGTTCAACTTTTTTTCAAATGACTTGTACACTTATAAGTTATATGTAGCATTACTTGAGAATGAATAGTTCTGTTTTTTTTTTTTTATTTGAAGTCAATCACCAAACATAAAATGGGATTAAATCCAATGAAAGGAATCAATTCAGAACATAGTCATCACCAAACGATAGGATTTAAGCTACAGTATCTGTTGAAATCATTAAGTGATGTAAGTACACCAGTGAAATAACTCATATCAAAGGTGATGATAAAGCCTGAAAATTGACTCATTTCTAAAACTACTTTACTATGGTGCTTAAAATCCAATGATTTATCTCAACTTTTACTTAATAGCTTTTGAAAACCTGGTTCATGGTCGTGTATTGGCTTGCAGGTTCGGAAAAACTCTGCAGCCAAGCCAAAAAGACATAGCTTAGATCTTCAAGATATGATGAGGAATTCACCTTCTTGGCATCCTGTTGGCAGTCCTGGGTTGGATGGAAAGGAGGATGACAAGGATTCGGTTTCTGGCGATTGGATAGGACGTTGGGACGTGGACAACAGACAGTTGCCTGAGGTGTTTGGTCGGACTTATCCCTCAGCTATTTCAAAAATATACCCTGAACAAGCTTTCAGTAAGCTGACAGCTAATAAAAAAGACGGCCAGGATTATGATGCGCCTAACAGTCGGTGTGAAGTTGCCACTGACGACTCTGATGAGCTCGAGGCTGAAACTAGTGATTCATCAGAGCCAGACATGCTTTGGCAACTAAATCTCCATAAATCCACCATGATTCCAAATGGGATGGGTTCAAAAACAAAGAAAACAAATCCCAAATCAGCAAAGAGCTCAGAACCGAGGTCTGTCTTCTTTATATCAAGTTTTACTATGTTCTTAAGCTGTGTTGTTGGAGCTTTACATCCTCTTTTACCATCCTCTTCTGTTTTGTGAAACTGCCCTGCAATCTTTGTGTTTGTAAGCAGGAGTTTAATTCCAATGCGGATTCCTTCACCATCACGGATCAAAGCACCCAATGGAGTAGTTAGTCAGCCTTCGAACAAGCCCGGAAGACAGGCTGTTCTAGCCGAAGGAAAATGGAAAAGTGGGAATGCCAAGTGAGATTAGTGTTATGGGGAATATTGGTGAAGTTGCTATATATATATAGTTGTATAAAAAGAGAGTGAGAGGGAGAGATCAGTTTTTCTACATTGAAGTGGCAATAGTTCCAGTTGACTGAGCTTCTCTGGTGGTGATCATGAGATCTATGGCCCCCCCACCTAGCAATTTTCATTTGTTTATAAGAGTGCTGAAGAAATCTTTATTCTTTTCAAGTATTATTGGAAAAAAAATGAAAGAAAGAAATATGTGACAAGTAAAAAGAAAAACGTACTCCCATTTGTTTGATTTTTAGTTGCTTGTCTCCAAGAGTTTGGGATAGGGGTCATAGTGGCCGCAGGTCACCTAGTGCATGTTTGGGATTGCGGTAGAAAATATGACTTATAGCTTTACGGTTTATAACTTATAACTTAAATAATAAGTTCTATACTTCAAAAGTTGTTTACTGTTTAATAAACTTGTATCTAAAGCACTTTTAAAGCTAGTTATATGAATTTTTTAAAAATATACAGTTATCTGCAAGAACTTTTCGATAAAAACTTCAATTTGGTACTTTTTAAATAAGTAGACTTTCAACTTTTTTAGATAATAAAAACATTTTTTATAAATTTACTAAACATATTATTTTTTTTTTTCGTAAGAACTTTTAAACAGTTAAAAATATTTTTTTAACTTTCAGACTCAATACCAAAGAGACTCCTAGACTCGCCCAGCCGGCCCTCGGTGACCCGCGGGCCACTCATCCATATAATGGATTCAAGGGCAATTGGGCGAGTGGGTTGTGCATGTTTTTCAAGCCCACTCCGATCATCCGCCCGCTTGGCTTAAAGAATGTTAATAAAAAATTCTAAAGTTTAAAGAAAAGTATTGCCTTTCCAACGTCAATAGCAAGAAATATTCTAAGAGCTCCACAGTATAATAATCCTCAAAGTCCATGAAACTTTGGGATAATAAAAGGTTCTCAGAAAAGAAAAATAAAAATAAAAATCCATATGACATCCATCAATGAGTGGAAAAGAAAAAAAGAAAAAGAAATACCAACCACTACACGAGTCACAAAAATAAACAAACTTTTATTAATTTTGAAAGATGATATTTATAGTCATATAGAGTGTGTAAGAGTTGTGCAGTTTTTTTGAAAAAAATGAATAAATATAAAATCAATATAAAAAAATCAATTTTTTATGATTAATTTCATGACTGTATTTAATATTACTAATTAAATTTAGGGCTCAAATCTAATTTTAATAAAAACCAAACTTAATTTTTAATTATATATTCTAAAAACTTTTTCACTTAAAAAGAAAACTAAAAGGATTGAGTG
>QEOT01001207.1:147551-161095 GCA_003123785.1 Pterocarya stenoptera
AGCCACTGCCGTATTCCCACTCACAGATCAGATGATAAAATAATGACCAGGTTTAACAGTTCTGAGTCTAAGGCTCGTTTGGATATAGAAGTGAGATAAAACCGTCACATCTCATCTTATCTCATCTAATTTTAACTAATAATTTTATTATTATTTACAAACCATCTTAACTCATCTAATCTCACTATTAACAAAACCTAAGTAGTTAGTTTAAGGTGGTATGCTCACAATATATACCTACCTTTACAACCTAGAGCCAGTAATGATGAATTATGGTCCACCTGTCATTGAACTGGAGCCAGTAATTAGTAGGAATAACTTATAGAGAAATATTAGTATATCGTATAAGTTTATCTTCTCATTTTGACTGTTCATATATTTTATTTTTTTTTATTTAATGATTAAGAAAGTAATTTTTAACATATTTGTGTATTTTTTTATTTTTTTAAAATATTTAAATAGGTTAAAAAAATATAAAAATATAAAAAATAAAAATAAAAAGACTAATTAATTGTGCTGCAAGCGGTCATTGCTGGCGGAGCCTAGCACTACTCTATCTTATATGGTTCATAAAAAAGTGCTGACATGACAGTCAGTTTGGTATATTGTCAATAAACGAGCTTATAAATATACTTTTGTCTAATAAAACTGCTAAAGAATATTAATGCTGTTATCAGCATATATCTCAGCAAAATGAACCGTGCATGATAATTTCGACATTGACATTACAGAAATCTTGTGAGAGAAGAATGCAGATTAGGCCTATATAATTAATAGATATCTGCTTCCTTGATCACAACTTTTGCAGGAGGCCGGTGATGAGTAAGTTCAGCATGAAAAATGCTCTGCATGGGTACAAGGGGATCAATAAGAAAGCTGGTACTCAATGAGTGATCTCCACCATAGCCGTTCTTCATTTGTTATGGGTTCCTGTTTATGGTTCTCAGATGATAATTTAAAGCCAACACGTACGTGCAGAGGACAATGGGATTTAAAATAAAACCAGATCATACCGATCCCACCTTCCTTGAATAGAGTTTTTGGGTGCCACCTGCCCTATGAAGGGCTCCCATTTCCTAAAGTGGTCTGCGTTATATATTTATAATAATGCTGGTGCATGGGGCATGCTGCGCAGGTCAGGTCAATGCCATTTGGCCATTAAAGAGTGCAAGGCTGGCTATATATATATATTAACATTTTTTTGGCCATATATGTGTAGATATGCTGGACATATATATTCCTAGCTAGCTAGGCTAAATGAACTTTGATAGTGCATGGTAATAAACAATATAATCATTTACTTAATTAGAATGCCTTGGTCGATTCATATATACGCGGTCAAGTACTACTTATACTGACAAGGGCGGCTAGAGGTTTCCTAATACTTGATAAGGGCGGTTTGCCATATTTGAGAAGGAAATAAGTGCAGGTTATTTACAGTACGGTTTGTCTTTCTTTAGGTTCAAGTCTTTTTTATTAAGGTTTTGTATTTGTAATTGAATTTGTTCTTTGCTTTATTTATAGTGAATTTTGCATGCTTGGGTTTGTTTTTTTTTTTTTTTTTCGTATTTGTAATCCCTTAGTATCATGTTGTAATTTCCTCCGTCACAAGTGAGGGTTTATCAATAAAATTGGGATACAATCATTTTCTTAAAAAAAAAAAAGATACTACTTATTATATACTTATGATCTACATGCAAAAAATAAGGTGATCAATTCGATTGTCCATCATTTTTCATATAATATATATTAGGGTTTTTATTAGTTGAAACTTGCAGTTATTTTGGTAGGAGTTTGCTGAATGCATGTGACCAACCATGATATATAACCTCGCATGCATTAACCCTAATATCAATGGAACTCTAACAGTTATTTTGTTAGTAATTTGCATGCATTAATGCATAAATAACGTACAAATTGATGTATTTTTGCTTTTAGAATTAAAGGTGTAATATATATTCTAATTTGACCGGCCCCACCAAAACCAACTCAAACCAGTCATTTTAATCATCAGAAAGCATTGATGAACCTACCTTAAAAACAGGACCGGATGAGCCTGCGACCACCGCCTAATTATGCAATAAATCAACATGAATTTTCATCAATATATAGAAACAGTTCTACTTTTCTGCAGTGCTATAAGAATAAATATATGCACTGTCCAATGAGATACAGACCAACAGCTAGCAAAGATGCATGCTACAGGAGATCAGTTTCGATCCTGCATGTTGAGAAATATATCTTATTAGTTTGAAAAAAGGAAAAAGTAATTAAGAACACCTATAACATGACGATTTGATCTATGAATATGTTATAAAAAACAGACCTGACTGGAGAGTAGTACTGTGTAACCATTATAAGTCCTGTACGTGAGAGTGCCTGATCCAAACCCAAGCACATGGCAAAAAACTGTGGATCATGCATGACAAAGCATACTGTAATAATAAAGAAGATAAAGTAGAGACGGGATGTCTAACTCAAATGTACATTGCATGCAGCGGCCAGCTACCTTTCGAGCTCTATAGATATATATTAAAGAAAAATATTTCAGCCCCATGGACACCAACTTCCCCAAATTAATGCCGTGACTGTCATAATTGTCACCCTTTTTCTGAGGAAAAAATATATTTATCAAGAGTTTAATTTGCATCTATCAAAACTGACAAATTGCACCCTAAAACTATTGAAAACTGGTATTTTGCGCCGTTCATTAAGATCTGATCACAGTTAATAATGCATGTGCAATGTGACATATTTTTCTTTCATCTGTCTCAGCTGCTATATATAATTCAATTGGAGTGCAAAACGTCATGAGTCGATCATGCAATGTGTCGGCTTTATAAGTAGTTTGGGGTGCAAAGTGTAAAACTTATAGTAGGTAGTTATAGTTTGAGGGTGCAAAACGTACTTTTCCTTTCTTTTTATTAAACATCAGTACCTAATCACAATCGAAATTAGTATTAAACTTGTAGTATTTTTACAAAAATAACCACATTTAAAATGGAGTTTTAAAAAATTACAAAAAATGGTTGTATCTGATCTATAATTTACTGAATGGCTACGCGTCATATATATGCATCCCTTTGTAGGAATGTGCCTAGTTTATTTGAGAAGCAAAGCCTGGTATTCATCCTAGAGATAATTGTTGTCACTTCTAACGAATTTAAAGGTTATGCTTTGAAGTTGTTCCTATTTCGCAACCCTTCTTTTGGTTCTTGGAAATACCGAAGGGGAGTGGAAAGAAAGACTTATAAAATTGTTCCAGAACACCTACAAATGAGGCCACCCACAACAAGCATAAAAGAGAAAAGATGCAGAACTGATCTGTTTCTTGGGCAATTATTCCGCAGCCAGAATCCCATGTTCTTTCCAAGTGCACGAGGTTTTTATTAACTTGAACAAGAATTTTCACTCCCAACTTTCTTTACCATGCATTACAGCAAGTATTCTAATCTTACAAGTCGAGAAATCAACTTAAATCTATCAAACTGAAAATTCTAACAACGATACAACTGTATTACCTTTCAACAAGCCAAAAAAAGAGTACGATTATAGAAAAATAGTTAACATCAGTCTCACGAATTCAAAGCAGATCCCATCACTTAGATCAGCTTTTTCCATAAATTTACATTTACAGCCTCCAAAGTATAAATGGTGACATCATTAACAGAGCCTGGCTACAGTCCAGTTAATTGAACAGGATATTCCTGACAAAAGTGAGGCTTCAACAGCTCATTTTTTCCGTAAGTGCCACTTCCAGACCATTTCATTTGACTCTCTACTAAGACAATCCTTCCCCTGCCAATAATAGATATGCAACAAATAATTACATACTAACAGATAAACTTACACCAGTCAACAACCACCATTGGGTGAAAAGTAATGAAGTCTTCTAATATAATGTTTAGTTCCCAGTGGCTCTCATAATTGTGTGAATTCAACACTACTATACTCGAGTACCATGTCACTTGAACATTTGGTAACAAGAATACTTACGAAGATCATCGAAGGATATACTGCTAATACTTTCTCCAGTCTTTATAAGGTGGATTTTCCCTGCAAGGTTAAGCCACACAAAAAGGACTTTGATGTTATTGTCCAATATCAAACTTAGGCTTCCATGTAAATGAAATGAAATTCTATTCTACATACCAAATCCACTTTTTTTTTTTATTGGCACCGGATATCCAGCAATAGAATCCCGACTAATCCCGGGGGTGTAACATACCAAATACACTCTTAACACTTCATCTTATTCCTTTTTGTGTGTTTGAGCTTGCATGCTAAACTACATTAAATAAGGTTGTTTTCTTCACCATTTTGCTATTGCTATCTCGACACTTCAGAACCCATGTAGGACACTGAAAGTCATCTTTTTCTCCTTGTTATATTTATCTATCAAACAGGTCGAAAAATGACACACACGCTTCAAAGATCCATGAAAAATGAACTCAAGGGTAATGGATCATGCGTATGTGAAGAGGTGCAAGAGACATCAAATTGCACCAAAGAAAACTGAAAACAGTAACATCGTCTCTTTTTAAAGGATAACATACCATCACGACGAACACATATCTCTGGTATATTTTTAACTTCACCATTAATGCTATCATTGTAAACTCTTGTTTCAATGTCTCCCTCAACATAAACAGAAGAGCTGCAATAAATCTTCAAGCATTAGATAGAGACATTAAAAAGTTTATTGGAGTTCTCAAAAGAATGGATACGCACTTTTTAATGAGTTGTTGTACCGCATAAGCTCCAAGCAGTTCATTATGCACAGCAATTCGATGCCACTGAGCAGGTTTTGGCAAGTCTTTTGCTCCTAGATTTCTTTGGTCAAACATGCCCCCAGTCCCAACAGTAAAGATGGTTACCATTCGGCCATTTCTTAAGATCTTCTGCACAGGTGCTTGCCCAACTTTTCCACATATAATTGCCTGTATAACAATACTAAAAGGTGGGTCAAATTATTCACTGGATTAAATGCATGAGAACAGAATCAAATTCAGTGTCAAACGTGAGGAAACATAAAGGAATAATATATTGAATCTAAGGTATTATGCATTTATGGTGTTCCAATAACTCAAATACGTAAAAGAACATTTACCAAATGAAGGAAATTTCATGTTATTCAATGTATTATCTTTTCATAAATTTTCTTAGAAACCAAAAACCAAAACAACAGAGACATCTTTCAATGACTCAGAAAAACAGAGTCATTCTTCACGCCTTGTGTTTCACTACAGATCCAACTGAAAGTGGGACAATCACAAACCAGGTGCCATTGTCACAAACAATGACGCAAAATAAAAATAATTTAAATAAATAAAATAAAAATTAGGTAAGCCATGTAAATCCAATATTTGTCTCACAACATCCTTCGAGCCTATGATCAATACAATTCATTCCAATTAGGGATTCGGTTCGTTTCTCAAAAGCAAGATATATTTTGGATCAATGGAGCCAATAAAATGGAATGAACAAAAAGAGTTCTGAATCATGAATTATGAAATGGGACGTATCTTGTTCAAACTTATAAATAGATTACCACTAGTAAAAAAGCCAAAGAAACACGTTGTACACCTCAACTGAAAATTAAAACCAAATATACCTTGTGGACGCCCCGAAAACCCCAACCCCTTCTAGGATCCACACCTTGGGGTTGTAGCTCCACTGCCTTGTCACCAAGAAAGGTATCAAAATCTTCTTCGACATCATCATTCTTTCCATCACCATTGTTACTATTGAATGACATAGTTGAGTACCACGGCTTTGAGCTTCTTTGCACACTAACCACTAAAACCATACAAAAAATCAGCACACAATGTCCGCCTAACATTACCATTTCCAATACTCTACTAAAAAAAAAAAAACACTTTCATTAACCAATTTTTGTTATAATAAATAAAATATAACCCTGAAAATATTTAATCTTCTTTATGACAATAAGGTATTTGTGAAAAATCCTCTAAGAATGAACGTGATGATTCCAACACTACAAGAGATGTTATTCAAAAGGAAAATTGAACTAAAACAAAAACAAGCCATGGATGAAAGTACATGAATTCCAAGTTATAACCAGTCAATTAATAAGCAAATCCATTCAAGTCTACAGTTTATGTGTGCGCGCGCCTTTCGAAAACGATATGCAACAAGATCTTGGCATGAAAACCCAGATAAACCCATATACAGAAATGGTATGTGATCAACTTATATCACCTAAAGGACTAAACCAGAGCCATATACATGTTTCCGTACATTAATATACATACACCCATTTGTATACATATGCATTTCAGAGAAAGAGACGAAGAGATACCAAGAGAAGAAGTAAGTGCGGTAGAATTAGAGAGTCTCAGAAACTTCGCGAATCGCAAGGCAAGTGAACTCATTTCGGCAACGAAGAGCTCAATGATAAGCAGAAGTGCAAAGAGAGCTCAAGGGGGAGAAGGAGGGCTTTAACTTAGAGGGGAGAGGCGCCTAAGTCCGGACTCCGGACCATGATTTGCCCGTTGAGCTTCGGGTATAATAGTTGTATCCACACCCGGATTGCGTTTTCACTAGCAGTATGGGCCTTGGATCCAGATGAATTTGGACTATCCTTCTTTGGCCCAGTTCTAAGCCTAAAATTGTATGCAGAAGTAGAACGTGTCTTTTATCGTTTACAAAGGAAAATGTTAAATGTAATTAGGAGAAATTTATAAAAAAAATTACTTTTCTATATATTAGTTATTAATACGTTGAAAATTTTAAAATTTTGAATTTCTAAAAAAAACTAATAAAGTAAGTCTTGTAAGTAAAATTATAAGTACATGAGGCATTACTTCAAACTAATAAATTTAACCAACTTGTCGTTTGGATTCAGAGATAGTTTGTGAATAGTAAAAAATAATATTTTTTAATATTATTATTGTCTTGAGCTTTAAAAAAATTAAATTATTTATTATAATTTGTGTGAAAATTTAGAAAAATTGTTTTGAGATTTGAAAAAGTTGAATTGTTTATTATATTTTGTGTAGGAATTTGGAAAAGTTGTAATGATGAAGATGAGATAAGTTGAGGATATTTATAAATTCAAACAAGAGTACTACTTTAAAAATAATCACCAAATAAATCAAGAGAAATATTAAAGCCATAAAATAATTACACAAAAATAAATTCACAAATTGATATAGCTTGATGTGGCGCGTCAGATTGTAAAGTTACTTTTTATTGTAAAGTGATCGCATAAAACTACGTCAGTTTGTAAGTTTACTTTTGTATAATCTTTTTATAATTGTAGCACTTCTCATAAAAGAATGAATTATAAAAGACAAATATGTTGAGACTTAATAAATATTCTCTCGAATTGAGATTCTAGGATGGGATATGAGCAGAATGAGAGAGAGCATGGAGAAATGGTTGGACAAAGCAGTAAATCAGTGCAGAAAAATATCGGATAAATGCAAAACCAATACAAATTCAATATTCTTCCATAAAATAAAGAAAGTAGGATTAATAAAGCGAGGGAAACTTTCATCCATCAAAGTGCTGAGAAACTCTTTTTCTCGTACAGAGAAATTGTTAGTTACTTCTGAAGTATAGAATGTGATGCACTCATCTTGCCATATAATTCATATAATTAACAATTAATGCAAGTATAAATGGTTACTAAAATGTTCTACAATATTACGATGAATAATATTTATCCGTAAAACGAATAATGCTAAATACAAGCCTTGAGCGCAACTTCCTCGCAAATCTTAAAAAAATTAAGAAAAAAGCTAGTATACCTCTCACTTGCCTATTCATTTTGACTGCTTAATGCTTATGTATTTAATTTTTTTTAATTTAATGATTAAGAAAGTGATTTTGAATGTCCTGATATATCTTTTTTATTTTTTAGAAATATTTAAATATGTTTAAAAAATATGAAAAAAAAATGAGAACAAAAAAATACCAAAATGGCCTAACGGTCAAATAGAGCAGAGTTCCTCAAGTGAAAGAGTAGCACCGCTCAAAAATTAAAATCCACCATTAAAAAAAAAAAAAAAAAAAAATTAAACTTTTCTAGTAAATCTCAATTTCTTTTATAGGCTTACAGGAGAGTTGCTCATCCTAAACTTTTAATGGTGGATTTTTTTTAAAAAGTCATTTAGATTAAAAGCAGTCAATCTTGCAATGGAGCAAAAAGATAATGAAAACAATATGAACCCAATACGGCGGAGAAGAAAGGAAGAAAATAATATCAATAATAACAGATGATATGAAGCTTTAAGATTACAACATGCGTCTTGAATTTGCATGTAATGACAAAAAATAGAGATAACTACAGACTTCTAAGGTGCTCAGAAACGGATTAAGATCATTTTCTTAGGTTTGCCAAAAACTTTCAAGCATTGATGGAATCAAAACTGGATTTTTGTTAATGCAATTCAACCAAGATCATCTACAATCAGCGTCCTGATCCACCACGTGGAGGTATTCTGGATGAGGACCAAGTAGACCTCGAGCCGCCACCACCAAAGGAGGGCCGGCGATCTTCCGTCCGCCACCTATCACTGGGTTGGGACGTGGGATCATCCTGCCTGCTGCTACCCCATCGATCTGGTTCAGGAGGTGGAGCCTGCCCAGAGTCTTCAGTTCTCTCTCGCCGGAACTTAGGCACGTATTTTCCAGCAGTGGCATCAGCAGCCGATGCAATGGTTGCAGCAGCGGCAGATGCAGTGGTTGTGGCAGTAGCAGGAGCCACGGCTCCAGGCTCCAATGGGTGGGAACCAACAGTAGGCTCAGAAAACCCATTACTCGATCTCCCCAAAAGAGATTCTCTCCTCTTCCTTTCTTTTTCTTCTAATTCTCGCTCTCTTTGCCTCTGCTTCTCAGCAATCTCATCCAATTTTGCCCTGCGTTCCTCGTCTACCTTCCTTTGCCTCTCAGCCTCTGGCATTGTTCATGATGCCAATTAACAATAAGAAAATTAGTGAAAGATTTCTGGAATAAAATAAAGGGAAAGCATCCGTGAATGATATGCAACTTCAGAAAGGACACAAAATTGCACTCATAAGCCTTAATAAAGGCAGAATTAAACCACCTCTCAGAAAGATCGACTAACATGATCATATCATGATTCCTGAAAAGAAATATACCTTCCCGCTTGCGAGCTTCCTCCTCCTCCTCCATCTTCCTCTGTTTCTCCTCTTCATTCTGCACGAAAAACATTGTCTTTCTCATAGCTTCCCTCTCCCGTTTCCGAGTATGAAGCATTTGCTGAATTTGGTCCTCTCTCTCCACTCTACGTCTGTCAGACTCCACTTGCCGAAGGCTCGTCACCCTTTCCTGGAATATTATCTGTGCAAGAAAGAATACAGAGCAAATTTGTAAGAGCATGAAAGTCACTAACGCTGTGAAATATCATTTGTACACAAGTCATAAGTGGACAGATGGCATGCCATCACAGAAGTCCAGGTATGCACATGCACAAAACAGATAAATAGCAATTTTCCACTGATAATAAGGTTGAAAGATCAGTCAAAAACCAGCTGACCTTATTGTCCAACATCCGTGTCAATCTATTCTTCTCACTGAGGTCCCCATCATGCCGCTGTCTGCTTAGCTCAACTTCTAGCTGCAACGCATCAAAGAGAACTAAAGAGTAAAGATGGTACATTTGGGGGACATCAAATCTATACTGCAACACTTGAACATGAAAGAATAAAAACAAATGAAAATAAACACAGCTTCATCTATGCACAAATGTAGAAGAAGAGACGAAAAAAGGACTGGAAAGTGGAGGGAGATTTAAACTCAAATAAAGGATGATAAAGCTTGATATAAAAGCAATACCATCTACAAGCATCTGTGCATGTGCATGTATGTGAGCACACAGGCACATGTATGCGTGTGTACAAATGTAAGAGAAGGGAGAGCAAAAGGACTAGAAAGTGAAGGTAGATTTAAATTCAAATGAAGCATTATAAAACTTGATATAAAAGCAACATCATCTAAAAGTACAAGTGTGTGTGTGCAGATAGAAAACAGATAACATATAAACATACCTGCTGCTCACGTTCATGAAGCAACTTCTCTTCAACTAAACGATGTTCAAATGCAGCTTCAATCAAAGGAGCCGCCTCTTCTCTTTTCGCTCTTTCTAAATAATCCATTGTTTTAGCTAGTTTTTGTAGTTTCTTCTCCATTTCCTGTCTCTCCCTCAGCTGCTCATTCAGGGCCATCTCCATTATAGTTTGTTTCGTCACATTTTCCTGTTTTAACAGAAAATTGTTAAACTTGGCCCATACACGCACATAAAGATTAAATGAGACCAAATTTTCACTTACTCCATCTAAAACGGACTTCCTTAACTTCTTCTTACGGTGCTTTCCAACATCCTCAAGTAGAGCTTTTGCTTGTGCAATCTCCTTGTCGTGTATTTCATCAAGGATCATTTGATTCTTCCTCTTCTCAATCTCAGATGCAAGCCTCCTTTTCTCTTCCTCTTCAGCAATCTGCTGTTGCTTTTTCCTTCTCATCTCTGCATTACGTTCCTTGGAAGCACAGAAAGAAATTTGCATTCCATTCAGACTAAAGAAAATAAAAAAAAAATAAAGCCACCTCCTCAGCAAGCAGGCTTGACATACCACTTCCAAAAGCAGGAGTTCTTGTGCTTCCTTCCTGTTCTCAATGATTGACTTTCGAGCAAGGAGTCTCTTGTGCTCCTTCTCCACAAGATCCGCTAAACCGGGCAACATTTCTCCTAGTTTTGGTGCTTTCTTTGCAGGTGAATGAATCTTGGCTCTTGCTTTATTTAAGGATTCAGCAAGGATAACCAAGTGATCCTGGAAGCCTTCAGAGTCAAGGCCCTGTAAGAGTAAGCCCAAAGAGATCAATCGAATTCTTACTCCAAAATGAGAAATATAAAAATCAAAACAATTTTACAATCCCATGGCAGCAAGAATGGATAGAATATTTCCCAAACATCTGGTACACATTCATTTCAGCCAAAAAAAAAACATACAAAAAGGTCCAGAATTAGTGCAAGGTCCATTGGGATCAAGAGCTCAGACTCAGAAAGCAAGAACATAAAAACATTAAGAGAGAGAGAGAGAGAGAGATGTAGATCTCCGCTCTCTTTGTATGGATAAGGTGAAAGGTGAAAAAAAGAGTAATTTTGCAAATCAGGGACAAGGGAGTTTGAAAACTCTACTTCTTTATTTTATTTTTATAAGGGAGATTGAGAACATCAAAGAAACATTTCCTATTACATTTTTTTGGATAACTCAAAATGCATTAAAAACATGCGAAACATAAAAACTGATCGAATGGCAGAACCTCAAGAACCAAGATGAATGAGGAATATTGTCGGCATATTCCACGATGAACACACCAAGTAAATATATTAAAAGATGCATCATCAGAATCACAATCTAATGCCCAGAACAACTGAAATTTGAGTTTTACCAGAATATTATTTCTAAGGATAAATAGCTAATCAGCAACTAATTGTAGCCTCCCTTTGTCAGGAAAAGAAATAAGCAGAGGAAGTGTGAATTTCACTTACTGAATTACCAAACAATACAACACCCTTCATATGGTCAACTTTCATAGCTATGAAATTATATTTAACAGCATCTGCAGAAATCCTCTCAACCACAGGAAATTCAAAAAAGGGGATCATCTGAGATAAACTCTCAATTTTCAGTGTCTGATACACCTGAGACACCTGAAAAAACATAATATAAAGTAAGAGATGCAAAACAAATTATCTTTGAACAAAAGGGTGGTACAATGAAGTTCACAAGTGCACCTGCTGAAGCAACCTCAGAGTAGCAAGCTTTTCCAGGGCGGGAACATATTTTGACAGTTGAACTTCAGGAAGAGAGGGAGCTGAAGAAAGCTTACCCCCAAGGTAAGAAATTTTGGTCAAGAAGGGCTGTATCTTTGATGCAAGGTCCATAGGAAGAAAATCATGCTCTAGGAGGTGGTAAAGATCTTTTACTTCCTGTGTTGCACAGCTCAATACACCTTTCAACACCTGAAAATGACAGAAAAGCAGAAGAGTTGAGAGCAAACCAGCATTAACAAATATTCAATTGTGTATAAATACTTTATATATATATACAAATAAGTAGATGTGTATGAATACTTAACATTCTAATCATGAAAGGAAATACGTTAATACCCATTTCTTTTGAAAACTAATGACAACCAGAAACTAAAAATAAAAATAAAAATTGCCGCATGCCTGCTATGCACAATCCTGAGATAATTTTTCTCTAAAAAATTGAAATGCTGACAAGTTCTTTATGTCAGGATAAGATACATTGCAAAGATTTTTTTTTTGGCGGCAAGGAATCCCAAAGACCATGCAAATGCAACCTGTATTTTATCCAGTAAAACCCTGAACTTGTGTAGCATGCCCAAATCACATAGATGAGGTAAATCATCGGCCTTTCCCTGATGAGACGTAGCCCCTAGATATTGTTTGCACCCAAGGTTTGAACCTTGGGCTGGAGGCAAGTATACCCCAAGACCAAGGCCCTCATAATTTGAGCCAATTCCTAGGAGTTTGGTGCAAAGATTTAGGAAATACAGAAGAATAATATGGGCTAACATGACACGACCCATTTAAACCCTTTTGTTTCATGTAAATGGGTTGAACTAAAATGCATAACCCATTCAACCTGATTAACATAATTTCACATAAAAATTAAAATATATATTTATTAATAACCACAATATCTTAAAAAATATATATCAATATTTTTCAAATTTTAACATATAATAAAACCAATATTACAAACCATACAATAATAAATATGAGCATAGGTCTAAAATTAGAATAAAAATAATAAAAATATAAGTATACTGAGAAATAACAATATTACAACTTAAAAATAATAAATTTTAATTTTGAAATAAATTCTAAACGGGTCAAAACGGGTTAATTTCGTGTTAAGTAGGTTGACCCATTTATAAATAGTCTCTTAACAGGTCAATCCGTTTTGACCCAAACCTATTAACGTTAAACCCAAACCCGCTAATTTCGTGTCGTGTTCATGTTGGATTCATAGGTTGTGTCACATATTGTCACCCCTAGTCAAAACCCAAAGGGCATGGATAAGTACAACAAAAAATTCAAATATTGATCATAAACACGACACGATTATGCTTGGTGTACACTTTTCTCTCCGTACACTTTTTTCTTTCTGCAAGTTCACGTAGTCCATGGTGGTTGTGAGTTCTGAACGGTAGGGTGTTTGACGCTGTCTTGGAAGAATTATGTCTTCCATGAGGAGTATTGTGATTGAATCAAAGGTGTTTGAGATACGGGTAGAGGGGCGTAATGTGCTGTTATCCGAGAGAGGTTGGAAAGGTACGCAAACCTTGAGGTTGGGTTGGGACACAGCTCGTTGGGTCTCAAGAGCTTTGGAGGAATGCGTTAAGCACGAGGGGAAGGTGTATTACTCTGCTTACAGGGAGGGGAACAGAGGGTACATTGCGCAACAGGGTTCCAACCCCTGTGGTAGCTTCTTGACTCTGGTGGAGTATGAAGGAGGAGGGCG
>QEOT01001207.1:165694-236115 GCA_003123785.1 Pterocarya stenoptera
AAACAAACCATATTCTAGATGACGAGAAAAAAAATCGGCCCTCCCCAGCAACCGAGTATCAATAAAGTGATCATTACAAGCTTACCAATTCTGAAAGAAGGTTCGACCGCGAAAGCTGCAGAAAGTACATATTGTCAGCATGAGATTATATTGATTGTAGATACAACATGAAAGCAAATCCAATGGAACAAATCACATTACCACTTCTGCATTGTCGAGTTTATGGTCAAGATTGAATCTTATAAGATTAGCCATTCTCAAGTTGCGCTCTTTCTCATTTTCAAGTTGCAAATGTGATGCACTACGCTTATGCTTGTAGGGGGGCACGGAAAGTGCAGCCAATACAACAGATGATGCTATGAATTGCAAATCCTTCTGGCTTAAATTCTTATTGAAGCTTTTCTGAAGGGTGAAAAGCTTCAACCATGCATAAGCATGATAAAGGTGGCTGTCTGGGGTGCGGAAGATTTCAGTTAACTTGGCATAATAAACCACCATCAAGGATGGCTTGGGGGTT
Organism: Pterocarya stenoptera; assembly: GCA_003123785.1. Taxonomy (NCBI): domain Eukaryota; kingdom Viridiplantae; phylum Streptophyta; class Magnoliopsida; order Fagales; family Juglandaceae; genus Pterocarya; species Pterocarya stenoptera. Next base: position 166,212 of record QEOT01001207.1, read on the forward strand.
TTCTTAACCATGCACATTAATCCATGAATGTCTTCAACAGAACGGAAAGCTTCCTTCAGGAAACAGGAAAAGTAATGATGAGAAATAGAAATCATGCGTCCAGTATAAAAATACAAATATTATTTACACTCTAATCAAATAGATAAATGCAAACATAATAATCACTGATACCTTTCTTTGATAAGTAAAGAAACAAGTTAACAATAATCACTGATACCTGCCAGAGTTCAAGTTCAGTAGCAATCTTCAGCTGTTCAAATCTTGTATCAAGATACAGCTGCAAGCTCTCAGGTGCAGACAGGTCAGGTCGATCCCTTTGGTCTCTATATTTGTTAAGATTACTAAGATGATTCCGGATAATTTCACACAACCTACGAAACTCCGTAGTTCGTTTGTATTGCTTGCAGAACTGGAAGGCTCGGTGTGCTGTCATCTATAAATGACAATGAAAACACTACAATAACATCTTTTCTTTGACAAGGTGATTACTGTTTAGCACATAATAATCATTTCACACCACACCATCACAAATGTAAAAAAGCATTCTCAACCATGATTATAATTATGATCATTCATGGTCATAAAGATGGCATAAACACAAAATAAAACTCATGGTAGTTTAAGTGATGATGGGCGCGCCACCATCCATTGATAATATGAGGGAAGACCTGGTATAAAAATTAAAATAACATAAATTGAGAAGCACACTTTTTTATTTTTTATTTTTGACGAGTACATAAATTGAGAGGCATATAAAAGCAACAGCATATTGTCTGCAAGTTACAACCCAAATACTTCCCATTTACAAATAAAGGTACAAACCTAAAAAGTCTTCTCGGTTTTCCAGATGGCACCCTGCCCCATCAATCTTTCTAGGAAAAATAGGGTGAAAGTGAAAATATGGGTTCAAGCTCCACATGGTGCATTTTGTATACCAAATAAATAAATAAAAACTGAAAAACATGTAGTATGGTAGAAGTGTAACAATCAACAGATATTTCTAATTGAATCACACATTTAGAGAAAACCCCTCAAAAAATGCTTCTCCCTCATATATGGGGCGTCATGCTTTAAGCACATGTAGCATGTTTTTAACACCACTGACAATGTGGGTCAAATACTGCATCGTCTAACCCAGCTCATCATATAGAGCATTTTAATGACTTCAAAAAACCTTATCAAGTACCCATTGATCAAAACATATTACTCTCATTTTCGCCAATTCATGCAAGATCAAGTTCTCTAATTCATCTGGACACACTCCTGTCCGCTCATTCATTTAGATAAGATTAAGCCTATAGAAGAACTACAGGCAACTCAAATCTTCTACCCCAAAAGGAAAATGCTATTAGTAAAATTCTGATAACCAATTTACATAATTAAGTTAAACGATGACACTACCATGATAAAATTCACATAATATGTGTAGGAATGAAAAAAAAAATCACATGAAAAATAAAGGAGTTCGAGAAAGGACCTACCGCATAAAGTGCCTCTAACTTTGAATTGTTACGTAAGATTTCGAGCACTGTTCTATAAGTCTCCCACAAGAACTTGAACCAAGGGGTAACAAGTTCACGATCAGACCTATCCTTCCCCTTCTCTCCACTTACATAACTTAGCATTAGATCTTCTGGCCTTTTATCTGCTTCCAGGTCATCAACATCAAGAGCTTCTTCCAGTGCTTGTGCCTGATTACAAGCTTGCTCAGCTTTCTCAGTGGACAGATGCATAAAGTGCTTAATCACCTCCTCCAAAGAAGTAACGTTCACTTGCTGACAGACAATGCGGTATTGAATCAGACCATCCTTTGCAAACCTGCCCCTCTGCATATCAACACAAAGTTCTACATACTTGAACATAATCCTTTCAAGTGTCTTTTGCCATGCTCGATGTCTCCTAGAGGTTATAATGTCGTGAAGAGCTTGCAAGGCATCTTGCTTCTGACCAACATTTATCAGCTCTGCATCCAAGCATTAAAAAAGTCAATTATACTATCTTTTGATAAGTAACAAGATATTTTATATTGATATTCAAATAGGCATAGTCCAAGTACACATGAAGTATACAAGAGATTACACTTAGTTAGGAACTAGAAACGGATACAAGGAAATCATGAAAGTTGACACCATTAACCTATCTCCCACAGGACAAGACAGAACTGACAAAAGTGTGTCTATAGTTGTTAACTAGCAACATCAAAGTAAGCAACATCCACACCCACAACACTGTAAACAAAAGAGAAACAATAAAAAAGAACTGAAGTAATTAAATAAAAAAAGGAGAAACGTTTTACCCAATCGAAGGTTCAGGTAGAGATATACAACACGTGCACATCAAGATAGAATCCATTTTAAAGGTAGAAAAAATGATGTTAACACTTAGCAAAGAGGTATAAACTTCCACTCACCTTCAGCTCGCTTTAAAGCATTCTCTGGTTTGGCAAAAGCTGACATATTGACGCAATGAAATCACCAATAGCCTGAAACAAATGGCACAATTATTACATAAATGCAGTTTGCCAGCCCAACAAAAAGGGAAAAAAGTAAATAAAATTCTAAATTTCTTTATCCACCAGTGGACCCAAGATTATTGTCATGTGCAAGGCATGATATCACAGCAAAAACTGAATATACAAGCATACTTAAATCTCGGGTCCAGATCCTCTACATCACACCCAGAGTTGCACAATAATCCACTACCAATACATACATGCATATTTACCCACGTATATACATTCATATATATACATGTGTGTGTGTGTGTGTGTGGTTTTGTTGCAAAATGGGTGTTTTCTATTTTTAAAAATAACAAATTTCGTCACCTCTTTCTTCATTGTGAGGTGGCCAGGTTCTTGTGGAATGAGGTTTTGAATCGGACTGGTTTACTTTGGGTAATGCCCAAGGAAGCAGTGGATTTATTGGTAGGGTGGAAGGGTTTGGAGGGTAGCAAGAATGATGTTCATGTTTGGAAGATGATTCCTTCTTGTGTCATGTGGTGCCTATGGCTTGAAAGGAATGGGAGATACTTCGAAGACAAATAACAATCATTGTAGGGATTTTTTCATTAGTACTTTGAGTTTGTGGGCTATAGCTTTTGTAATGGAAGATAATTTCCAGAATCTGTTTTAGTTTTCCTTTTGTTTTTGAAAAGTAGTAGATATTTCGTCCTGTGTACTTGGGCTTATGCCTATCTCTTGGGAATAAAATCTTTTATTATTTATCAAAGAAAAAATAACAAATTTCGACCAAAAGCATGAAAACTACTTCCTACATTCTTTTCTTATTAATTATTAAAAAAAAAAATCCTTCATTCTCAAATAATTCACAGTCAACACAACAACGCCACTCACGCAACGAAGTCAGAGACGCTTACACCCAAATATGTCAGGATTTTTTTCCTTCAACATCAAATGGACGTCGACCATGTCAATCACCACTCTATACGAGCCTAAGATAATAAAATATTTTATCGAGCTTCCTTACCGGCGTACATATTGAAATTTCGTGAATAATACGTTTCGAAGAAAAATTCTTTGTAATGCACTTCCTCATTCTCTGCATACTACTAGATACATTGGGAGGGATATAGAGTTACCTGAGAGATGGTGGTTTCAGTGGCCGCCTTTATTCGCTATGTGAAACAGAGAGACAAGACGACCATTTAGGGTTTTAGCGTTTTGTTTTGTTTCTTCGGAGGGGGCCTGAAGCTTTATGTGGGCCTATCGGACTGCAGCACGAGATAGCGCCGACTTAAGAGAATTGGATCGGACTTTATACGCCTCTCCATTGCGGTTTGGACTGCCTAATTTCGGGTTTAGAACGAATATTACTAAACTAGGCGGACATGTTTGGATCGCAAAAGTTCTGTCTCCAGATAAAACAAAAATTCATTAGAAAAATAGGTATTTTAGATTTATAAATCATCTCAATTTATCTCATTTTTATTATTATTTTTTTTTAATTCTTACATAAAATATAATAATATTTATTTTCAAATCTCAAAATAAACTTTTTCAAATTATTACATAAAATATAATAAATAATTTAATTTTTTTAAATCTTAAAACAATAATAATTATTATTATTATTCTAAAAAAATTATTTTCTACTATTCACAAGTCATCTCAACTCATTTTTGAATCCAAACGACCCAGTAAAAATTCATTAAAAAATATTTAATATTAGTTATTGAAATATGTTGAAAATTATGAAACTTTAAATTTAAAATTTGAACTTTAAAATAAAATTAATAAAATAAATCTTGTAAGTATTATAAGTACATTAACACTACTCAAATTCATTTTCCATACAAATATGATTAAAGCTCTAAAAACGTTTTTGATTTTTGAGAGAAAAAATAATAAAATTAAATTTGAGTTCACAAATTCCAAAAAAAAGTTTACAAATGTCTTTTTCCTAAAATATATATTTCCAAAACAACAATGCTACATGCAATGTCGCCCGCAACCGTTGGGAATCGACTATTATGTCACGTCAGTCAATATATTTTTTTTATGAAAAAAAAGAGAGAGAATGAGAAAAACCATCACAAAATAGACAAAACGGAAAGGTGGGAGGGAAAATCAGATTTCTGAAGGAGAGGAAAAATTGCATTCGCGTCTGGGTTTGGTACGGAAGAACTAGGAAGATTCAAACTTGTATAAAGCTAAAGCTTGACCTAGTAGAACAGGAACCCCCAATGTTAGACATGCATCAAGCACTCAATTCTCATACAATCTAATAAAAACCTAGTTGTTGTACGAAGGTGAGTTCTAAAATCCATTATTGTATGAGAATGAAAGGGTTTGAAGGACATCGTTGAATTGACTTGTTAAAATCTGAAAACCAAGTGAGAGAGAGAGAGACCTTGTGAATGGCTCCTTTTTTTTTTTATTGATCTTCACATTTTTCTAGCTTGAAGTAGCCAAATATATTTTTCTGTTTTGCCGCAAAAGCCTTTATGTCTTTGGTTACTCTCTAAAATATTCATGTAAAACAAAGTAACTATTCAGCATTAATGCCACAAGCTAAAGCAAAAGCCATGCCTAGAATTAACTGGTTTTTGTTCACAACATATCTTGTCCATGAAGGTATCCATAAGCTGTCCGGCTAAACTAGAAGAAAGTAGCCACAAAGACATTAACCACCCTTCTCTCTTGCTCTGTGGCTTTGAGGCTGAACCAAGTGAGAAATTTTACTCTAAAATCTTCATCCAGGTGCCCTTCATGCTCTAGCCATTTGACCACTGGCACGGAATGCTCATAATCAATTATTTCCTCTAGGCGCTTTTTACAACCGATATCTGGAAATGCTCGCATTCCACTACACCTACAAGGAGTGGAAGGAGAAATAGTTTCAATGAAAAGAGACAGTGAGCAAAAACTTTCACTCTTGCTCTTGTTGATGTCGACCAACGGTTGAAGCTTTGCAGGAGGTGCTAATTTAATATTACCAAACTTGGTTGACTCCACCTGAAGATGATCTTGCGCTATAATTGTATGTTCTGCCTTTCCATGTTTTAAAGCTGTAAAACAGCTTCTATCTGATGCGGGTGTCTCCCATTTAGCTTCCAAAACACCCAATACCCCTGTGCTGCTAAACAAAGAAATCTTGCAGGAATACTCAGTGGAAAGGTGCAGGTGGCTTATCTTGAATCTCTTCTCTGGCCTAAATACAATGAAAGTGGGTTGCTCTGGATAATCCTTCACGACAGACTTGCGATGCCAGAGTCTGCAGCCTATGTTTTTTTTTAACAGATGATCTTCATAATCTAGCACAATGATCACCGAGGTAGGGGTGGACTCTTCAAACTGGATCCGACAAGTTGCATATGGATATTTCTTTTCCATATAATCCGGGCAAAACATTGAATCAAAAGATGCCACAGCAGAAGCACATAACTTCTGGAGCTCAGCACCACAAGGGAGTCTGTTGACGATGCAGCGTGCCATACTTTTGCATGCCTGATCTATGGTTTGAAAGAAATTAATTAATTGAATTAAACCAAGATTAAAAGTAGGTCTAGCTTTGGAGGTTAGTTTTAAATGAAATATCTTTATACCAGACTTGAACTGTGCTTCCCATGTCCGAGGTTTCTGAAAAACAAAAACATTGAGTTGGAAGAGACGCGAAGATCCAGAAGATCAGAGAAGATGAATCTGACGAAGATGGAGATCAATTTCAGTGCAAATGGAGATGGAGAAGATCTGAGAAGGAAGGGCACGTGGAGATAAGAAGGAGAAGGAGAATGGGAAGGAGGGAGGGAAAAGCTACTTGGAGACCAAACTGAAACAAATCGCAGCATTACTTCAAATGAAACGGTTCATTTCATTAAGCCACCACGTAGGACACGGGTACGCACCGGTTTCCAAACCCGTTGCATTCAGCATTTCTTTTCCAAAAAGACTCATATTTGCAGTTAGAATCTTAGATTATAAAAATGTCACTTCAATTAATATTAATAAAAAGAACTTTTGATTGGCGTGTCCCATATTAAGCGTGCCTTAAACCGGTCTGGAATTCTGAAGGAAATAAATAATTAATAAAACACTGAAAGATTCTCTTCCAAAATTTCTTTGAGCCCGACCACTTGCCAAAATCAAGCCAACAAATTAATCTTACAAATTCCAGAAACCTCAAAAAGTTCTGATATGGGGTGAAAAATATCACATTTGTCGAACTACAAGAGAGAATGAAACTAGGGTTGTGCCTTTAACCGATGATGACAACGGTTCCTTGTCTCGACTCTCGGGAAAGCCTTGCATATACATTAGTAACTTCTCTGAAGTTAATCTAGCACACTAGAAACTGTCCGTTCTGTTTGATTTCACTCAAAGCCGCCACGTTGTCTTGTCCTCTGCATCAATACAATACAATTAATTAACCGAGAATGCAAGCAGCAAAACTCGTGATTCTCACAAAAAGATATTGGAGACGACTCATATAATATTGACATACATATGTATTATCTGTTATACATCCAATACTCGCAATCCCAGCTGCTACTACAAGTAATGGTCCACAAACTTCATATATCCGTCGATGTTAACAGAAACCACCATTCACAAACGATCCTAGCACCTACTTCAACGGTTTCAACCCAAGGGATGCCCGAAGCTTGTTAGCTGCAGCTATCTCAGGGTCTGGGTGGTCTGTCCCATCATCCTTCTTCTCCTTTCTTTCTTTCTTCTTTTTTGGCTCTTCCCGAGTGATGCTGTCATCAGGTCCATCTCGCCTTTTCGGACTGGCACTGCTGCGTGCATGTCTCTTCCGGTGTTCCCCAACCTCATGATCCTTGCGATCCCTACTTCTACTTCGGCTTCTTGAGTGACTCCTCCTCCTCCCACGGTCCCTGTCTCGCCTCTCCCTCTCCCTCTCCCTACCTTCCCACTCCCTTTCTCGCTCTCTATCACGACCATAGTCTTTCTCGTCTCTCAGGCGGTAACGATCCCTGTCCCTGTCCCTGTCCCTGTCCCTGTCCCTATCCCTATCCCTATCCCTCTCCCTATCCCTGTCTCTCTCTCTTTCTCGCCCGCGCCCACGTTCCCTATCATAGTCTCTGTCATAGTCTCGATCCCTGCAAAATTGGAAAAAACAATACAACTGTAAAATCAAAAAATTAGAAACTCTAAAACAAGCAAAAGGTTTGAAAATATAGTTTGATTCATCAGTTCCAAATAAAAAGAAGTGCAATGAGATTTTCTTAGATGCTAATTGAAGACAACCGATGGCACATGAAACAAATATACAACTATATAAGAGTTGATCCATCATTCTTTTTTTTATTTTTTCAATAGGTAAAGAGTGATCCATCATTCTTTTTTCTGCACATTAACAGAAAAATGAAATCTGGCATATTCAAGAGATGTAGCACAACAGGAAGCTGCTTCAAAATCACTTGTGGCTTTCACCGCATCACTTTTGATAAGAGCAAAGTATTTATGGTAACCACCTTTCAGACGTGAACACGCGTGTCTATGCCTCAATTTACATATGTTTTTGCACAAACAGCTTCCATTACACTCATAAATATCAGCTTTCACATTGGCCATATTCCATCCAATTGTTCACAAGCTCAGTCATGCTTTTTTGTAGAAAAAACAGCAGAAGAGAAAACTCCTATCTTATCAACCAAAAAATTGGGAGAGAAGAGAATCCATCTCATCTTCAATGGCTTTAGAGCACAAATACTCCATTGTCTTTATCTAAGTTTAGAGCAAGGAAATAAATTGAAACAGTACAGAAGATTGCAACTGCTTTAGAGCACAAATACTCCATAGTTTGTACCTAAGTCTAGGGTGAGGAAATAAATTGAAACTGTGGAGAAGATTGCACTCATCGAAAAAAGTGATATTCAGAGATGTAAAGCAACATTGTAACAGCATAGGTCTTTTTATTCCAATTCTTAAGTGACATGGGACAAGAAAGACCACGAATGATAATTGCATCCAATTGTAATGTACGATCCATCATACTTCTCACTGCACACTGTCAGTACAGAGAAACCTGGCAGGATCATATAAGTTCACTGTAGGAAGCAAAGTAAAGCCACCAAATGGCTTTAAATGCCATGGCAGTAACATGAACCTGAACAACACAGGTAATTGCATATATGCAAACAAGAGGGCAACAGCTTCCGGTAAGGTAAAGCTCATGATTCTCAAAACCATAGCAGAATTGAATAACTTAATAAGGGCTGACAGGAAGAATACCAAAAATGTGCCAGATGTGTTAAGCAGATCACTTTCAAATACTAGGTAGGAAGACTTTTACACATATAGTTAAGCCCAAGTTAACAGAAAACCCTGAGGACTGAGTTGAAACCAACCAAGCTACTAGAGCTCTTTCATGTGTAAAATGAGACTCGATGTTGACTGAAAACCCCCTTCAAGTCATATTATTTAAAAGCAGCCAAGCAATGAGATGATGTGAAAAGCACAAACTCAGCCTTGCCTGCTCTGTACAATCCTAAGCAAGTATGGAACCAAGATATAAACTTATAAGGAATGGAAATACAAACATTAAGGGTCCTGTGTTAAGGGAGAAAGCGAAACATTCTGTTAGAAGACATACGTGTCTATCATAACAGATTAAAAGTCCATTTGGGAACACAATATTCTCAAGTATTTTTAGATATTCACAAACTATTTTACTACTATTCACAAACTATTTCATTACTATTCACAGATATTCTGATATATTCTTAGTATCCAAACCCCAAGGGTTGGCCCCAAGTGGTGAAGGCCTTGGCCTTGGGGTATCACTCCCTTCAAGATCCAAGGTTCAATACCTCATGGGTGCAAACAATCCTTTGGGGCCACACATTCTGGTGAAAAGCCAACGATTTAACCAGTTCCGTGTAAGGAAACTTCCAAGGGTGCATTGCACGGGACCAAGATTTACTCTGCAGGGGTGGGTCTGAAGGCCCTACCTTGGAGAGGATCTCCAACATAAAAAAAAAAAATCTTAATATCCAAACAAGCCCTAAATCCACTAAATAAAATATACCTTGTTATGATGGAGTGGTGTTGCATGTGCAAGAGAAGTAGGGAGTGTATGATCACCTTCTACTACATTAAGAGGTGGCTAGTGCTTGGCGAAACGATTTCTTTAGCCAAGTTGGTTTGACTTGGGTCATGCCTAGAATAATAGCTGATCTTTCTCACTGATGGAGAGGATTAGGTTGTAGCCAAAAATTTCAGTAGTGTAGAAAATGGTTCTTACGTGCCTTATTTGGTGTAATTGGAGGGAAATGAATGATAGAAATATCAAGCCCATGAAGAGACGATGGAGTAGATCAAGACTTTCTTTATCAACCCTCTTCTCCTTTAGACAACTTTCATGATTTTCTTGCATCTTTTTATTTATCTATTTCTAGCTAGGGTACCCATCTCAATGTACTTCAATCTTATGCACTTATAACAAAATTTCTATTACTTACTGAAAAGACTAAACAAGGGCCAATTACAACATTTAAATATTCATTTAAGAGTCACAGAAGAAGAAAACCCAAAACCAGAAATTTACAAAGAATCCTACCTGTATCTGTCACGGTCACGTCTTCTATCCCTATCTCTTTCTCTAGCAGGGCTTCGCCCACGATAATAGTCCTGATAAAATTCATAAAAAAAATTTGAGAAAAACAACAAGACTCCAAAGAAACAGCAAGATGCATTTATTTTCCAGTATGTTGGAGAGTTTAGAAAGGAGAGGAGAGGAAATGATATGGTGTATCATTGGGGAGAGAAAATTATAGGACTTCCATCAGGATGAAGAAAGAATAATGTAAATTCTTTCCCTCCTGATTTCATTCTTGAACAAGAGATGACACTTGTCTCTGACTCTCTCCTTCCATATCCTTTCCTTCCCTGCAAATCTTTCTATCAAATATAGAGGTTAGATAGTGAGGTAAATGTTTGACACCTTTTCGTGGGCCCCATCTTCAAAACCATCAAGTTGTTCATTCTCCTCTTTCTCTTCCTCTTCCTCAAAATCATCTTCCAAGACACTCTGTCTAGGTTCTAGTGAAGCAAGTGATTCAAGAGTCCATCTGTAGAAATTCATATAAACAAAAGAGAGAAAATCAGAACAGGAAGCTTACAATAGAGGCCAATTACACACAAATAGATGGAAACCCAACATTCTCAGGTGATACAAGTTAAAAATAAAAGATCATTGCTGAGAAAGAAAATGAAACAAAACAAATTACCTTTTCTTGATACGTGGCAAAGCAATATCACATGAATAATCCATTGTCAGAAGTTCATCAATAACTTCATCCACATGTGTCAAGGAGAATTCTGATACAAACAGAGTTATAAAAACAACAGGTAAGTGAGTGTATACATAAGAGTGAGATAGATTAAGTGTGTTAAGGATCTCACGTCCATCAGGAAGTTTTTTCCTCAGCTTCCTATAATCATTGTATAGAGGCTCTAGGTACCGGTAGACATCAACATCAGTTCCTGTGAGACGCAGATAAAACGCACCAAGTACTCGCACATATCTGCACCCAAAAAATTGAAATTCATGTTAACATGAAAATAGCACAAAGCCAATGCAGAATTAAAGAGTTGTGAAACCCATTAGAACTTGAAAACATTTTTTTTATTGGCACCGGGTGTTCAAGAACAAAGTCCCAACTAATCCCGAGGGTGCACAGGCCCTCGACAAGGAGTTTTCCACAAGTGCACCTCTGGTAATTCAAAGGGACGTCCCCCCAGTCTAATGGCACCTAGAAATTGTTTGATTATTCGAACCTTAGATCTGGACGGAACATACCGCCAAGACCAAGGCTCTTACCACTTGAGCCAACCCTTGGGATTCTTTTGAAAACATTATATTCAACCAAACATAAAAACACATTTTTAAGACCAAAAAAATCAAATTACAAGTTGGTAACTATCCTGCCCATAATACATTAAAAAAACCTAGTAAATGTTCTAATAAAAAAAAATTGTACTTTTTCCTCTCTATTTCAGCATCCAAACGCTCTTATAAACTCCACATCAAACTTCGGCCTGGTAAAACAAATTGCTCTAATTGACATCACCTTCTGTCAGCATTACTCTAAATCTAAGCAACCATAAGCAATAACAAGATTTTCTTTTCTTTTCTTTAATACCCTGTTCGGAACCATGGAATTGGATAAAATCTCAGCAACCGTAAGAACCCTCTGTCTACCTTCCCTTAGCAACGACAGCAAAATTAAAAATAAAATAAGCAAATAGGAAATTCTCGCTGTTGATGAAGTAATGAAAATTCCCGCAAGCCTATAGATTTTCCCTTTCCGTCCTGTCCTCTACTCTGTGAACAACCAAACACAATCCAAGTAGGATACAACTGAATTTCATCTTAATCTTCATCCTCCGTCAACACAATAGAAATGTTTCGTTAAACTCTTAACTTTAGCTCAATTCATCAGTTCCTCGTCAAGTTTTTCCAAAAGCAAAAATTATGAGCCTCCACAGATTCTCAATCCCCTCTTCTTCCCCAGAAACTCCATAAAACACACAGAATATAAAAATAGATATCTACTAGAAAGAGAAAGAGAGTTACTTGTAATCGTCGTTCTTGATGAACTCAATGACGATCTCCTTCTCGGGCTGGATCTGGAGCATCTTCATGACAAGGCACATAAAGGGCGTGGGTTTACGGTTCCCGCCGAAGGTCCCACCGAGGTGGTCGAGCTCCATGGCTTTGTCGACCAAGGTCTCCGCGGTGAGACCGAAGCACTGCTCCTTCCAGTACGTGTTCTGGTAGATCTTTGACCGCAGAATCTTCTCCACGAGGTTCTGTGGGTTTGTCCCCCTTATGCTCTTCGCCGCTGGGTCCGTACGATTTGCCATTTCGATATCTCCAACCCAAAAAAGAAAAAGAATTCTCAGACCCAAACCCTCGGACTAACCCTAACCATGAGAGAGAGAGAGAGACTACAGGTGAAGCAGACGGCGAGTTTTAAGGATGACTTCAAAAACGCGGAATCGGTGCGTTTCGCTGAAGAATTAGGGCTGGCTACAAATTATTCTAATTTATTTTATTTTATTATTATAATTTTTTTAATAATAAATAATTTAATTTCTTAAATTTTAAAATAAAAATAAATTTAAAGCATTATATTTTAATAATCTTTTATTTAATTTTTAACTTTCATCTCATCTTATTTTATCTATAACTAAACAAGGCCTAATAAAAAAAATTGTGGAGAGAATTTGGATTATTTTTAAAATATTATTTTTTAATATTAATATTATTTTAAGATTTGAAAAAGTTAAATTGTTTATTATATTTTATGTATAAATTTGAAAAATTTAAATTGTTTATTATATTTTAATTCGAGAATTTGGAAAAGTTATTTTGAAATTTGAAAAAAAAAATTATTATATTTTATGTAAAAATTTAAAAAAATTATAATAATAAAAATGAAATGAATTGAGATGGATTAATGAAAGTTGTGAATCCAAACGGCCCAAAGACCGGATGCGGTGAAAAAATGGCTTTTACCCACTTGAATAAAATTTCAACACCATTGTATTTTAGAGGGAAATAATAGAACCGCAACTAACGAATTCCATACAAGAATAAATATAGATAGAAACCACTGTTTGGAGAAGCCATTTTACACACATGATGTGGCATCATTTAGACCACATACAGAGAAGATGAAAAAAAAAAGATCTAACGGCAGCCACGCAGTGAGTGCAACGAGTGCATCGCTACAGTGACTTCTATGTAGAATTACTCTTCCATACAAACACGTACCCTCTTGTCCCTCTCTCTCCTTATACCCCCTCTATCTGCCTAGTCGTGCTCTCTCTCTCACTCCTCAGTCTCTCGCTCTCTGCAAGCCATCGCTGCCTCGAAACTCTCTAAATGTTTATTAGAAGTTTTTGAACTTAAAAATGTTGTTGGAATGTAGAGATTGAAATGTATATCTATACATACCTATGCATTGAATAGAATAGCAGCAATGCAGCAAATTTGGTTCTGTGACAAGTTGGATATAAAGTCTCATGAAGTTTCGTTAATTTTTACAATTTGGATCATTTCCCTTTCCTCTAAAAAAATAGATCTCAGACATTGGCTATCCAATATAGAGAAGAAAGCACGACCAAGCAAAGAGGGAGAGAGGGGAGAAACTGAAAATGAGATTTACTAGTCTGGTGTGTGATCATATTATTTCTCTATTGGAATGCATAGATGTCAATGTCCCCTATGACAACCCTAGAGAACAAAATTGACAAAGGACTAAGGCAAGTGTTCAAACTGAGGTATCGAAGTACATTGAGAAGAGAAGCCTCTGACTGCAGACTAATGGGCTCTTGGGCTCATGGGCCCACGTTGAGTGAAATAAACTTATTGTCTTACTTTCATTTCTTAGTGAATGGGTGTTTGTAATGGGCTGAGCCTAGGTTATTAGACTAGTTAATTTGCTGCTTTTATTTTATGAGTTGATGTGCAGCCAGAACATGGGAAGGGCATTACCATTAGGCATTGTCAGCTATTTGTACTGAATGGTACTACTCTATTTTCTTATCTAGAATGTAATATAACTTTTCTTTCAATTTTCCTCTAAGTGGGATATTTCACTATCACCATTACAATTCCATCAGATCTGTTACATTTGATATCAAAGAGACACAGATTTTAGTGCACTGGAAATAACCCATCACCATGGCAGAAGGAACACATTTGAATCATCGCCAAGATGGCTTGACTGCTCTGAAAAGAACCACTAATACTCAATACCAAAACCTTGAGACATAAATGCTTGCCCTTAAAAGGCAAAATGATGTTGTGATGCAGCAGCTTGCTGCCTTGACCCTAGAGCTGCAAAAGAAAAATAGTGGTAAGATTTTAGGGGACTCATCTTCTAAAGTACAACATCATGAGGACCTAACAAGATAGCTTTATAAGGTACACGATGTATTTGCTTTTTACAATACACAACCACAACAAGGGATTAGATTGGCTTCCTTCCATATGGAGGGGCAAGCCCTTCTGTGTTTCCAAGATTACCCTACCCTTTAGAACCTAGAATACTGAAAAATTCTAGCTAATCAAAACCAATCATACGTGTCCAAAGAATAAATCAAAACCAGATTAAGGAAATAAGGGAGAATGGATTATGCCATTATTGTGATGCAAAATGGAGTCTTGGACACAAATGGCAAAACCCTAAGCTCTTTCTTATAGAAGAAGTGTTAACTAGGAAGTTGACTGAAAATGAGCAGGAATTTGTGACTATTGAGAAGGAAGTAGACATGGGGTTAATGGAATTGAACACTGTCAAGGAAGGGCCATAAATTTCATTACATGCTTTGACTAGCTCCCATAACCTAAGAACTATTACGGTGAAGGGAACCATAGGGTCCACATGGATTACAATCCTGATTGACACAAGCTCCACACATAACTTCCTAGACCTAGCCATAATTAAAATAAATAATTTACATGTGAATTGTGGAGAAAAGGTGAAGGTGGGTGTGGCTAATGGGGAGTTGCTACCCAATGAAAGGAAGAGTGAAGGGGTGAGGGTCAAAATACAAAACACATGTTTCTCCTAAATGTACATGTGTTAGTGTTAGCTGGTTGCGACATTGTCCTGGGTATACAATGGCTCGGGGAATTAGAGTTGTTTTGTGAAACTTGGAAGAGTTGACCATAAAGTTTTCTTGTCAAGGGAGACAGTGGAATTAAAAGGGTTAGCAGTAGTCCAACTCATTGAAGAAAGGTACCTGAACCAGTGTAATAAATTTGAGAGAAAATTAGTAATGCTCTAGATGTTAGAGGAAAATAATGGCACTGAATAAAAGGTGGAAGGGGAAAACTCAGTTGCAGTTCAGGCCACTATATACTGATGTATTTCAAGAGCGTAAAGGCTTACCCCCATCCAAGTCAAAGGATCATGCAATCAACCTTGTTCCTGGAACTAAGCCCATTTTTATAAGGCCCTAACCTACCAATATGCATACTTCCAAAAGGCTGAGATTGATAAATGTAACATTTGGATCCTCAAATTAGGGCATAAAATATAGTCTATTTATTTAATTTTTCTCATAAATACTTTAATTCGGATTATTATTATTATTATTTTAGGGAATAAATGTAGTTAAATTATCAATTTAGATTTTTACAAAGTTTTGAATCCAAATCTATTGATAAAGTAAATTTTTAAACTTTACGTGAAGCATGTGTAGGTCACTTTTAAATTGTTGTCTCATTACGTTATTGCCCTTCCTTTTAAATCATGGGAGCATGTGAGTTCTTTTAAGTGGGGTTTGATGTTACGTGAACTAAACGTTTTTATACGAATGACACCTATTTTATGAAAGTTAAAATTTATATTATCAAGTATTAAATAAAAATTAGATTACAGTAGTAGTTTACAAGAGTTTTAAGTATTATTAAGTTTATTTAGGAATCGAGTATTATTAGATTTAGTATATGGTGGAATTATTATTAAATTGCTCTATGCAGTATGAATTTAATTAAATAAAATTTACGATGCGCTATTCTAGAAAATTTAGTGACGTACTATATTTCGTATAGGTGACAAGACACAAAATAAAAATTTGAAAGCGGCACTACGAGATAAGTAGCTTGATCATAAATTAGGATTAACATATATTAGCTAGTTATATATATTATTATTAAAATCAATTCTTTGGAAGTCAGTGTTTACGTACCATGCATGTCATGATATTTTCAAGCACGTCATTCATCATGTTTCATTTTCCATATTATAGTTATGTATGTATTATGCAACTCACGCTACATAAGACATGTAAGCTTTTATAAGATTAAGTGTAAGATAAGCCCAGAACAGTTAATCAGATGGTCATTCAGATACATGGTATCAATGCAAGTTATGGATAGATGTGCAAACCACGAAGCGAAGCATGGTCCACCATAATATGTTAGAATACTATTAGCGACTACCCTTGCAGGATGTGAGGCCGGTGCACAACCTTGCACACATGGTTAAGTGTGTGAACCAGTAAGATAAGTATGATAAGTATGATAATTTAAGATAAGTCATGCATGATATAAGCATACGTATGAATGATCATGAATTTAAATTCTCAGCATGAAATATTTTATGAAAAACCTTATATTAAGTATGTTTACGTTATGATGGGTTTCTTACTAAGTCTCTTACTCATTTTAGTTTATTTTATGTTTTTAAACCACCCCAGGTCAGCATGATGATGAGTATGAGCAGGCGGGCCAAACTTAGATGGAGTAGATAGTTAAGTCTTGTTTGTTTTTACATATAAGATGAGATGAGTTAAGATAAACTTGAAAGTTGAATAAAATATTATTAGAACATTTTTTTCATATTATTTTTGTTTTGTGATTTGAAAAAGTTGAATTATTTATTTTATTTTGTGTGAAAATTTGAGAAAGTTTTAATGATTAGATAGGATGAGATGAGATGAGAATTGTTGTGAAAACAAATGAGACCTAAATTCCATACTTCTTAGAATAAATTAACATAAATTTTATTTAATTGTTTCATCTAATTTTATTTGGAGACATATTTTTATTAAATAATTCTTATATGAAATAAATGTTTATTTTATTTAAAATGAGATTCATTGTTGAGTTATTTTTATAAAAGTAGGTGACATCTCCAACCTACGAAAAGTGGGTGTTGCAATAAAATAGTTAAAAGAACTCTTAAATTCAGGAGTTATCAAGCCCATCAATAGCCCTTATTCATCTCTTGTTTTATTAGCAAAAGGCGGATGAGACTTTGAGGCTTTGTGTGGACTATAGGGGGCTTAACAATGTCACTATAGAAGACAAATTTCTCATTCATGTTGTTGAGGAGTTGATGCATGAACTTTATTAGGCAGTGATGTTTTCTAAGCTCAATTTAAGATCTGGTTACCACCAAATTTTGGTCAAACCAAAAGATATCTAAGAAACAGCTTTTAGAACACATAAGGGGTACTACGAATTGTTAGTAATGCCCTTTGGGCTAACCAATGCCCCTTTGACATTTCAAAACCTCATGAGGTGTTAAGCCATAATTGAGGAAGTTCGTTTTGGTTTTTTATTTTATTTTATGATATATTTGTGTATAGTAAAATTGAATAGAAGCACATGGATCACTTAAGGGTGACTTTGGAGATACTAAAACAACACTAGTTATATGCCAAACAGATCAAATGTGCAAGTTTGGGTGCCATGAAGTAACATATTTAGGCCGCTTGATATTAGCCCAATCGGTAAGAACTGACCATGAGAAGCTAAGAGCCATGCAAGGGTGACCTTTGCCCAAGACATTGAAGAACTTAAGAGGGTTTTTAAGGCTAATTGATTACTGTAGAAGATTTATAAAGGGGTATGAAGGTATAGCTTCTCCACTAACATATATGCTCAAGAAAAAAAAAATCATGTGGATAGAGGAGTCAAAATCTGCATTTCAGAAGTTAGAGGAAACCATAATCCAGCCCCCAGTTATAATCCTCACAGTTTTTTCTAGCCCATTTACCATTGAATATGACGCTTCTAGAATTGCTATAGGAGCGATGCTTATGCAAAAAGGGAAGGCTTGTGGCTTTTTATAGCCAAATACTGAAGGGGAGAGCCAAGGAGATGTCTACATATGAAAATGAGTTGTTTGTCTTAGTTTCTGCAGTCCTAAAGTGGTGGCCATACTTATTGGGGCTGCCTTTTATTATCAAGACAGATCAAAAAAGTTAGAAGTATTTATTGGATCAAAAGGTTGGCACACTAGTCCAACATAAATGGATCACTAAACTCCTAGGTTATGACCTCATTGTATGGTATAAGAAAGAGGCTGAAACCAATGTGGCCAATACATTGTCTAGGAAGGATGGGGAGGAAGAAAGTTCGTTGTCACTTATCTCCTTCCCCACCATGGATTGGGTAGATGAATTGAAGTTGACCTATGCTAATGATGAGCAAATTCAGGAACTCATCACCTAATTCAAAGCAAATAATTTGTTTTCCTTATACACTATGAGGGGAGATCTTTTGCTTTACAAAAATAGGCTCTACATTTCTTCACATGAGACATTCAAGACTAGGCTAGTTGAGTTGAGCTGATGCATTGCAGCCTTTAGGGGTGACACTCAGGCTATGAGAAAAGTATCCACAACGTTAGAAGGGACCTCTATTGGCCATGCCTCAAAAGAGATGTTAAGCAGTTCATAAGGGCATGTAACTTGTGCCAAAGAGTCAAGGTAGACAATATCCTGTCCAGTAGATTGTTACAACCCCTCGCTAACCTCTCCAGCCATGAACACACATTACCACAAACTTCATTGATGGGCTTCCCCATTCAAAATGGTTTAACTATCTGTGGGTGGTTGTTGGCAAACTTACTAAGTATAGTCGCTTTACCCTACTTAAGCATCCCTATATTGCCAAGACAGTGGCAAAGTTGTTGGTAAAGCATATTTTCAGGCATTATGGCCTACCCAACTCAATTGTATCAAACATAGACAGTACATTTACAAGGAAATTATGGCAAGACATCTTTACCCTATAGGCGGTGTAGATGGACATGAGCATTGCCTATCACCTCCAGACAGATGGTTAAACTAAATTTGTCAACAAGGCACTCGAGAACTACCTAAGGTCTTTTTATAGGAGATCTGCCTAAGGACTGGTCTATATGGATTTCTCTAGCAGGATGGTGGTACAATACAAATCTACACCAATCAACCCAACTTACCCCATTTGAAGCTCTCTATGAGTATCCCCCACCGAGGCTCATTAGCTATGATGTTGGAACTACCCATCTAGAAGCTGTGAAGACCCTTTAAACCGGGACCAAATTCTACAAATCCTACACCATAACCTGCACAAGGCACAAAGAGGATGAGAAAGTATGTTGATCTTCACATAAAGGACCAAGAATATGAGGTTGCAGACAAGGTTTACCTCCGTTTAAAAGCATATCGACAGCTCTCAGTGGCCCACCGCCACAACCTTAAACTAGCACCAAGGCTTTTTGGATCTTTAAAGGTGGCTTAGAGGAAAGGGCCTGTGGCCTATCAGCTTGATCTACCCACGACCTCCAGGATCAACCCAATTGTTCATGTTTCCCAACTCAGAAGGAAATTAAGGTCAAGTGTTATGGTCGTAAGAGTGTTGCCTCCAATCGATTTTGTGGGGGTATTGACGCCAAAGCTAGAGGAAATTTTGGGGCAGAGATTGACCAAGAACCAGAACAGACCAAGGGTAGAGATTCTTGTTTGATTTCAAGGACAAGATACAGAAGAGGCTACTTGGGAATCCTATAATCAAATCAAACAAGCATATCTGCACCTTGTGGACAATGTGCTCTGGCCTCTAATGGGGAGGTTCTGTGACAACCCTAGATGGCGCAACCCTAGAAGACAAAATTGACAAAGGACTAAGGGCAGTGTTACCGAGGCATCGAAGTACATTGAGAGGAGAGGGTTCTAACTGCAAACTAATGGGCTCTTGGGCTCATGAGCCCACGTTGGGCAAAATGAACTTATTATCTTATTTTAGTTTCTTAGTGAACCGGTGTTTGTACTGGGCTGAGCCCATGTTATTAGACTAGTTAATTTGCTGCTGATTTTATTTTATGAGTTGCTATGCAGCCCAGGCCATGTTCGGGAAGGGCATTACCGTTAAGCATTGTCAGCTATTTGTACTGAACAGTACTACTCTGTTGTCTTTATCCAGAATGTAATATAACTTTTCTTTCAATTTCCGTTTTCTCACTTTCAAAGTGGGATATTTCACTATCACCATTACATCTCCATCAGATATGTTACATCCCCACAATTTAAATTTCTTCTCTTTCTCTTATATCAACCCAGAAGCGATTAAAATCACTAAATTCATTTATCAAAAGGAAAAAAGAAGAATAAATGCATACACCTGTTTCATTCAAGGAACAAGAGATTACAACATCCAGTCCGTTTTATGAGTTTGACCTACAACAAATTACGTATACAAGAACAGATTTCTAACCATGAACACTTTATGCCCAAGCTTCCCTTTGGAAAGGTACAAATGGGAGAGTAAAAACCTAAATATCTACGTTGGTAAAGATACAGATGTGACTAACTTTACTTGTAAAATATAAGAATCTCATCTTTGTGTTTGATCAGGCGTGTGGTTGCTTGTGGTCGATGACGATCCAGTCCTGCCATTCAGTATTCCATTATCAATAGGTGGAGTTGATCCCCACTTTCCCTCTGATTCAATCGGCTCTATCACCTTTACCGACCCATCGGTCAATCCAATGGCAAATTGGTTGGAATCCAGAGGATGCACAGCAACAACAAGGGGATATGCAGGTTGGCTTCTACAAGTTAATGCAACAAACATTAAAAAGACACGTAAATCGATAATGATAACTCGGAAATTAGTGAGAATAACCCCTTAATACATTTCACCTTTTCCATCATGTTTTAGTTTACAAATATATATGTATGCGACAGATATCCGACACCATAACTTACCCGCTTAAAGCTGCCTGGGACAAATACACTGATGGGGCAATACGACACCTTAGTCTCAGGCTATCAGCATCAAACACCCCAATATTACCATCGCAAAAGGTGGCAAAAACCAGTTGACTATTGCATGAGTATGCAGCAGAAGAAATGGGTGCTGAAAGCACGTCTTGTGGGATCCACTGCAACAGAAGAATGCATAAGATTTTTTACCAAGTTTATCATCAGATATCATTCACAAACATTTGACTAAACTTCCTACCTGCCGGATGCGGTCCATCTTGGAGGTATCATATATAGCTAATTGTGTCTCATGGACTACCAGCAAACGGATTTGATCAGAGTGGAACTGTACTCGAGTGTCACCAGCAGCTGCCTTTCCAGATGGTATTTGGACTGCAACTGACTTCCTCTTTTCCCATGTGTCAATGCTCCACACACAAAGCTGCCCAAAATAGTTACAATCTATTGAAACCAGCATCAACTAAAAAGCAAAGGACAACCTACTAAAATGTCCATCAGTTTTAGGTTTTATAGTTTGATACAATGCACGCCAGTTGCCTAGTACAATGTCCTCTAAACTGGGAATATATTTAATATAAAGCAACACAGAAGGCTTTTGATGATGACAACTGGAAATAAAGATAACCCCTTCAAGACAAACTGTCATGCAATAGATGGCTTACACCAATTTATCCGTATGCTTTTCTAAGCTACACCAAATCCATATATTCTTCCAATATGATGTTAAATAGAGAAAAGAAATGCATAAGACATTTACTTGAGCATCTGCACCCGAAGAAACCAGAATATTAAGATTTGTCGAAAAAGCCAAACCAGTAATCCGCTTCTGGTGACCCTTCAATTTTGATTTAACCTAAAACCAACAAAAATATAGTTTATATTAAGAGAGCACAATACAAATCCCCAGAAGGTGGGTTGAGCAATTTTAGGAATTGCCTCATCCACTCTTTTTTCATAGGTATACAATTTTATTGAATCAACTAAATAGGCAAAGCCCAATTACCTCATCCACTCTAACATTATATATGTGGATAGTTGAGTCCTCCATTCCAATAGCTATGATGTTATTGTCCTGGGGATGGAACGCTAAAAAGGTAGAAGCAGGGGGTGGCGGCATGAATGTCGTCATTACCTACAAACAACGGCAATTCATTACCGACCTTTAAGAATCCCAATTCTGACAAAGTTCACAAAACATGAATATACAGACATACCTTGAATGTCATCATGTTAAATAATGAAACCTTTCCACCACAGGCTGACATTACATACGAGTCATTCTTTGATAGAGCTATACACGGAACTGCTTCTTCAAGGTTGACACCTAAGACATCATTAGCCATGAGAAGACCACTGTTTGGTTGCCAATGATTTGGAACAACACTGGCAGTGGCCTTTAAACACACAGACTTTAGAAATCTCTCCCTCCTTAACGATATCATGCAAACATCATGAAACATAAAGGGAAACAAAGTAAAAGTGAACTTGCACCTTTCCACTTGGATTTTGTTCATTGCGTGTCCACTTCCACAGCTTCTGAACACCATTTGCTCCAAGTGCCAAAACCCCAACACCAGAATTTGTATATAAAAGTCGTACAACCTAAATATAGACATAAAACTTGAAGCACCATCAAGTAGATAGACTTTATAATACACTAATTACATAATTACACAAGTTTTTAACACACCTTGCTGGAAGAATCTGTGCTATCAGGCATGGTAACTAATCGACACTGGACAGCATCCATAATTTCAGACAACTGCCAGGGTTTAGTTCTATCAGTTACATCTTCCACAGTTCTTGTCTTTTCCATGCTTCTACCCATGGGATCAACGCCGTTCTTAAAAGACAGTTAAAACCAAATCAACTCTGACAGAAAATATTTGCCAAATTGCAATTCCTCATAAAAGAAGGAATAGTAGTAGAAAGAACTTTTCCCAAGAAGCCAAAGCAATATCATAAGCAGAAACAAAATCTTAAACAGCTCAGCACCAGATTCTTAACCTGTCACCAAGTATGTTTGTGTGAAGGAACATGTTCCCCTCACATGAAAGCAAAAGTTTAGAAGGCAGGCTCGTAACAAGCAAGGGCACCACGGCCAAAACCGCAGAAAGGAAAACGTGTTGACTGCTTTTTTTCTTTATTGGTATATTATTACTAGAACTCAGAACTAGGTAAATCAGAGGATTGCTAGTTCCTCTTTCTATTTATGATATGTTGAAAATAAGCTGACGTATATAAATATTGCAGCTGCAACCAACATATATACTTCTAGAAAACTTTCATATCTCAAGTTGTAAAGTTCATGTTGCATACAAGAATTGGAGAAGGCCTGACAGGGGAGCTCCTTTCCACTTTACAATTGACTGGATTGACATTTGTGATGGCTGAAGAGCCAGAAACCTAAGGAATTGACACAAAAATGAGATCCCAATAGATTTTTCAAAGTAAACATTCTTTAAGAAACAATCCAACTAAACTAAAAGATTTGTTTCAACCTTAGCTGCAGCAGATTCAATGGGTGATCTCAACGCTTCGAACGATTGGACTTCAATTGCTCTAAAAGATCTGAGACCAACAGCATTTGCAAGTATCTTAAGTCCATTGTCTGCTGTAGTAACAGCAAGAAGATTCCCATCCTTGTTGAATCTCAGGCGAGGAACACTCTGAAACAATTGACATGAAGATGTGATGGTATAGTTTATAAAGCATGTATTAGGGAAGAGCCATAAAATCACCCATGTATACTGACCGACAGTCCACCCTCTGCATCAATGCTGGTGAGAACAGTGGTATTGTCCATATCCCAAAACTTTATCTGGCTATCTTCACCAGCCGCCAAAAAGTGATTCTGTGTTGTGTCAAACTGTACAACACCTGTTGATTTCTTTCTAAACCCAGTATAAGTCCTCTTTATTGCTCCTTCACTTTCATTCCATTCAACTAGATAAGAATCCCCATCTTTACTTGTCCCACAAGAGAACAACCTGAAGAAGAGATAAACCAGTGGGAAAAATAGAATCAGAAACCAAAAAATTTTAGAATAAATAGGAATAACTGGTAATCATGATTTTGGACAAGATACATTTCATTAAGATATGAGAGACACGTGTACAATGGAATAGAGTGAAGGAGTTACGATCTCCTAAGTATTCAGTTTAAATCATAACTTTGGCCAATCTTACCTACTTCCATCGGCACTGTAAAGCATTGTGGTACACCAATGTCCAGGAGCATCATAATCAACTCTCGAACCCACATTATCATACAGCCAGGCCTTTATTTTCCCATCAACAGCGGTCGAGAATATAAACTGCATTCATACATGCAACCCTTAATACCACTAGAGCATTTTTTTCACTAGAGAAAAGTTAATCAACCCTACCTATGAATTATGTAAAATGCCATTGTTCCTGGGGCTCAAATTTATTTTTTATTTTTATCTTTTTCTTTATTTAAATTTTTTAATAGTTGAGAGAAATTTGCTAATTGTGCAACACAACAAAAATTCAACAACTTATTCTAGCCCTGAAAAATTTGTCCCCCTCCCACCAAACAAAAAACAATCTTGGCTTCATCCTAGGTCATCGTGGTGCAACTTTAGTGTAATACCAATGGAAAAGACAGTGCCAATTATGTAAACAACATAACAAGAGAACGTTTGGGTGGGTCGCTTAAACTATAAGAACCAAATGCAAACCCTAGATGCCTTTTTCCGAATGAGTTTTAACAATTTTGCTGACTTCAGCAATTGCTCAAGTTGACTGTAGTTATAGAGAGATGACGGCAATCTGGGAAAACTTGTGTGATGGTAGGGTGATTCAGCTGTATGGTAGCAGTGTAGGCAGTTATGTCATGAAGGTGTTGGCTGCAAAGAGAGCCATCATCATGGTGGAATTTTCATAAATATCCCTAACATTATCCAATAGCCAGATGGGGTACATATAAATTATATTTTGATAGTTGCATTTTCTCTCATATCATAAAAATACCAATTAATTTAGCAGCAGCAACTATGGGCTAGATGATGTCAATAAACAGGTGAAGGCAGTCCAAATAATCAGGCTCTATTATTCATTATAGATCAAGTAAGTTCAAATGCAAAATAGTTAAATAAACCTTAGGAATACTTCCTAAGCCTCGGTTGTGTGAGTTTAAAACACTTATCTTCAAAAGTACAAGTATTTTGGCAAGAAAACACTGAATGGGCTCGAAAGCTTTCATTACTTGAATAGCAATGACTGTGCTCCAAGAGTGTTGGCAGGCATGTAGGCAACCAATTTTACCCCTTATCTAACATACCTGAATATTCTCCTTGTGATGAGGACAGACAGAATATACTGGTGCCTCGTGACCTTCAAAGCTGAACAGCTTTTGTCCCCTCAAATCCCACACCTGTTCAACTTCTTCCATTTAGAGAAAATGAAGGTTTTTTCAAAAATCCCAACAGATCATGAGAATATTCCTCACCTTTATCAGCTTATCATCCCCACAGGACACAACACATGGTTCTTTATTTGGATGAGCAAAAGCCAAGTCATTCACACCTCCGACATGGGCTTCAATCTGCAATGACAAGGAACACAAGTCAAACTACAGTTACAAATTTTGCCCTGAAAAACAATCAGAAGCAATATTAGTTCACCTCCACTTTTTGGCGCAGATCATTTGGTCCAGGATAAGCATACAAGTGAATTAAATGCTTGGTAAATGCAACTCCTGCAGAAGTAATACTAATAAGATACATGCTAGAAACTTAAAATTTGTTGTACAAGCATTTTGCACATACCCACAAAACTTCCATCTGGACTCCATGCAACTCGGCTAACAGATATTGGTGTATCTTTGGCGACAGAAGCCTGTATAAACATCAATTGTAAGACTCCAACAGGAATGTAGCTTCACAAACTCAAGCATCATTGGACTTGTATTCCAACAAATCAATAAGTTAAATTTCAAGATAATTTGGTGATATATAATCCAGCCCCACCTTGGGAATATGAACACCAACATAGATTTTTTTATGGGTAATCAAGGAGTTCTATTCACAAGAGGAGACGGCATAGCCCAAGCATAGGATGTATACTTGAGAGGTACCTAACTAGAGTTTACAACCGAAAGTGGAAAAGCATGGACATTGAGCCCATTAAAATCGATGAACCCAGCCCATAAGAACAAGGATTTAGAAAAGAAAAATTTGATCCAATTTCCTCTCACAATCCTTGAAGCTCTATCATTTCTTTCCCTCCAAATGCACCATCACATACATATAGGGCCCTCTTCCAGATTGCTACCACTTGAAGATTGCCTTGAAGGAATATCCAGCTCACTAGAAAGTCCACCAGCCTTCGAGGCGTGACCCATGAAAGTCCCATTTCCACAAAAAGAGAAAAAAAGAAAAAAATCATCCCGCATGGTCTTGGTCACCTCACAATGTAGAAGCAAGTGATCCACTAATTCCCCATTCTTCTTACACATGCAACACTAATCTAACACCATTACCAGAATTTCCTCAAACCCAATATAGATTATATAACTAATAAAGGTAGTCATGGGAGCTAAGTCCCATATTGGCAACTTTCTAGGTAAAATTTGGCTTTATAACTAATTTGAGATTCATTTCAAACTGACTAGTCTTTCTGGATTATAGCATATATGTGGCTGGTGCTTTCCCTAGGTTGTTACAATAAATTTCTCAATTTATAAATTATAATATTAAATTTACAAAGGATGAGACCGAGAAATATAAATTAATGCGAGAGTAAAAACCTGAAATGGCAGCGAACAGGCTGTCATATCCCATATCTTGAATGGCTTTGAAACCAACCTCTCACGCGACACAATTTCCCAGAGAGTAATTTCCCCATTATTAGAACCAACTGTTCAACGAGACACTACAGGTCAGACAATAGGAAGAAATAAATCTAATCTATTTGGAATAAACTTAGCTATTAAGTAACCGCGATATAGACCAAGATGAAACGATACCAAGAAGCAATGTTTGATGAGAAGGATGAAAATCCATGCTCGTGACAATGGATCCTTGATGAATGGTCATAGCTACTGTTCTGGGCAGGTCATACAGTGACCAAGGAGCTTGTTGTCGATGGGTTGGATATGTGACCTGAAAATTGTAGCACAATAAAGCAATACCAAGATTTACCAGTAAATACAGTTTAGTCGCAGAGAGACAAGAGGCAAGATGAAATATTCCAAAACATACGAGGGAATAATATATTTTCAACGGTACCTCTTCCACAGATTGAGCAGGCCGCAGCCGTTTCATTAGTTGTTCATGATCAGTACTCTGATAATCCACCATACCTGGGGTTGCTGGAGGTGTTCGTGGACGTTTCAAGATTGGACCTGTTTGAATAAAGTAGATAGTTAAATAATAGTAGGAATCAACTGGAACTCATTAATCAATTCATAGCAGGTTTGATCCTGTAGGTTGCATAGTGAAGTGAACAACCCTCACCACCCAAAGCACAGCATAACATCATACCAAAAATCCTCCAAGTGCCTCCAGATTCGTATAGAGTTAGGATAGAAGTTTATATTCAACCAGAAATTATAAACTACTGACAGTGACATTCTGCACCTCTTCCCTCAAGATAGGTGTACTTCCTGTGGACGAACTTAGATGTTTATTCTTTAATACCTTATTTCTGTGGGCTTCAGCCATTGTCTTTAATGGAACTAGTGTTCATGATTTTCTTTGCTTCTTTTTCTAGTTCCTGACTTGTAACTTGGTTTCAGCATTTGTATACTTCCTGTGTACTTGGGCTTTGCCTTTTAAGCCTATTAATGAAATCTAATTGCTTAAATATATATATATATATATTCGGCACCTCTTCATTCAAATTCCCACCCCTCCCCCTCCCCCTCTAACATTTTTTCTTTTCCAAACAAAATAAGAAAAGCACCTTTTCATTTTTTTTTACAAGTAAAAGCACCTTTTCATACAACCTGGCGCCCCAGAGTTAGGATCGATTTTAACAAGTAAACTCAATTTTGACAAACATAAGGGCAAGCCCACATCACCAGAAAAACATTGTTGGCCAACTTGGTAGAAGTTACATTCTCTCCAACTTCAAAACATGAAATTCTCTTTCAAAGCAAAATGAACCACTTGAATTACTGTTTCGACTCATGAAAAGTCTAACCTTGATTCTGTGGAACAGGTATGGTTGATGCAGTAACAACAGCAGCTTGGACAGATGAAGAAGCAGAGGCATTGGCCATCCAACCTGCTAAAGCATTAGCATTTGCAGATGCACCAGTGGGTGGAAATGGCTATAAACATAAGGAAAAATGAACATCAATTAGTCAACAAAGGAATTTTTTTATTTTTACTACACTTTACAAAAGTTAAAAAAGAATATATATCAATTCTCCTTAGATGCATAATATCATACACCATGAGCTCCAAGAGAGGTATAAGCAGCAGGCTTTGCAACTGCTGCAACTGGGAGATTGACCGGTGTTGGTGCAAGTGGACCATTTGGAGGTGAACAAGAATGGTCTGTGAATAAAGTTTTAATGTCTGGGTTTGGCCTTGGGTTCTTGCATAGCTGGTGCTGCCAGTTCAAACTACGTAGACAAAGTATTCATATTTCAGATGTCAAATAATTATTTATAAGCACAACAATTAGAATCACTAGATCCACATATATGATAACTCAAAGAAAAGCAATATCATCCTCCATATCCTCGCTATTCTTATTTATTGCATATTGAGATAGAGAAAACATGAATAACGCTCCACTTGTTTAAGAAAATAATTTTCTTTGAAAAAAAATATATAATCAGTACAAAACTCAAAATAGCAACAGCTACAGCTACAGTAATCTAAAGCCTCATAAATGGGAACAAATAAGTAAACTCAGGTTGTACTAACGTTAAAAGGTGGCAGACTAAAACAACCATCCCTACTAAGAAAAGGGAACTTAGAAAAGAGCAGGAAATAAATAGGCAGCAGCTTCTTGAGCATAATTGATACACAAACAATTTAGAAAACAAAAGATGGTAGTATAATGGCAAACTACAGAAAATACATTGTAAACCTCAAATCGCTCTGCCATACCTTTGATTTATAAGAGTCCGTAGTCTTGATGACTTCAGAGTGGGGAAAACTAGTTTATCACGAAACAGGGGATTTGCTTCTATTAGTTTTTTTAGCTCAATCAACATGATGCTACGGGCTGTTTTGGTATCACCATACTTGGACAGCTGCTCATTTTCCCTGGTAATTTAAACATAAGAAAAAAAAATCACATTATCAGATATATGAAGCTCTTGAGTATGTTTTATGACCGACAGTACCATAAATCATAATTTGTGAAATCAGGAATCTTCCTTGGAACTCCGGGTCTTTGATTGTTTTTTCTTTCTTGGGGAAAGGAATATTCACGGTGAGACTTAGCCATGACCTGATAAAATTGGGTATTTAACTCAGATTATTATTCACCAACGTCCACAAATATCCAATATAAAAGGATAGCTTGTCAGTCTGGTTCAACAACCTGGATCATTGTCCTGACACCATCCTACATGCCTGTCATTTTCAGGCTCTCTGGATCATCACTTGTTATAACTGCTGTACAAGACTGCAATTTATAATTATGCATTTTACACCTAATGCTTTTGTGAAATTACAAGAGAACAAAGAGTTGGTGCTTCATTAGGTTTTAAAAGAAGTGTGGGAAAAGTAAAAAAATGAGACTTGAAATTTTGTCTCATATGTCGCCTAGGATTTTATGAAAGAGAATATTCACCCCAACTGACCCAAGTTGTCAAATGCAGCTCAATGAAGAAAAGCTTTCATTTTTTCAACTTAAGAAAGTCAAAACATAACAACAATAATAAATAATAGTAAAATTAATAATATGCCATACCGAAGAATTCTCAACCCCTATTACTTTTTCTTTAATTACTCTTTTCCATCAATTATACAAATCATAAAAGTAAGTAGTTGACCAATATTACACCAGTGAATCAATTTTTCTAACCATAAAGGTGCGAGAAATTACCTAAAATTGCCAAGAGTTAGAAGCTGGGTGATTTCTTTGTACAGTTCTTCATTGAATGTTGAGAACACTTTCAAATCATTCACCAATATTTCAACAGCTTTTGCCTTGTCTTGCCTATAATGTGATGTATAGTATAAAGAGAAAATTAAATTATACCTTCCATAAAAAAAAATACAAGAATATCTCTATAAATGTAGATTAACTAGGAATGGACTTCTACATTCGCTACTACGTGGGCATACAAACTGACATGGCAGTGACACGTCTGTCCATTTTGAAAAAAAAAATTGAGAACCATATATCGATTGATGTGGCACTGACACATGTCAATGAGACATCAGCTTGTACCCTTTTGTAATATTGAATAAAGTAGCCGTATCAGAAATTGATTAAATATACCGATCAAGAGCTTCAAGATACTTCTGCTTCCTGATTTCAAAGAATATCTTCATGGAGTATCTATTATCATCAACTTTGGCAAATCCTGATAAATACTTCTCTACTTCTTCCCACTCTCCAGCCTGAACTTTCTCCTCAAAGTACTTCATGTTGAAGAAAAAACCTGATTCTTTCTCAAGCCTACAAAAGCCAGCATTTTCTTGTCAAGCAACCTCACATAATTATCAGGTGATAAGATGTTACTTCATATTTAGAAGTCTAAGATACATCATTTTATCTAAATCCAAAGTTAACAAACCCTTAACTCAGCCCATCTAAAAAATTTAAATGGCTTAACCGAATATTTTTCTTTCATTTATTCTTCATATTCATATTTACGTCTTTGGCTTTCTTTCCCAAAGTTTTTACTAGCAATTAAACAGGAAACAAGAGAGGGGAAACTAGTCTTAAGTGTATATTTGTCAGAGCTGAATAAGACAAAACGCCCGAGGCTACGTGACACTAAATGCAGTATTATTGCCAGTTTTACCAAAATTATCATTTTAGCAAAACAGAACAACCTAACAGAAAATTTTCAAGCATTTCCCTTCTTTTCCCTTTCCTTTCCTCATTTCAGCCCAAAACCAAAGCCTGATTTTGAAATTCGAAAAAAGTTAGTACAACATCAAATTCAATACTCTATATCGCCCAGACCTAGACAGAAGCCAAAAGAGCTTACCCTTAACCAAGTCAATACAACAATTCAGCTCAGTTATATAATACAAGAAAGACAGTCACACATACAAGCTTCAAATTCACAATTTCCTCCGTCACCACACAAAACCCAAAATGCGTACATGCATGCATGCATACAAAATGAAATTCAGAAATTTTCCTTGTCTTTCTTTCATTTCCATCCATTGTCTCGATAGCCAAACACACACAAACATAAATACATAAAAGACACATAAATAAACACATATTTGCATAAACATATAGCGGGAGAGAGAGGGGGGAAGAGACTCACTTATGCACAGACTCCTTGAACTTCTCCTCGTCAAGGAATTGGAGAATAAGAAACACCAATTCCCTGCTCAAAGAAGACATCCTTTGCCACCCAAAAAACCCCCCCAAACAAAACCCAATATTCCTGACCCTACAAACTCAGACCACCACAAAAAGAGCAGAGAGAGAACTCCAAATCCCCACAGAAAACGCACACGCAAACAAACCCAAATCAAAACACCCACAGTCCCAATCCGAACTCGCAAATGCTCGAACAGCGTCAGAATCCCCGAAAATTCCGCTGCTTCCAAGGATTCCACTGCACGAATTCCGATGTTTCTAGGGTTTCAAAGGCTGCGGATAAGAGAGAGAAGAAGAAGGGACTTGGTCTCGCTATCTTTGATGCCTTTGGACAGGGGTCCTATCTCTTTCTACTGACCTATCAGTGATAAGTACGGTTACATATCTAATACACAAATCAGAATATCACCACGTGAGTGATAAGAACAAGGGAAGCCGTTACGGATTCAAAGACACAAATTCAAATCTAGTGAATATTCGGTAGACACGTCCAGTCATGTCCTGATTCAAATCTGGGAGATTATTTTCTATCGTATAGAAATAATTTTGTATGTTAATATTTATGAATAATTATGAAATAATAACAAATTATTTATAAATAATAGTAAATAATTTATAAATAATAATAAAATAATCTAAAAACATATGAGAACGATTAAATTGTCGAAGAGAGCCGTCAATGCTGGAACTCCAACGAATTTTGTTGTATGCGACTCTATTTCGGTATTTTTCCAATTTAATGTATAATATGAGGTTAGTTCATTTTGTGAATTTATTTTTATAAAGTCTTTTTATAACTTTAACATTTCTCAATAAAAATATGTCATATTAAATAAAAATATATTTTTGATTATTATTTTTAATTATTTGGAGCCTAACCACAACTATTGTATTGACCAGTACCCAAGCTTTCAAATAGAATCAAAAATTTTAACACTACAAAAAATTAAAATTAAAATTTTTAAAATAAAAAATCATCTTTTTAAAATAAAGATAATAATTAAAGTCACCTAATTACGGGGGTTTATTTTGAAGAACGATGAGAACGATGACAAGTTGGGAAGCGCTCAAATTTCCTTTTGGAACGTTATTTGTTTACTGCATGCTCGGGGAGAATCAGATCGTTTATGAATACTAATGGGATAGTTTGAGTTATTTTATGAAAAATTCTATCCATCATTTCTATATATTATATTTTTTTTTCTCTTATTAAATGTGTAATATATGAATAATGAGTTGAAAAATTCAATAAATTTAAGAAGAATAAAATAAAATAAGAAATTTTAAAAATTAAAAAAAATTAAAAAAAATATATAATATGTGGTGTGTGAGGATGATAAACAGTAAAATTTTTGTTTTATAGAGGTCTAGAAGATGAAAGAGAAAAAATTGAATTAAAAATGTTATAAAATTAAAATATTTATTAGAATATAGTTTGTTAATATTATTTTTATTTTAAGAATTTAAAAAGTTAAATTATTTTTTATTTTTTGTTTAAAATTATTTTGAAAAAATTATAATGATTAGTATAAAAGTATCTGTATTGGATGATATTTAAAAACAAGATAAAATGAAATGAAATAAGATTAGAGAAAATAATAATTTTGAGATTGAAACTTTTTACAAACCAACTCTTATAACGCAGTAATGATGAGTAGTTTATTTATTTATTTATATATATTCTGAATATTATTAATCACCTGTTAAGAGCTTGGGAAGGTACTAACCATATTATAGCTAAAACAAATTATTTATATTTACATTTATATTTATATAATTATATTTAAAAAAATATTATTTGTTCTTAGGATTTGTTTAGATTTAAAAATCATCTCAATTCATCTTATCTAATAATTATAATTTTTTTAAATTTTAAAAAAGATATTAAAAATAATAATCTAATAATATTCTATTTAATTTTTAACTCTTATCTCATCTCAATTTAATTCACTATCTAAACCTTTTATAATGTAGATTAGTTTTTTTTTTTTTTAATTTTAACATTAAAAAAAAAAAAAACCCTAAAACACCGTACAACAATGTAGCATCACCATTTAAAAAAGAAAAACGATAAATGCATATCACTTTTGGAACACTTTGTATAATAATATTATAAAAATAAATATTTTTATAAAAATAAGTTCATTTTATAAAAAACAATTATTTTATAAGATGTGTCGTGACATGTATGGTATCATATGATTCATATCAAATAACGTAACAAGCTTGAATTTCTCGCGGAAAGACAGTACCCTGCCAGACAGGGTCAAAGCTCACGCGCCCTTTAAAGGCGTTAGCACGTGTAGCGTCTAAAAAGCTAAGTATCCAGGTGGCAGTAACTGGATAGGCGGACCCGCCTCTGTGTGTTTCCGGGCTTTTGAAAAGTTGTATGACTTATCGATAAGTGCTGTTGATGGTCCTGATGGATCTTATTCACTAACTGTAAAGTGTAAACAGTTTTATTATTTATTACATGCCCATTAAAAAAAAAAAATCAATTATTCTTTAATTTTTATTTCTTAATATTTTATTTATATTTATAACGCTGTTCTTTTAACTTTACGATTTCTGTTTTTTATGACAGTGGACAGATAGGAGAGGTGAAGACTCGTTTGATCTAAATTATGTCCTTTTATTAGAAATAATTTTTAATTTTATACAACGAAACAATTTTTAATTTTATACATCTACTTTCTATTTCATGGGAGTGTAAAATAATTATAATAAAATTGCCAAGTCTATTTTTTAATAAAGAAATATAAAAAA
This sequence comes from Pterocarya stenoptera, assembly GCA_003123785.1. Taxonomy (NCBI): domain Eukaryota; kingdom Viridiplantae; phylum Streptophyta; class Magnoliopsida; order Fagales; family Juglandaceae; genus Pterocarya; species Pterocarya stenoptera. The sequence goes on from QEOT01001207.1 coordinate 200,475, forward strand.
AAATTTGTTTCTGTTTTTACTTTTAGGACATGATAAGTTATAAAAGAAAGAAAAAGCTCATCAAATGAGATTCTTACGAAGAAAGAATTAATTTTTTAATAGTGTGTTCATTATTTACTTATTTTTAAATGGAGTGGATAAAATTTACACAATTTATGACCTTAAAAATCAATTCTCTAATAATAATATCAAATTAAAACCTTTGATTTAATTACTATCTAAATAAAAGATTTAATTTTCATAATAAGATTTACCTTATTTCATTTCCATTTTTTTTTTTATAAATATGAATTTATACTCTGTAATCAATTAATTGAGAATGCAAAAGAGGGCCGTTTGGATTGAGAAGAGAGTTGAGATGGTTTGTGAATAGTAAAATAAAACATTTTATAAATATTATTTTTTAATATTATTATTATTTTAAGATTTGAAAAAGTTGAATTATTTATTATATTTTATCTAGGAATTTGAGAATGTTGTTTTAGGATTTGAACAAATAAGATTGTTTGGCATGGAAATTTGAAAAGATTCTTTTGAGATTTGAAAAAGTAAGATTGTTTATTATATTTTAGTGTGAGAATTTAAAAAGATTTTTTTGAGATTTGAAAAAAGAAAATATTATTATATTTTGTATAAAAATTTTAAAAAATTGTTATGATGAAGATAAAATGAATTGAAATAGATTAATTGAAAGTTTTGAAAGCAAATAACCCTTAATCTTATAGCCGATGGTTGACCTCCACAAAAAAGCAGCTCTCCAATAATTTAATGCTACGTAGGCGTTCCATTTACACTACAATGAGATTGCATCCAAGAAAAAATTCGACTCTCACACTCATTTCTCCCCATCTCAGTTCTCTTCTTCGACCAACAATCAGCCCCCGGCCCAAATCTCACAATAGATCTCCCCCTCTCCTGCGCAGATCTCTTCGTCGGCGAGCTCCCTCTCAATACTCAAATCTCTCCCCTCCTGTGCAGATCTCTTCTTCATTTGAACACCTGCAGCCCCTCGATCCAAATCTCACATTCATGCATGGACCACCCATGTTTTCTGTTCCTTAGGACATCTTAAAAACGAGAGGTTTTGCTAGTTAATATTGCAAGATATTACCTGGACAAAGTAATCGTGGAAATGAAGCCTTAGTAAGAAGCTGCCATGCGAGCTTCTTTGGCCACAACCTTGGCCACAATGGACTTGATGATCTCTTGAGCTTTTGGTTCTGATTTTTGGGTTTGTTTTAAAATGTACAAGAAGCAACCTTAGACGGATTTTTCAGAAGCCAGGTGTTTTTCGAATCGACATCTAGGTTTTTTTTAGTTTTTTTAAAACCTTTTTTTTCCTTTTATTTCTAGTAGATTTTAGTCGTTTTCTTTTCATTTTTCTTTGGATCGGCTTGGAGGGTTATTTTTTATCCCTCAAGGTTGGTTTTTTAGGCTTTTGGATTAGAAGATGTTGTCTATTTTAAACCTCTTTGATCTTTCTCTGAAGATTTTTTTTTTTCCTAATTATTTTGTTTTTTGCTTGTCTTTAGAATCGAAACCTGTTCTTTAGTTTTGTTAAGAAGCAGGTTCTTATTTCTCGATTTGAAAAATCTGTAATTTTTAAGTAGAGTGTTTTTAAGGCATATATGGCAGCTATGATGGATTTTTATAGTAGCAGATGGTGAGGACGACGGTGACAGTGACAGATGACGTTGCTGAAGTGCAATCATGCGGCGGTTAAAGGATTGAACAATATAATGTTGAATTGATTTGTATTCTGAAAGATCTGGTGTGATAAGGTTGATTGTGTTTTAGGTAAAATTGCCGATGTGGCATATTGTGATTGAGGGCTGTTAAATCCAAAGGACCGGCCCGACCGCTCCAAATTAAGCGGTCTTGAATACAAAAATGTAGACTTCCAAGTTATATCTAATTCTCCTGCTGCTCTCTTCTTCATTTCAATTTCGACTATATTTTAATTTCTATTAGTAGACATTAAAGCGTAAATCGGGCTAACATAATATTGAACTAAATTTAAATAAAAAATAGAGAATAGAAATGAATTATAAACAACTTTGACAACATTAATTAATTAAAGTACCCTACGCAAAAAAAAAAAAACATTATTAATTGCATGGGATTTTTCGTTTTATTCATGCATATTGCTTATTATATTATAACTAGGAAATGCGATCGGGATGGAATCATCGACTTTACCGCATGAGGGAGATTTAGGCTCGGTTTGGATATATAAATCTTCTTATCTTATCTCAATTTATTATTATAATTTTTTTAAATTTTCATACAAAAATATAATCAATAATTCAATTTTTTTAAATATCAAAATAAAAATAATACTAAAAAATATATTTTAACAATATTTTATTCAACTACTATTCAAAACATCTCATCTCATCTTGTCTGAACTATCTATCCAAATCCAACCTTAGGTTTCGAAGCAGTGCAATCCACATTGCCTTATTTATTTTCAAGAAATTTCTCAGCTTATCTAATTTAATTATTATAATTTTCTAAATTTCAACACAATAAAATAAACAATTCAACTTTTTCAAATCGTAAAACAAAAATAATATTAAAAAAATATATTCTAACAATATTTTTTTCAACTTTTTAACTTTAATCTCAATTCATCCCATCTGTAAAAACAAATAAGACTGCAAAGTCTGTCTTGAACCAGTTGTTTGGTACCGTTCTTGTTCTTGTTGCAATTAATCTCCCTGGTTTCACCTCTGGTTTAGCTTCAATGGCATCATTGTACCGTTTGAGAACGTACGTTTGATCTCCGGGAGTAATATCTTTTTTTTAAAAAAAAAAAAAAAAGAACACCATAAAAGAAAAAAATAATCGTGTTAGTCATTTTTTTTTTTTGGAAAATATAATTTAATAAATAATATTGACAGAAAGTGAAAAAACTTAATTACTCTTTGCTTTAAAGACTTCAAGCAGCGAGGCGTTTTTCCACATTGGATTACTTTTGTTGAAGTACTCATTTTGATGGGATTTGAAGGTGCACATGCCATGCTTTTCCCAATCATGCCTCCAAAAGAGCATGTCCTGATCCATTTCGACCAAGCTCGGCGAGCTTTCTCTCGTTATCTTCATGAGCACCTCGTCCTCTTTCAGCTAAACAAAAAATGATAAAAAAAAATCATAGAAATTAGATTTTTTTAGAGTAATGCTACGTATAATCGTAAACTATGCAAATGCCGTATAGCCATTTTAAAAAAGAGTAAGGTCTATTATTAAAAAATTAATTTCTTTTCATATAAGTCCCAATTTACACGATATTTATGCACTTACAACTATAATTATCATTTCTCATTTTTTATGGTATGCGACGTAGAAAAAATTGAGGGACATATCGTAAACATAAATATAATAATACCTTGCTAAAGTTAAAAGCATTAGGAGTATGGCAACCGTATGGACTATGATCCTTCATGTGTGCCCACGGCCCCACAGCCCGTGAATAGTGAAATAGTCAGGGGGCGGCCGGAAACACTTGTTGGGGCCTGTATTATCGCACAACGATGCAGGCCATTGAAGGGCCGAATAGAAGTATTCAAAAGGATCGTCCTGCAGGTAATTAAAGTAAACTCCGGTCGCAATAACCAAGCAGCTAGTAAGCAATGCTTTCCGAATTGGTTTTTAAAGTTTTTGTTCGGATTTGAGGGTCTCGATTGGGAGAAAAAGTGATACAGTAAATGAATCATCCTAAATTGGTTTTTGCTTATTTAATGCTGTCCGAATTAATATCTATATAAACAACAATAAAGATTTAACAACCATTTTGCCTATATTTTGTTTATAAATGCATTTATAAGAGCACTGACATTGGACTAAAATGCCAACTAAGTCTAAATTTTGACTGAAGTTTCTCAAAACTAGCTGTATTAGACTTGCCAAATCACTTTAAGTTAAGTTATGTGTTACAGTAAATAGAAAAGAAAAGTCATATTTGTTGAGTTACTATTCACCAACTAAAAAAATATTTTATTAAAAAGTGTTCACTTTCTCTTCCTTTCTTCTTCATGTTAAATAATTTGTCTGGAAAGTAAAACTTAAATTATTAATTAATATATGGAGTGTATTTGTAAAATATAAAAAAATTATTAAAATATATAATATTGTATTATTATTTTGACTTTGAAATGGCTAGCTAGTCCAATATGGATTAACCTTTTCAAGAGTTTGGCTTTAGCCAAAACCTCAAGTTTTAGTTAAAATTTAGACTTAGACAATGGCCATTGCCAATGCTCTAAGGTGGTTATTTGTTGACTGTTGTCAACACATGATACACACACCCACCATAATTTCCTTCCCATGATGCATCTACACATGATGATGATGCATTTAGGCAGTTATCTGTCGGTTGTCATCAACTCTAAGGGCGTGTTTGGAAAGTGAGATGATCTTATCTCATATCAAAACTTCTCATAATTTCATTCTCAAACATCATTAAAATATAGATATTTTTCAATTTCAATTTTTCAAAATTTTCATTTAATCATTATAACTTTTCCAAAATTTTAAATAAAACACAAAAAATAATAATACTTTTTCAAATTTCAAAACAAAAATATTAATATTAAAAATATATATTCTAATAATATTTTAATTTTATAACATTTTTATTCAAAAAATTTTCCCTAATTTCTCAAAACTCAATAAAAATATCTTATCACAAACAATTTCACTACTATTCACATAATTATCATCTCATCTCATTACCTAAACATTCCCTTAATTGTCGAGTCCAGACTCCCGAATAATTGTTCATAAATTTATTTTACAGCAATCATCGTGGTAATTAGCTAGGTCCATATCTTCTAAGCATTTACGTTACTACGTATATATAGATTAGGGGCAATGTTAGAAAATTATTATCATTCACACTTTTCACTCAACGCCAATGGCTCAAAACTTATTGGTCTAACATTAATGATAGCCTTAAAATATAGAGTAATACTCTTAGGTTGGTTTAGTCTCCAACACCACACACTAACTGAGCTGGCAAATCTGGTTTCTTAAAAACAGTCTAATCCCTCTCCGCTCTCCCCTCTCCTTGCCGAATCCTGCATCTCCCCCCTCCCTCTGCAAATCCCTCTCCCCCCTCTCAAAACCACTCCCCCGTCAACTTTGCTCTACCCCCTCCGTCTGCCGAATCCTTCTTCTCCCTCCTCTCAATACCGAATCTCTCTCCCCCTTCCAAAATTGAATCTTTTTTCCCTGTCGACACCCCTCGAGAAATCTGAGACAAATCCACGAAATCCCTCCCTCCATCTCTCTACTGACTGTGACAAACCCGTCGACACCCCTCAAGACATACACCAAGAGATCTGAGAAACACTCCCTCCCTAACCCAGCCGATTCCCCTTCTTCCGTTGACACCATCCTCCGAAGCAAATGTCGTCTTCTTCTTTTTTATTTTTTAATTGGTAATAGTCGATTTTTGATTGATGCAAACATTTACTTCAGATATTGCTAAGTAGATGGAGTCCAAGATTATAATAAGTTGCCTAAAAGATTATGCATTTCTCTTTCCATCTTGCTTTTGAATGTAGCATTTTTTTTCCTGTTTGTTCATTCTGATTTGATTTATTATGTAAAAGTTAGGGTGAAGCAATAGGAGGATTGGTCAAATTTATGGGTCATTGGGCAAACAAGCTGAAATTGATTGAAAATGATTGAATCTGCTGCATTGTTCAATTGGGTTTGGTAAGGAAATGGCGGAGGGGCGAATACGAAAGGAAGATTTGGGGCAGAAGGTGGAAAACTTGAGAGTATTCTACAAAACGAATCGTTTTGTTAAAGAAAAAAAAAAACCACTTCAGCTGATGTGTGGTGTTGGAGACTAAGGCTGCGTTTGGTTACACAACTCATCCCAACTCATCTCTACTCATCATTACACCTTTTTCAAATTCCAATACAAAATATAATAAACAATTCAACTTTTTCAAATTCCAAAACAACTTTAATATTAAAAAATAATATTCTAACAATATTTTATCATCTCAACTCATCTCAACTCAACTCACTTCAACATCCAAACTCACCCAAATATTGGGCTTAGGAGTAGAATTACTCTAAAATATATAATTGCATATAATAAGATTTTTACCTTATTTATTTCCATTTTTTTTTATAAAGATGAATTTATACTTTGTAATCAATATTCACTACTCTCCTATCCCGTCCCGCATCTTACCAAGGAAGCGTTGCGTCTCAAGATGAAAAGACTAAACGCTGGGTTTACTTCTCCAATCAAACAATGGCTTTTCATTCTCGAAGTGCATGCTTATCGGTTCTTCCATAGTGAGTCAGTCTTCTCTCTCTGCTAGTTTTGCTTTGTCTAATGGTTCTTGCATTTCTTCGTCAAGGATCAGGTTTAGGCATATGGCCGGGTTTCATCTTTTCTTTGGTTCCTCACTTTCTTGCTCAAATTTCCTACTGTAAGTGTCAGAAGAAGTAAGAAATTAACTCCATTTTGACTGTTCACCTCTTTAACATTACACCAACTAATATTCAAGCGCAAAAGTGAGAGAGGCCATGGAGTGCAAAGTAACATCATGTCGTGTCAAAAGAAAGGATGATGTTAAAGAAGAGAAAAACAAGAAGAGAAATGGATGTATTGCGAAGTCGTGACAGATATTTTAGCGGCTCATAGAGTGTCCTAAAAGTCTTGCAATTAGTTTCCCCTGAACGTAAATTCTGTTCGACACTATCTTGTTGATCATGGTGCTCACCCTGGGTCCAGGGGTGCTATCCGCATGGTGCGGGGCGGGAGCAAAATTTATACATTCAGAAAAAATATAAACTCGTTAGAGTTTTATTTTGAATTGCCTTGACTTCATAGGCAATTCATTAACTTGAATTCAACTTCAAATTTTTAACAAATTGTATATATCTATATATAATATATTTATAATAATATTAAAAATATTATTTTTTATATTAAATAAAAGAGAGGTGCGGAGCGGGAGCGGGGACGGGGTCGGGGTATCAAGGGGTGGGCCCCCACTGCCCACCCCTACTAGGTCCGACCACTCCTTGCTCACTGCCAGGTCTAAGCACTTGCCTCTCATTGTGTTTTGAAAAAATCACTACTTGTTTTATTATGCTTTAAATTTTAAATAATCTTTATAGGGGTCTTCACAAGAAACTACTTGAGATAATAGAACATAGAAAGAAAATAAATCCATGATATTATTCACTAAAGTGTAAACAGTTAGTATTCTATGCCCATAAAAAATCAATTATTCTTTAATTTTAATTTATTTATATTTTATTTATATTTATAACGCTGTACATTATTTAACTTTACGATTTCTGTTTTTGATAAAGGTGGACAAATAGGAGCTCGTTTGGTTATACATATACAAAATTGATGAAAATTAAAAATTGAACAAAATATTATTAAAATATATTGTTTAGTATTATTTTTATTTTAAAATTTTAAAAAATTAAATTATTTATTATATTTTATGTGAAAATTTAAAAAAATTATAATGATGAGATGAAATGAAATAGTTTGTGTAATCAAACAAGGCTTTAAAAGAGTTATGTCCAGTTGAATCAAAGGGTCTTTTTACTGATTTAGATAATAATATACTTATAATTATTTAATAATAAATTAATCTAATTATGTATCTTTATTAGAAATAATTTTTAATTTTATACAACGAAATAATTTTTAATTCTATACAACTACTTTCTATTTCATGGGAGTATTATAAAAATATAATTATAAAAAGATTTTCCAGTCTATTTTTAATAAAGAAATATAAAAAAATGTGTCTATGTTTTTACTTTTAGGACATGAGCTATAAAAGAAAAAACTCATAAAATGAGACTCATGTAAAAAAAAATTAAATTTTTAATAGTGTGTCCTATATTTGCTCACTTTCTTTAAAGGGAGTGTTTGAAATTTGTACAATAATATTCTATGATTGTACAAATCAATTATCTAAGAATAATAGCAAATTAAAAAGTTTGATTTAATTACTATCTAAATCAAAAGATTTAATTTTTACAATAAGATTTTTCCCTTATTTCATTTCCATATAATTTTTTTTTTTATAAATATGAATTTATACTCTGTAATCAATTAATTGATTGAGAATAAAAAAATGTAGACTTCCAAGCTGTTCTCTCATTCTTCTCCTACTCTCTTCTTCATTTCAATTTCTACTATATTTTAATTTGTTTTAGTAGACATTAAAGCATAAATGTCGCTAGCATAATATAATATTGAACTAATTTTTTTTTTTTAAGAAAAAAAAAAAAGAAGAAGAAAAAAATATCGGATCGCCCTCGGTCACCCTCCAGTAGTGTTTGACAAATTAACCTGATCATGATAGATCACTGGTTTTTGTAACAAATAAAAATTATAAACGTACAACTTTGACATCATTAATTAATTTAAAGTACCCCACACAAAAAAACATTATTAATTGTATTGGGTTTTTCGTTTTATTCATGCATCATTGCATATATATTGCTGATTATATAATAATTAGGGATACATAAGATTATAGAAGCTGGAATTACAGTTGCAGTACTACTTCATGATCATCTTAAGTATAACTAGCTAGGAAATGCGATCTCGGTGGAATATTTACCGCATGAGCGAGAAGGTTTCGGATGATCAGGGCAATCCACAAATTTAGTCACATCTTTGTCTGTGCAAAGTCTTACTTCGACCAGTTGTTTATTAGAAGTACGTTTCCGCTTGATCTTCTTGTTGCATATAAATGTCCCTGGTTCCACCTTTAGTCCAGTTTGAATGGCAGCTTCAATGTACCATCTGAGAGAATACTTTTTATTTCGGCCGGGAGTAATCGGCGGTTCTTTTTTTTTTCAAAAAAGAACAGTACCATAAAATAAAATAAAAATTCGTGTTAGTCTTAGTTTTTTTGGAAAAAATAATTTAATAAATAATATTGACAGAAAGTGAAAAAACTTAAATATTACTATGTGCTTCAAAGATTACAAGCAGAGGGGCTTGTTCCCACATTTCACAAGTTTTCTTGAAGTAATCTTTTTGTTTGGATTTGAATGTGCAACAGCCATGCTTTTCCCATTGAAGCTTCCAAAACTTTTTGTTCTGCTGAGCTTGTGATGGTCTTCCGGCCTTGATCAGGTTCGGCCAGTTTTTATTCATCATGTCCATCAGGTCTGTGTCATTTTTCAGCTGTACAAAACAGAAACATGAAGAAAAAAAACCAATAATTAATTAATTAGCATCCAACACTATATATCTTAACACTATATATGTTGGAATGTCGACCGTTGTATACACAATATCGCTCGTTGCTGCAACTGTTCTAAAAACAAAATTCAATGTCAATTTGGTTGCGTAAAAGACTTGAGGAACATATATAAAAACATAAATATAATACCTCGTCATAGTTAAAAGGATGTTTATCGCAAATTTCTTTATGTTTTTGAGTATCGCAATTGTATTGCTCATCATTACTCGTCTGTGCCCACAGCCCGTGAATAGTGAAATTGCCAGGGACCGGCCGGAAACACTTGTTCAAACCTGTGTTGCAGAATGATGCAGGCCATTGAAGGGACAAATAGAAGTGGTGAAAAGAATCATTCCGCGGGTAAAAGTAAATTCCGATCGCCAAAACCAAGCAGCTAGCAACCAGCACTTTCGTTTTTAGTGCAACCATGTTGCTGTTGCAGTTGCAGTACTGCCCCAACACCGCATAAAATGTTTTTGGGTTCAGAAAACTTGGGTGTTGGGACATATGTATATACAGAGAGCGAGCGAGCTATAACTATATATATACTTATGCATGTGTGAAAGTAGATGTAAAATCAACTCCGAGAATTGAAAACTAGGATATATACTGAATGGATGAATATTAATGGAACATCATTAATTGATGAAAAGAATGTCAAAGATAGAAGAAAAGAATTTTCCAACACCTAAGAAACCTCCATATTGACGTATTGTGAAGAATATGATGAGCTGTAAATACTTTGCATTTTATTCATTATTCTGTTATTTGATTCTTTGTAACTATAAATAGCACGTGTACATGAAGGAATAGATAGATTCCATTTTACACAAATCATTCCCACGCGTTCTCTGCCAGAGGTGCACACGGTCCAGTCCGGCGATGGACCGAATGTTTTCGGCCCATTCTTTTTTCTGGACCGGATCGGACCGAACACCCAAGGGGACCGGACCGGGCCGGTAGCTATCGATCCAGTCCGATCTGGTCGGTCCATTCGGTCTGGCCTTCTTTTCTTTTCTTTTTTAAATCAATTAAGAAAAAAATTTATTTACAATAGTAAATTAAACTAAGTGAGTTATTAATATGGATTATGTAACAAACTCAATAAAAAAATATTTTATATGGTCAATGATAATAAATTAGATAAAAATTATATTATTGATGATGTTAATTATTACTTTATTACTAACTTAAAGTATGTTAATACATAATGAGCCATATACAACTTTTAACATTTTCTATATGAAGCAATAATCATAAATAATTTAATTATCTATACATGTTACATCCATAATTGAGAAAGATACATACTTAACATACTATTATAAATAAGTATAAAATATTTAATTATACATACTATTATAAATTTATAAATTATACATATATTATAATTTATACTATAACTCTTAATAATTAATAGTATTAGTAATACATTAAAGAATATATTAATACATTGATACTAAATATATATAGTTATAGACTTATAGTGATTAGTTATTATGAATCATGATTAGTATAATTATATAATAGTATTAGTATAAAGTATTAGATTATTAGTAATATAGTATAAGCTATAGCTATATATTAGTAATATTAGTATAAGTATAATTGTATAAGTATAACTATATTAAATCATTATAACTTATACTAATGTATAATATAGTTATACTAAATCATTATAATTTATACTAATATAACAACTAATATAACCATTAGTATAACTATATAAATATATAATAGTATTAATATAAAGTATTAGACTATTAGTAATATAGTATTGGCTATAGCTATATATTAGTAATATTAGTATAAGTATAATTGTATAAGTATAACTATAGTCTATACTTAATTACAATATAGTATAATTATATATAATTAATTATATATAAAAAATATATAGAAATTATTTACATTCGGTCCGATCCGGTCCGAAAAACCTCTGGACCATGGACCGGACTGAATGAATTTGGTCAAAAAAAAATTGGACCGGACCAGACCAGACCAAATTCGGTCCGGTCCAAATTGACCGGTCCAGTCTGGTTTTCTCGGTCCAAACCGCCTGATGCTCACTCTTAATACTTTTCAATTTTTTTATCTAATCATTATACAAATAGAAAAATTAATACAACATTTACAAATTTTAAAATAAAAATAATATTAAAAACTTTTATTCAAATAATTTTTTAATTTAATTTTTAATTTTATGATATTTTTATTCAAATTTAATTTCTCATTATTTTCTAAAAGTCAATAAAATATCTTTTTTCAAATCATTTCATCAGTATACACGAAATTATCAGATAAATGCCTCAACCTAATTGCATCTACCTAATACTAAGATTCGTTTGGATAGAGAGTTCATATGAGATAAGATGAGATATTTTTTTAAAAGTTAAATAAAATATTATTAAAATAAAATATTTTAATATAATTTTTATTTTAAAATTTTAAAAAATAAATTATTTATTATATTTTTATATAAAAATTTTAAAAAAATATAATAATAAAATAAAATGAGATACAATAGGTTTTAGCATCCAAACTGATCCACTTCGTCAATAATTGCAATATGGTCAATTCCGATTAAATAATCGAAATAATGAGGAGTTTCCTCTTTGACTTTTTGCAGAATGTGGGATCAAAGGCAAAGGTAAGTGGACAACGTGATTACAACCTAGTTCCCGTACAGCATTATCAGGAGAGGAGAGAGCACTTGGGCATTTGTGTTTTTCTTTTTCAAAGGAGAGATTGGTTGAGGTTTGTTTGTCTAAGAAAGAGGGAACGTCGCTGGACACTCAGAAGAGCTGAAAGAACTAGTCGTTGATCTTGCAAAATTAAGAGGTGCATGCAGCTGACTATATTCTCCCTCACTTATTCTTATTAATGCATGGAAAAAAAACTACTTTTAATTGGTCACAAGCTTTATAATTACTTGTTCATGATGTGTGTTATCTTTGTAAATAATGCCAAATAAAAAATAATAATTTAAAATTTGTCGCAAATTTTGTAAATACTTTTTTTTTTTTTATAGAAGAACCGAAGATCACATGTCTAATAGTAATCCCGTCCCAAATTTATTAATAGTATTCACTTATGACGGAGAAATATTGTGGTGACAAAACTGACACTAGGGATTTACATAAGAAATTAAATCATCCCCTGCATCCAACCAAAACAACCCCACCCAACTACTAAACCAAAAATAAAACGCCGCTCAAGACATACGACAAAAAAATTCCTACGCTCTAGCCCAGAAATACAAACACGGAAATCTAACTGAAACAACCCCCTAATCTCTAATACAAATAACAACAGATTACTTTTAAAAGGAACTATACAATCGTCCCTATAAACATCACAGTGACCTTACAAAACTCGGTCCACCTCCCCTTAAAACCTTGCACTCTTTCTCTTACATTTAATTGTAGGAAGACCCCATTTGTCCACTCTGATCAGGCCCAGCAGCAGAGGAGGCATCTCAGTCGTTGTTTTCCATTCCACATCTCCTTCCATTGCACCTCTTCTGGCTAACCAATCTGCAACCCCATTTCCTTCCCTGTAAATGTGCGAGAATTTTGGAGTCATAGATGACAGCAAGTCTTTAAGCTCCTCCCAGTATTCCTCCAAGTACCGCATAAAATGTTTTTGAGTTCAGAAAACTTGGGTGTTGGGACATATGTATATATAAAGAGCGAGCGAGCTATAACTATATATATACTTATGCATGTGTGAATGTAGATGTAAAATCAACTACGAGAATTGAAAACTAGGATATATACTTAGTGGATGAATATTAATAGATCATCATTAATTGATGAAAAGGATGTCAAAGATAGAAGAAAAGAATTTTCCAACACCTACGAAACCTTCAGATTGACGTATTGTGAAAAATATGATGAGCGGTAAATACTTTGCATTTTATTCATTATTCTATTATTTGATTCTTTGTAACTATAAATAGCACGTCTACGTGAAGGAATAGACAGATTCCATTTTACACAAATCATTCCCACGTTCTCTGCTTCTTCTCTGCATTCCGCTGCATTCTGTTACTCTCCATTTCGCACGCACTCAAGGTAGTTGCGTCTTCTTCTTCTTTATGCTCTACCATCGTTAATATGGTATTAGAGACGTGACCGAAGAAGTTCCTGAAGCCAACATGCCACCAAAAAACCACAATGATCCTCACCATCCCGGTAGCCCATTTTTCATCCAACTTGGAGAAAGTGCTTCCTCCCCTTTGGTTCCTGACCTCTTGACAACGGAAAACTACGTCACTTGGGCAAGGACGATGCGTGGAGCACTAAACATCAAAAATACACTTGGGTTCATCGATGGTAGCATCACCAAGCCTTCTCACACCGACGATCCTCTTTTTGCCCCATGGGAGCACTGCAATGATATGATCATCGCTTGGATACAACATTCAGTTAGTTCAGAACATAGATCGAGCATTGCCAATGCCGAGACTGCTGAGAGCGTTTGGAAAGACCTTCGAGAGCGTTTCTCCATCCAAAATGCACCTCGTATTTTCCAACTTGCCAAATCCATTTCTTCTTCAACTCAAGATAACGACTCTGTCAGCCAATACTATAATAAACTCAAAACTCTATGGGACGAACTTGAGATCTACGAACCAATGCCAACCTGCACCTGCGGTGCAATCAAAACACTGCTGGAATACGCTCACTGTAGCAAGGTGATGCAATTTCTCATGGGCCTTGATGACTCTTATGATTCTGTCCGAACTCAAATACTAGTTCATGATTCACTCCCCACCCTAAACCGAGTTCTATCTCTGGTTCAACAAGAAGAAAGGCGCAGATATCTACACTCTATACCAGTGCCCCTTGCAGTGGTTGCCAAAGGACCTAACAATCGTAACACGACCAACACTCGCAGAGAACGACTCTTCTATTCACACTGCAATGTGCCTGGCCATTCTCTAGAACGGTGCTTCAAGGCAAACCCGAGCCTACCAATCTGTTTGCATTGTCGCATACCAAGCCATGTGAAAGAAAAATGCTACAAACTGAATGGATACCCTCCTGGCCACAAAAAAAACTCTAGATTTAAATCCTCAGCTAATCATTCTTCTCTTGTGCAGGAGGAATCCCACCAAGGTCCACCTATTACTCATGAGCAGTATAGCCAGCTCCTGGCCTTGCTCCAATCATCCCACAGTGATGCAAATCTCCATGCAGCCAATAACGTCAATACCATTTCCTCTCCCGTTTCTGGTATTTCCCTTCCTCACCACACACACACAAGCTCGAAATTCATATACACAAACACCTTGGATTATTGACATGGGTGCTACGGATCATATGATCTGTAACCTCAATTTTTTCACACACAATGTTACTTAAGTTTCACGCATCATCAACCTTCCAAATGGTTCTACCGCCACTGCATCACATGTTGATGATATACACTTATCACCGCATTTAGTCCTCCCCATATATTGTGTGTTCCCACTTTTACATTCAATTTAATTTCTGCCAAATCATTGTCTCAATCTTCAATTGTTGTCTAATTTTTTTTTTCAACTCATGCTACATTCAGGTCCTTTCATCTTGGATGACGATTGGAGTGGGGACGGTGCGTGACAGCCTCTACCACCTGTAATTTTCCAAACCAAAACCATCTGCTCTTCAACACATTTTTCATGCTTTATTTCCATCATCTTTTGTCAACTATACTCATGTTGCAAAATTTGATCTGTTTACTTTATGGCATTATAGACTTGGACATAGTTCCATGACTAAGCATCTATTAGATGACATTAATGTTGATTTCACTCATACGGATCATTTAAAATTTTCTTGTGAGGTTTGCCCCCTTGCAAAGCAACGTAAATTACCCTTTCCCGAAACAAAGTCCAAAACTCAAAATCCTTTTGACATTGTTTCGGTTGATCTTTGGGGTCCCAACCAAACCGCATCATACGATGGTGCCAAAAACTTTCTTACCATTGTTGATCAATTTACAAGATGCACTTGGATTTACCTTCTTAAAAATAAATTTGAATGTCGGTCATCCCTTCTAATTTTTTTTTCACTTGTTGAAACACAATTCAAGACTCAAATCAAAATTCTTAGATCCGATAATGGTGCCGAATTCCAAATGCCTAATTTCTACAATTCCAAAGGAGTCTTACATCAATTAACTTGTGTCGCCACGCCTCAACAAAATGCCCTCGCAGAGCGCAAGCACCAACACATTCTCAATGTGGCGCGCACTCTCAAATTCTAATATGGCTTACCTTTACAATATTGGTCTGATTTTGTCACCACCGCCGTCTACTTAATCAACCGAACACCCACCCCAACACTCAACCATAAAACCCCATTTGAAGTTCTCTTCCAAACCTAACCTTCTTACTCCCATTTCAAAGTTTTTGGATGCTTATGTTTCGCCTCTGCTCTTTCCCATGCCCGGACCAAATTCGAACCTAGAGCTAGAAAGTGTCTCTTCCTTGGCTACCCATATGGGGTCAAAGGACACAAACTACTCTACCTAACCACTACACAAAATTTTCTCTCAAGAGACGTCATCTTCCATGAAGAAAAATTTTCACTAAAAACACAACATCTTCAACGTTGCCCACGGTTCTTCCACCAGCAGATGTTGACACCCGTCCAGCCAACCATATTTCCACTCCACATGCTCAACGTTCCTTCAGTAATATTCCCGTCAACTCAAATAATGAAACTGCATACCAGTTCACGTTACCCACGAGCTTACCTCCTCTCCGTTCCCAGATTGATAACTCCCCTTTCATTCCATCGACTGATCACCCTTCACCCACTACATGCTCTCCTCCACCTCTTTGCAAAT
Source organism: Pterocarya stenoptera (assembly GCA_003123785.1). Taxonomy (NCBI): domain Eukaryota; kingdom Viridiplantae; phylum Streptophyta; class Magnoliopsida; order Fagales; family Juglandaceae; genus Pterocarya; species Pterocarya stenoptera. The sequence continues at coordinate 216,569 of QEOT01001207.1, forward strand.
CCACTCACACCAGAACGGCTCCAGAGTATCTCAAAAATTATCATTGCCAACAAGTCAGTGAGGTCACCACGCCCGACGCTCACCACTTGGCATCCAAGTTGAAATCTCCTACTTCTCTTTCACGATCAGGTAATGCTGTTTTATTTCCCCTTTCATTATTTTTATCATATGCATCACTCTCACTCCAATTTCGAGCTTTTACCACCTCAGTCTCTATTAATTATGAGCCAACATCATATACACAAGCCATCAAACACCCAATTTGGTGCGAGGCTATGGACTGAGAGCTTACTACTCTTGAACTCAATGAGACATGGACCATCGTGGATCTTCCTCCAGGCAAGAAACCAATCAACTGCAAATGGATTTACAAATACAAATTTAGAGTCGATGGCACAGTGGAACGAGCCAAAGCTTGACTAGTTGCAAAGGGTTTTACCCAACGCGAAGGTATTGATTTTCACGACACCTTTTCACCCGTTGCTAAATTGGTTTCTATTTGATGTCTTCTAGCTATTGCTGCCATCAAAGGGTGGGATCTTCAACAGCTTGATGTCAACAACGCCTTCCTATATGGCGACCTTGACGAAGAACTTTATATGAAGCCACCTCTCGGCCACTCCGCAGCCCAAACAAATAAAATTTGCCGCTTACAAAAAAGTCTCTATGGATTGCTTCAAGCATCACGCCAATGGAACACAAAACTGACTTCAACCTTAGCTGAATTTGGCTTCATCCAATCAAAGACGGACTACAGCCTTTTCACCAAGTGCACGCCTACCTCATTCATCGGCCTACTTGTGTACATCGATGATATCATCCTCATGAGCTCGGACTCACATTCAAGCACTGCAGTGAATAATTTTCTAGAAACCAAGTTTCGAATAAAAAATCAGGGCTCATTACGATACTTCCTCGGAATGGAAGTTGGTCGTTCTAAAGCAGGCATACAACTTAGCCAACGCAAATATGCACTGGACATATTATCTGAGGCTGGTCTCTTGGCAGCCAAGCCTTCTCCAGTGCCAATGGAACCAAATTCTAAATTTAGCAAAACTGAAGGTCCACTCTTTCATGACCCTTTTCTTTATCGCAAGTTAGTCGGAAAGCTATACTGTATTTGACTAATACACGGCCCGATTTAAGCTATAGTGTAAATCTCCTCAGCCAATTTTTGGACACTCCTCATGTCTCACATTATGATGCAGTGATCAAAATCCTTAAATATGTCAAGGGGACCCCAGGGAAGAGCATTTTTCTCCCAGCCAGTTGAACTTTGGACCTTGTAGCCTACTCTGACGCCAACTGGGCAAATTGTCCAGACACGCGCCGATCAACCACTAGATTTTGTGTGTTTATTGGACATTCTCTTATCTCATGGAAGTCAAAGAAACAACAAACGATTTTCAGGTCCTCTGCGGAATCGGAATATCATGCGATGTCTGTTGTAGTCTGTGAGCTCACTTGGATCCATTACCCGCTCAATGACTTGCGGATCAATATTAAGGCACCAGCAACTCTATACTGTGACAACCTTGATGCACTACACATTGCCGCAAACCCCGCGTTTCATGAGCGCACGAAACACATCGAAATCGACTGCCATCTAGTTAGAGATAAAATCTCAGCTGGACACGTAAAGACTATGCATATGTTTTCCTCTTCTCAGCTGGCTGATTTGCTCACCAAGCCTTTACACTCAACAACGTTTAATCATCAACTGCTCAAGATGGGAGTCATCAATATTTACTCAACATCTTAAGGGGGGATGTCAAAGATAGAAGAAAAGAATTTTCCAACACCTACAAAACCTTCAGATTGACGTATTGTGAAGAATATGATGAGCTGTAAATACTTTGCATTTTATTCATTATTCTGTTATTTGATTCTTTGTAACTATAAATAGCATATGTACGTGAAGGAATAGACAGATTTTATTTTACACAAATCATTCCCACGTTCTTTGCATTTCTCTGCTTCTTCTCTGCATTCTGCTACATTCTGTTACTCTCCATTTCGCACGCACTCAAGGCAGTTGCGTCTTCTTCTTCATTATGCTCTACCATCGTTACTAAAGGATGATAATCATGATCAGTTGCTTTCCTTCATTAATTTATGGTTATCATATATGCATCTTGCAACTTTCCATCATCTTGAGCCATTAATATGTGTATATATAGAGATAGATCGAGCTATAACTGCATATATACTTGTGCATGTGTGAAGAATCATGTAGATGTAAAATCAACTCCGAAAATTCCAAAGGACACTGGCTGGAAGGATTGCAATCGATCATTTGCTTTCCTTTCATTTATGGTTATCATGCAACTAATTGCAAATATTTTTCGTCATCTGTGAGCCATTCGATCATTGTTGACTACCGAACAGTCTCGCCATGACTCTATATATGAATAGGCTATATATGTTAGGTTATAAGTGAGGTAATCTCTAGTCACCTTAGACTACTTCAGTATTATTCACAAAGTATTTACTATTTTTTTAATATTATTAATTATTTTTTCACTATCTTTTATGTGAGATCATCTGAAATTATTTCAACATCTAAACGTAGTGGTAAAGCCTACTGACATCTAACAACCATTTTTCCTTTAGAAAAAAGAGAACGATTTCTTCAAACTCTTGTTTGAACCGGAAGATCATCTCAATAGAGAGACGGAGGGTGACACGAGAAATAAATCTTACATTATTTCTTTCTCATTTAACACTCTCTCAAATTTTATTCAACCAACAATAAAGTTTAACAACCATTTTGCCTGTATATATTTTCATGAAGTAGTTGAACATAGGACTCTAAATTAATTGTTTATAAATGCATTTACCTAATTATCGACACGTCAGACATGATACACATACATGCACCCATCATCAGGCCCGGTTTGGATTTAGAGATCATAAGTTGAGATGATTATAGATAAGTTAAATAAAATATTGTTAGAATATTATTTTTAATATTATTATTGTTTGAGATTTGAAAAAGTCCATGGGATATTTGTTATTATATTTTGTGTGGAAATTTGAAAAAATTATAATGGTGAGATGAGATAAATTGAAGTAATTTTCGAATCCAAACAATTGCTTAATAACCGAGTCCTAGCACTACCGAATAATATATTGTTCATATCCACACTTTTCACTCAACGCCAATGACTCAAATTAATTTCTTGGTCTAACGTACAATAATATTGATGGCGTTAAAATATATAATTGCCTCTCGCAGTGTTTTGAAAAAAATCACTACTTGTTTTATTATGCTTCAAATATTAAATAATCTTTATAACATGTACTCTTGCTCAGAGCAAGGCCGGTTTTCACAAGAAATTATTTGAGATAATCCAGCAGAGAAAGAAAATAAATCTTTGATATTATTCATGAATGTGTAAACAGTTATTATTATATGCCCATAAAGCAATTATTCTTTAATTTTCATTTATTAATATTTTATTTATATTTATAACGCTGTTTTTTAACTTTATGGTTTCTGTTTTTTACAACGGTGGACACATAGGAGCTCGTTTGGTTATACATATAGGAAGTTAATGAAAATTAAAAATTGAATAAAATATTATTAAATATATTTTTTAGTATTATTTTATTTAAAATTTAAAAAATTTGAATTATTTATTATATTTTATATAAAAATTTTAAAAAAATTATAATGATTAGATAAAATGAAATAGTTTGTGTAATAATCAAACAAGGCCTTAATTAAAGAGTTGTGTCCAGTTGAGTCAAATGGTCTTTTTACAGATATATATGGATAATAATATACTTATAATTATTTAATAATCAATTAATCTAAATTTTTAATTTTAACAACTAGTTTCTATTTCATGGGAGTATAAAATAATTATCAAAATATTTTCCAGTCTTTTTTTAATAAAGAAACATAAAAAAAAAATTTGTCTATGTTTTTACTTTTAGGACACGAGCTATAAAAGAAAAAACTGATCATAAAATGAGATTCATGTAAAAAAAATTAATTTTTTAATAGTGTGTCCTATATTTGCTCACTTTTTTTAAAGAGACTATGTAAAATCTACACAATCTATGATTGTACAAATCATTTATTTAAACATAATATTAAATTAAAAAATTTGATTTAATTACTATATAAATCAAAAGATTTAATTTTCATAATAAGATTTTTACCTTATTTCATTTCTATATAATATATATATTTTTTTATAAATATGAATTTATACTTTGTAATCAATTAATTGAGAATGCAAAAATGTAGACTTCCCAAGTTCTCTCTCATTCTCCTCCTACTCTCTTCTCCATTTAAATTTCTAGTATATTTAAATTTCTATTAGTAGACATTAAAGCGTAAATCTGGCTATCATAATATTGAACTGAAGTTAAAATAAAAAAAATAGAGAATAGAGAGGAAAAAATATCAGATTGCCATCGTCATGACCCTCTAGTTACTATAAGAAATTAGACTTTTTCCAGCGATTTTAATATCGCCGCAAATAGTCCTTATTTGCAGCGTTCAAAATCGCCACTGAACCAGCGCAAAGTTGGGAAATGCTGATAAAGAATTTACTTTACTTTTTTTTTTCCTTTTTGTAGCGACTTATATACCTATTGAGGCATTTTTGTCGTCACAACAAAATATTGTTACTATAATGGCATTTTATTTCCTTTGAATTTGAAAATCATCGCAAAAAGTATCTATTGTGGCAAAAATTATCGTCGTAAAAGTCATCTGGAGCCAATTAATGCTTATTAGCAGAGAAGGAAAAGCGCCGTAAAAGATAATAAAATTTAAACTGATTTTTCCCCTCAATTCCTTTAATTCCCTCCATCGATCTCACCCCCCTCCTGTCTCTCCCAAGTCCCTCTTCTCCCTCAAGTCTCTGCTATGCATAGCTTGTTGCCAATGACCCCACCATGCCACCGCCACCTCACCTTGATGGCCACCACCTCCTTCTCCCCAAGCCTCCACGCTGAATGCTTTCCCTTTCCCCGAATCTGGCCTCACCTCTCTCTCTCTCTCTCTCTCTCTCTCTCTCGGATTTCTTTATAGCACCGCCGCTAAGGGCACTGTTCACCACCACCCACACCTCGAAGCTATTGCTAGTCCTCCGTCAGAGCCCTCTTCCCCTCCACGCCTAGCCCAACAGCCCAAGGCCCTCCCTCCCTCCCTCCCTTGCTCTGTTCGCAACCCACTACCACCAACTCTCCCCAACGCCATCGTGCTCCTCCCGAGCCATCTTGCATTTCAAGTGGTTATCCATCTTGCATTTAGTTGAAGAAAAAACTTGTTTGTTAAGCACGTAATTTATTGTTCTGCAGATTTGAGACTATTTTTAGTGTTTATAACTTAATTAGCTGTGGTGTTGCTGTTTATATGTTCATAAGAGTTTTTTTTCCCTTGTAAAGACTTGAGCTTCAATAATATCAGTGGCTGAATTCCAGAGGAAATTGGAGGACTGAATTTAAATTTTATGTAAGCTGATAATCATAGAAACTAAATATTAGTTTATTTATGCAAATATTTCATTTGATAAATTATGACATTTTATTCGATTTTCATTTTTTCTCAGTTAAGAAGTGTAAAAATGCTATGATGATAATATTGTAGGTGTTGATGTAAAAATAATATGTTGGCATATTTTTATGACAAAAACGTTAACAGTCTAACACTAGTGTTAGACAACCTGATGATGATCATAGACTGGTTTTTGTAACAAATAAAAATTATGAATAACTAATTTGACATCATTAAAATTAATTAAACCCCTCACAAAAAAGCATTATTGCATGTATGAGATTTTTCGTTTTATTCATGCATATTGCTGATTATATTATATAATTAGGGATACATAAGATTATATATAGAAGCTGAAATATTTACAAGTACAGTGCTTAGTAGTACTTCATGATCATCTTTATAACTAACAAACAGCACTTTCGTTGTTAATGCAACCATGTTGCTGTTGCAGTACTGCAACCACACATAAAATGTACATGTTTTCGAGTTCAGAAAACTTGGATGCTGAGACATATATATATATAAATATATATATGTATATATAGAGAGATAGAGCTATAACTTTATATATATATATATATACTTACGCATGCAAGTAGATCATCATGTGTGAATGTATATGTGCATGTGAATGTAATGTGGAGTAGTACTATATACTTTATATATATGTGTGAATGTAGATGTGAAATCAACTCCGAAAATGGAAAAGGACACTGGTTGGATGGATGGATCATTAATTGCAATCGATCGATCATTTGCTTTCCTTTTATTTATGGTTATCATGTAACTTGCAAATATTTTTCATCGTCTGTGAGCCATTCGATCATTGTTGACTACCCAAGATCGTCTAACCACGACTCTATAATTAGGCTATATTTGATTAGTGGGGTGATCTCCTTGGACTACATCATTATTATTTACAAACTATTCACTACTTTGTTTAATACTATTTATTATTTTTCACGATATTTTCATTATTATTCACAGATTATTTGAAGTCATTTCAATATCAAAACGTAACATGATAAAAAGCAGGGTTCGATATCAATGTGCATAGGACACCTAACAACCATTTTGCCTGTAGAAAAAAGAGAAAGATTTCTTCAAAATTTTCCCACACAGAGAGAGAGAGAGAGAGAGAGAGAGAGAGAGATCTTACATTATGTCTTGTTCATTTAATACTGTATAAAATTTTATACAAGCAACAATAAAGTTGAACAACCATTTTGCCTGTATTTTCATGAAGTAGTTTAGCATAGCTAGGACTCCAAATTAATTGTTTATAAATGAATTTACATAATTATCGACACATCATGAGCACATGATGATGCACACACATCCATCACTTAATAATCGAGTCCGAGGACTACCAAATGTAATTTACGTAATTTATATATGTATATATAGAGAGAGAGCTATATATATATAATGCATGTGTGAATGTAGATGTAAAATCAATTCCGAGAATTGAAAACTAGGATATATACTGAATGGATGAATGGAAGATCATGATCAGTTGCTTTCCTTCATTAATTTATGGTTATCATATATGCAACTTGCAGCTTTCCATCATCTTGAGCCATTTGATCATTGTTGATCACTACCGATCGAAGAGTCTAACCACGACTCAAAGATAAGAAGCAGGACTCGATATCAATGTGGCCAAAGTATATAAATGACATGATCGATATCAATGGTTAACCATTTAATTTGGTGGCCTGTAGAAAAAGACAAAAATATTTCTTCCAATTTTTGTTTGAACCTGAAGATCTCAATATATAGAGTTAGGGAGGGTGACACGAAAAATAAATCTTCCATTATGTCTTGCTCATTTAATATTGTCTGAAATTTTATTCAAGCAACAATAAAGTTTAACAACCATTTTGCCTGTATATATTTTCATGAAGTGGCAGTTGAACATATATAGGACTCTAAATTAATTGTTTATAAATGCATTTACGTAATTATCGACCCGTCAGCACATGACGCACACACACCCACATCATCACTTAAGGGCTGGTTTAGATTTAGAGATGAGATTAGATAATTTTAGATGAAAGACAAAAGTTAACAAAATATTATTAGAATATTATTTTTTAATATTATTATTGTTTTGAGATTTGAAAAGTTGAATTGAGATTTGAAAAAATTGGATTGTATATTATATTTTGTGTGAAAATTTAGAAAAATTGTAATGATGAGATAAGATAAGATGAAACACTTTCTGAATCCAAACGTGGGTTAATAATCGAGTCCTAGGACTACCAAATAATTAGTCTCGTTTATTTTCACAACTATTCTCATTTCATTTTATCTCATTAATCATTGCAACTTTTTTAAATTTTCATAAAAAATAAAATAAATAATTCAATTTTTTCAAATTTCAATGACTCAATTTCTTGGTCTGACAATAATGATGGTGTTAGAATATATAATTGCATACGCTAATTCTGAGATTTCATTAAAACGACAAACAGATTCTCAGGAAAATAAATAATCAATGAGAATGTTTAAACCTCATGATCTGTCCCTCTAAACATTTTTTTGTTTAGTTTGTTTTCGTAAATGAGATGAGATGAATTGAGAAAAAAAGTTAAAAATTGAATAAAATATTTTGTGTGAGAATTTTAAAAAGTTATAATAATTATATGAGATGAGTTGATAATACTTATGAAAACAAATCTGGCCTTACCTCACTGTTTTATTGAGAATACATTTTAATCCTTCAAAATCTCAGATTTTAAATATATTCTGTGGATAAAGAGACAATTGCTGATTTTTTCTTGTTCATTTGATTGTTCTTTTAGTAATTTTCTCATCACTTGGATGGACGGAAAAGCCCTTCTGCAGGTTGCTTCTACTGTACTACTGTAGTTCTGTGGCCGTTGGCATTACCCTTTTGGTCATTGTACGCAGTCTTAACAATTTTGCCCCCCATGACTTGCACGATGTCACCCAAGAAATTATCTTCACAAGAAATTATTTGAGATAATCGACCAGAGATAAAAAATAAATCCTTGATTGGGATCAGTGAACGAGGCCAATCCTCTTGCTCAAGATTATTGAGCAAGACATCCCAATTTTGATGAGTTTCATGAAAAATGAAAGTGCTCGCTCTAAGGTGAGTAACGTTAAGTATTATGAAGGTCACCACCTCGGTGAGCAATGCGGGAAAGCAAAATGCTCACCCCAGGCGAGCACTGGGAAAATAAAGTATTTGTCCACCATGAAAAGAAAAAGAGCTCGTCCACATGCGAGAATAAGGAAAAGCGAAGTGCTCACCCACCATGTAAGCATTGGGCTGAGAAAAAGTGTTTGCCCTAGACGAGAAGCAAGAAAAGCAAAGTGTTAGCCGATCCGTTGAGCATTGTGGACCAAAAAAATGCTCGCCCACTAACGAGCACCACGAACGTGAAAGAGCCCCTTAAGCTAGTAATGTGAAGGGCATGAAAGTCGCGGCTTCAGTGAGTATCTTGGAAAAAGCAAAACGCTCACCCCAAGTAGTACTAGGATAGCAAAAGTGCTAGCCCCCAGGCAGGGGCGAGCACCTTGAGACCATTATTGAATTTTGCACGTCAACTTATTTCGCTTAACATTGTTGCTTGTAGATTTGACATATTTAAGTTAAACTCATCATTTTTTTCAATTTAATATTATTAATCTATAGTGTTTAGATTAATTTTTTTTAATTTAAAATTATTACTCTAACGAGGAATTAAGCACGTGCCTTGCACGTGCATGCTTAACTAGTTATATTAAAAAACGAGAGAATTTAAAATAATACTCAAATTTTTTTTATTTGTCTACACGCAGCCTAGACCATTGGGTATATAACATAAACAAGGTGCTGACGGCTGAGTCCTCATTCACGGATCTAATTTTGAACAAACCATTGGCTGCATGCCAAATCCAGAACCACTCAAAACATTTTTTGGCTCTTCTTCTGTCAGGAAACTACTCTGCATAATCAAATCTAGATCTCTATGCAAACTGCTGGAGAATGTACCCAAAAACTAAAAGATCAAGTTGCACTTAAAAAACTCACATTATATATAGCACAAGTTGCAACCAGAATCATATTACTCAAAATTTGGGTACCCCACACTCCAAGCTGATGCTTCTAAATTACTGATGTAAAGTTGTCTCACATGAAATCCAATATTCCCTTCAGATTCAACCAAAAGGGAGGCTTTTTCAAAATTGCAACTACCTCTTAAAGCCAATTTGTCCTTTAGGGTTCAAGTCAAGCAAACTTGAATTTAATAGTAAATAGCTTTTAACCTGTGACGACGACAACAACAACAGCATATGTATTTTCTAATGCAGCCTACCTTTTGGTGATAGTGCAGAGAGTGTAGACTAGTACTGTGGCATGCTACTGCTTCCCTATTAAGTTAGCCTAACCCATTTAATATTCTCGGTTGGAATACAGTCATGCTTCCCTATTAAGTTTGTGTATCTTGACTAGCAAATGCATGCATCATACTCAAAAACACAAAAAATTGTCAACATCTTACCACGAGATCATTACTTGTACAGGGTGGGAGGATCTTCTTGCACGAATGCAACCCTTCCCCCTCCACCTCCATGCAAGGTGACGGCCTACGCGCCGGAGATCACTGCATGGCCAATTGGTCCATTCCCTTTGCTTTTTTTGCTGGTTTTATGGTTTTGGTTTTTTGATTCTACAAATGCAATTGTAATTTCAATTAATTTCTCTTTGAAATTTAAAGGGGAAACATTCAAGTTTCTAAAGTTTTCGTTTGAACTTGGGGATAAAATGGGAGAAATATAAACACGTGAAATAAATTTCATAATATTTATTGAACATGACAAAAACTCTTGCTCATCAACTACCTCAAAATCGAGATTACATTGCAAAACACACAGCAAGTAACTTGACATTTACAATACTATTCCAGTAGAGCAAGAGGGTGCACTTGCAGTGATGGAGGAGAAGGGTGAAAAAAGAGACAAATGGCTGAAATGTCATCCATAGCAATGCCCCGCCTCTTGCGCTTCCATCCGAGCACAGCACACTCAACAAGACGCTTGGCTGATTGCGTCCTGTCTGGTGTTGAAGATATAATTTCTACTGCTTCTTGATTGGAGACAACATCCCATACCTGATAGAGAAACTCAGTCAAAGATCTTAATCCAGTCTTAGCATTATCATGCAAAATAAGTTTTTATTTTTATTTTTTATAAGTACTATCATGCAAATTAAGACCTATAGAACTTCTAGACACACATTCGCTTGGGTTTTCATGACACAAACATTCCAATTATAATTACTGAGAATTTGATTCTTTATAAAAGCAACCTCAGGTTTCCAGCCTTCATACTTCTATACAGGCACATGTATAAATCTGAACAAAGAGCCCTAGCCAAACAAAGTATGGCAACAATCATAGCTTTAAAATCATAATTTCTTCAAAATTTTGTGATGAGCATACATCATATTCTGCATAAAGAACAAATCTACAGGAAGAGTATAATGCATACCCCATCAGTTGCCAGCACGACAAATTGATCCCTGCTGGTTATATTCCTTTGTGTCACTTCCGGCACAGAAATTAGTCCAAAGTCCTTTACACAGTAATCCCCGAAGGCTCTAGACATTGCCAGTCCTGGTGATTCCTCATCCGGCAGCCAGACCCTGTGCACCCCTGGTTCATCGTGCATGCAGAAGACCCGCCCTTTACACTGACGTATCCTCTCAGCCTCATCTGCAAACAAAATAAACACAGCTTTAGATTTCGCTTTCCTTCCTCTTTTCCCTGGGTAAATAAACATGGATTGAGACTAACCAGGTAAATTGGGCTTGAAGTCTATAGTAAGCTGAACTGGAATCAAGCTTCCATCATCTGAAGTGGTAGCCAATACAGCCCGAGAATCGCCAACATTTGCAACAACGACGAGTTCACCCTGGAATAAAGACGCTGTCAATTTTGCTTGTCCTAGGAATAGGGATGTATGAACTGACAACAGATTACAAAGAGAAGTTACCATTTTTTCATTCTCAAATGGAAAAGGGAGGCACTATATTATATTCACTATCATTCACACGTTGAGTCTATAATCAGAATTGCGAATCTTAAGTACCTGCCGAACAAGTGTGAGTGCAGTTGTTCCGCTGTGGAATGAATCTATTTTACCATGTTGCTCATGAAGTTCTTGATCAATAGCAGCGCAAGTCTTTAGGTAGGAGTGCTTCCATATATCGAACCGATTATGCTTTTTATCAGATTCTAAATCGCATTCTGGGTCAAGAGAAGATTCAGCAAGTGTCTCCTGCCAATTGTTTAGCAAAGATGGTGGCATCGATTCTCTGACCATTTTAGCCACAAAATGCCCCCATGAGCCATGCCCATCAAAAATCCCACAGAATATCATGTCTTCTTGGCACCCAAATTCCTACAACCAAAACCAACATTGTTCACATCTATCAATAAATATAAGCGAGAATGTTCCATCAAATTGCCAACATAGGGAAATGAAAATGTGAAACTGAACCCAATATGTTTCTAGATTATTGAATCCGACACAAAAAATTTTAAGCCCCCATGTTTGTTTAGTTTTCCTGCTCTAGGCTAAAAAAGACTGAACAAATCTTCCAATATTCTAATCATTCCTTACCTCCCACACGATGCAGCAATCCTGGTTCACTCCTTTCTTGCCTCTCTTCGAGAAAACTGAGGCAAAGTTGTTAGAACCTATAGCATTTATGAACCCTGAAGTGCGTAAAATCAAGTCATTCTTCTTTGCCTCCTTAGCCATTGCCTCCGCGGCTTCTCTTCCACTGCAATTCCCAGACTTCCTCCCTCTTTTGAAAGAAAGCGACCTTGCCAGCCCATTGAACATGGAGGATAAATGCCCCATCAGCCTCAAAATTCAATTTCCACTACCCGCTAATGAGGTGTGGTTCTTCCTTTTTGTAGACTCACAAATCTGGACATAGGAAATTTATATTAATAAAATAAAAGGACATAGGGATCATGGGAAGAATGAGTTCAAAGATACGAAAATGCTTAAATATTCGCAAGGAAGAAATATTTGTCTATATTTTTATCAGACATCCGTTCTTGAGACCAGACAGAAGCATATTAATTGAGTCATACAGTGACTAAAAGACATTATGATCTGACTCAGAATTTATTTTACCAGAAACAACCAAAGAACTTTGAATCTGAAAGCCGTTGCAGAAAATACCGATACTCTTAATGGAATTCCAGCATTGCATGTAGAATTCTTAAGCTATCTGGCTAAAATTTCTTTAAAATATGAATAAAAAATCTACTGTTTTGCAGCTAAGAAAAAGGTAAATAAAAGGGAATATTTTCTCTTTTTTTTTTTGCTTCCGTCCTTGAGAAATAAAAATAAATGGAAGGCAGAACGAATCTCGATCATCATTTTTTCTTTTCTTCAATTTTTTTGCTTAATTTTCTCAGCTTCCAACCGAAAGGCATTTGGATCTATTTTTGGATGCTGAGACAATGTGCGAATACCCAGAAGCAAAATATCTAAAGCTTCAGGTGTTTTATCGTTTAGGAGTTAGGAGCCCAAACCCCATTAAACAGCAATCAAGACAGCTTCGTACTTGACTGAAATGACCTTTTTACTCTTTAAACACCATTGCCAAAGAAGAATTTTCTTTTTCTCTCTTTCCTGCCTCAATTTCTCGGAGACCAAACAAAGACCAGAAAGACAAATTTGATAAAGAAAACGAAAACAAGCTAAGTCGATTCTCCCATCCATTACCGACCACACAAAACAGAACTCGCGCACAATTCTTTGAAAACTTAATTTCATCCCAATTTTTGCCACCATTCAACAAAATACCCAGAAGAAAAGCAAAACAGAAAGCACATAGAGCAGAGCTAGGCTTCTCATCCGCCAAAAGCCAAGCGAAAACAAAAACAAAACGCGAAACTTTCCCTTGTTTTCTTTTGCAGAACCTAATCCAGACCTTTCACAGATTCAAAAACAAAACCAATCCATATGTGAACAAGACCTTGAGTTTCCAGAGACTTCTTGGTTGAATAACGTGGAACTAGCTAGAGAGCCGATATCTGACGCATTAGGCTCGAAATGGGCTTCCCTTGCCGGAATGTGACGGAATTCTGACGAGCCAAGCTGAGAGTCGGAGAAAAGGAAGATTGAGAAGCATGGCAATCCATATTAGTACTAGCATCGTGTTTTGTCTGGTTGTAGTTTAACTGAGGAGAGGAACACAAGGCCACAGCAAGACACCCTTTTCTGCATACAAACAACAACCACTGTATGTAATCTTTCTCTGTATCCATGCGTGTTTTTCTGATGTTAAAAAGGAAAGTTCAAAGGTTGTATGATTCGTGTGGCTTTTCTTTTCTTTCCATTTTTATAAATAAAAGAAATATTTTACATGAATATTTTAAAAGGAGTATGGCTGCTTATTTTTTAAAAAAATAAAATATATTATTAAAAATTGAGTTTTTTTACATGAATTTTAAATTTATTTCTTTTTTCAAAATGAGTGAGAAAAATTTACACACTATAATATTGTGGGAGTTATTATTATTATTTTTATTAATTAATGTTATAGACTTCAACACCAATAACATAATTAGTGTATCAGTATACTAATTATATATATATATATAAATAATGAGATGTGTTCACATGTGTGTTTTCTTTTTTTCCTTCTAATACAAATTGGAAAACGAGTTTTTTTCTTGGTTTGGTGTACGCCAATTGTTTTTTTTCTTTTTTTATTTTTGTGTGTACGCCAATTGTTATATGGTCAAGGTCAACTATGGTGGGGGCTAAGTTTTGAAAGAAATTAATTTATACGGTATACATATCATATCATATCCATAATTGAGGATTAACTTAAATTTAGGACATTACAAAACAAAAATATAAATTAAATTAAATAAAACAAAAAGAAATCAATTAATTTAGGAATAATAAAAATTAAAAAAAAAATTATGCTATATACAGTCACTTTTACGTACTCATTACATACTCAATTGATGTGATAGGCTAAAACAATTATTTTATATTAAAAAAATGACACAGTCAATCCCATCAATAATGTCGTAAAATTGACTTAACATAGAACTTTTTGTTTAGGATAAGTATGGCATCTTAAGAAACATAAAACCTCTAAAATAATACATAATATCTTATATGATTAGAATATATAATATGGATTGCCTTTTGCATGACCTAACAAGATAAAATTGATAAATACACAAATTAAAGCGGATAGTCCACGATTTTTTTTTTAATATTAAAATGAAACATAATTAAGTAGGTGGCCGGGAGGAGATTACGATGCTATGTTTGTATTTTTAATGTATACCTCTATGTTATCCAAACATCTTCTGTTAAAAAATCATTACCATTTTATTTATTTATTTATTTGAGAAGTGATACATAAATATAGTAATATATATTTATTTTAAAGTGAATGAATTAGTGGTCGGCGTGAAATAATTATTTTATAAGTTGGTCTTGCAAAGGTGACGTTTAGAAGCAAATCACAATAGACCAACAAATTCAATACAAGAAAAATAAGTATTTGTGAATGATTATTTGTAACGAGAATAATTATTTAAAAAAAATTATTTTTATAGGAAATAGTCATTTTTATAAGAAATAATTGATTATAAATATACAATTTTCTTATAGTGAAAACATGAGAAAACAAGATTAAATTAATTATAAATTCGAGACAGAAAATTATTCGTTTTGTGAGTTTGCATGATTTGAAACTCATTCTTTATAGAGAAAATATATTTATAATTATGAATTGTGTAACCGTCGCGTAATCGATTTGAAAAAAGTAAATAAAACATAGACTCTACATGAAAGAAATTAATTTTTTAATAGTAAACTCTACTATTTTTTAAAGTGATTACACTGCATTTACGTACTTTACGATTATATGTAAAATTACTCTTCTTTATATTAGTAGGTAGGTCTTTGAAAGTTTCATATTTTTTGATAATCCAAATAATCAATAGATAAATGATAGGAAATAACTAATAATTCTTTGAATGGACTTTTATGTATTATATTTATATTATATACAACTCCGGCAAATTGTTTATTGCTAAAAGAGATTTTATTAATAGTTTAGTTTTTTTTTTTTAATAATTTGAGAATATAATGTATCAAATATTAATTTTTAGGATATAAAATATAACCTTTTTTTTTTTCCTTCAAATGGCAGAAATAAAAGTTTACGGAGACAGCTCCTCCCTAAACCCAGTACTACAAAAGAAGTAAAATTTAGGTACAATAATGCAGTTGGAGCTGAGGGAGTGGTCATGATCAGATGGGCCCATCCCCACCAAATATATCTATGGCTGACCACTGACATGTCTTTGTCTGTGCCGGATGGCCCACTAATTACTCACGAGTCACGACCCATATTTTTGTGGTCCAAAATTTTACAGAGTCATAGATTCTGTAGTAGCTAATATTTATGTCCCTTGTATGGGGAAAGGTTATGGTATGGTGTATTAATTGTAATTAAATATGCCAAATAAAGTAAAATCTCCCCTTTAACATTTGTAATTAATGCAATTAAATTCTCCGTACTACAATTGGAATATCTAACACATCCATCCAAGGCTTTCGTATATTCTCTGTAGTGGTCACATTACTTAGTAAATGGGCTTGCTTTTCCCGTGAAAAATATTTCTTTTTTTCTAAAAAAAAAGGTTATTGCTCGAAATTTAAAGAACCAGATTATATATCGTCATGTCATTAGGCCCTTGGCTCCTATGTTATTAGTTAAGATCTAATAATAAACTTATTTATGATTTCTTATTCAAATTTTATGTTTATTTTTTAAAATAAATACTAGTCTTATAATATTTCATTAATATTCAATATTTAATAAAAGAAAAATGCTTGTTCAAGCAAATAAATCTTATGATACAAACATATATGATTTGATATGTTACCTCGTATTGTAAGATTCATTTTATTATGTGTGATACCGTGGAACACGTGTTACTTGTAGCGGTGAGACAACATGATAGAGGTCGGTGTAAAGGTACAGAGACTACGTGGGTGACGAGTCAAATTAAAGAGCCCTCCAAAACGTTCGTAATAGTGGCAAATAAAAGTATGCCACGTAAGGACCAAACAAGCACATGTGGGGCGGTTAGGTGCACTGGATAAAGACATCCGAAGCTCCCAGAAAATGGAGTCTTCTCATCTCCCTCCTTTTTCAATCAATTGGGTTTGGGTAGATAGCTGTAAAGCTGTTCACTTTGGCCAGGTTCAATATTTACTGTGTAATTTGAAGAAAAAATCTTGGTTGAAATTAAAAAAAATAATAATAATAAGATGGAAAAGTAAGGAGAATCTATTTCTTAATTTTGATTGGATAGTTTCGGATAAAGAAAAAATCTTCCGGCATTCATACACGTGTAAATCAATGTGTAGAAGAAAGGATACAATCTTCACTATTGGGCTATTTATTAGTAAGAATTATTTATCAGTACTCTCTATCCCAAATATTTTTTTTTTTTTTGAAAATTAAGAAAAATGGGCACAATATATGGATGTTAAAAAGAAAATATTTGGAATATATATAATAATACTATACCCCACACTTTTATCGTATTTTGAACATATTAAATAGCATATGATATATTTATCACAATTAAATGATAAAAAAAATATAATAAATGATCATTTAATAGTAATAAATGTACCACATCATACTTAGTGAGATGAAAATGAAATAGTAGTATAGTATATAATCATGATCTCTTACAAAAAAAAATATTTTAATATTTTGAGAAGTGCTACGGCTCTATCAAAATAAACTCAGTAACTCACATTACTTCATATGATACATTAAATTTATTTTACATTCTTATAATCTAACATATTAAATAAAATTAGGTAAACTCATGGATTTATTTTATAAATTTTTTTTTTTTTATGATTAAAGTGTTTCTCTCAATATTTTTGAAGGATAAAAATCTTGAATAGGAGGATGAATTGCAAAGAGGTAAGGCATCCTTAAAACTGACTTTTGATTATATTAGACTTTGGAGGGACAGATATTTTAGGCCACAATAGACTATAGAGGGTTAGATACGTGTGTGTTTTTTTATTTTTTATTTTAACCTAGCCGACACGACACCCACACCCTATGGTAAACCAGAAGGCATTGCATCATGGGTATGTCCGGACCATGCGTGTAGGGCAGAGGCAATCTTAGGACATATTTGACTATGAAACTAGACCTGTTACTTCTCTATGCCAACAAACAATGGGCTGTCGACTGGTTTTGTGCCACAAGTGAACAACCCCGTAATGACAGTGAATGAATGGACTCAAATCGTTATGGACCTCGTATTTGGCAGTACCACAAAGAAACACTCGGAACATTTTAGTTTGTATATACGAGAATATCTTACTATTATTTATTATTTTATTATTATTTTTTACATACTTTTTATTACTATTTACAAAATATCTCAAAATATCTCATTACGCAACTGAGTTCAGGTTAACAATCCCTGCCATTCACAGGATAAAGAATTTAATTTGAATATTAAGAATATTTTAAAACATCTGTCAATATTAAAAAAATAATTTATAAATAATAATAAAATAGTAATAAAATAATAATAATGAATAATTTAGAAATAATTTATGATAGTGAGAACATCTTAGAGTAGTTACGTTTTTATACCGATCCTGAGTTACAAGACCATTGATCAAAACTTGCTAAATGCATAAAGACATGTTTATAATTAGAAAAAGGAAACCAAACTCTGATAGGTTTCTCTCTTTTACAGCTATATGTCTACGAACTTTTGGTTACGCAGTTCACTGCAGTTGAAACCCGGCCTATTGCAGTCAAAGTAAGACAGCTTTCTTCCCTTTTGACATTCACGTATGAATTATTTTGGCATTCATCAGTAGTCAAAATGTCAGACTTCGAGAATTATTTGCAACTCTCAACACCACCCTTTTGGCACTAATAATTTTCAGACACACTTATCGAACACAACGAGATCTGAAGATTCAAGATCGCCTCATCATCTGGGAAGTTTAGGATCAGAACCAGCATATGGGATTTGAAAGCCAAAATATGTACTAGTTCTCAAACTCCAGCACAAAAATAAGAAAACGAAAACAGAATATGAAAACGATATTATATATATATATATACACATATTACAAAAAATCAATGCAAGGACATCCTTGAATAAATGGAAAAGAGAATACATATATACATACATACACAGCACACACTTACTTTTTACAGTTCCAGTAGTCGTAGATATTACATGAAGGCCAATGTGGCATTCTGAGTAATTTTACCCAACACATCTACAAAATATTGTGAGTGCTGTCAACTTTCTGTTAGTAGCTTCTGTTAGCAACTTGGCATTCCTGTTCTCTGTCACAAATGGGATTATCTACATCGTAGATTGGTAAAATAATGGTCCTGTTAAATATATTATATTCTCTGTATCTGATACTTTTTTTTTTCTATCTCCTCAGTGGAATACTTGAGGAGCTGCATAAAACTCACTCTCGTTGAATACTGGTTTCATATTGTTTTCTTCACACATGAACTCTAATGGTAAGGAAACAAGATGTCCCCTAATAGACTTCAATCTCTCCATTGGATCTATTAACTTGAGTTCTCCATTCTCATAGGATTCTAGCTTTTCAGGGGCTATTCCTAAATCAATGGTGGTGTGGCTTAGTTTCTCCTTCCAATGGGCCATGCTTTGCCTGAGAGCAGTTCTGTGTTTGATAGTGAGATTAAACATATGTGGAAGACTGGAAAGTGAGAGCAAAAAGGATATAAATTCATGGTGGTATCTTACCGGGAGCGTATGTGATCATTGGGAATGCAAGAAAATACGTCTTGGTAGATTATGGAATTTTCCTGTCACATATTATAGTATGTTCATTAGGTAGTGTAGCAGAAGGAAAAACTATCACTGGAAAAGGAAAAAACATATAAAGCAATATAAAGCTATTCCTTATCCCCGCA